>CM031240.1:142151817-142751817 GCA_018340775.1 Taxus wallichiana var. yunnanensis | reverse complement strand
GTTGGTGAACCGGTGAACTACAACTTGGAAGTATTACACGGGAAATGCGTAAGGCAGTTTTCACTAGGGGCTCCACGACCCATCTACCATTGGAAAGCGTGTAATACAGAAATGTTGGTAGACTACAAACTATACCTGCTTCCCAAGGACCAAAGGCAAATCCTTGGGTATGCGCCATTCCTCTCCAAACGCCGTGCAAAGCCTATCATACCACATCTCTGCGCGCTCCTTCACCTCCTCTGTCATCGACCCCTTGCAAAGGTACTTTTTGAATCATTCAGCTGAGACTTATGATTCATGGGGTATTCCCATATGTTCTCTTTTGGGCCATCTGGTACCCCAATCTCCATGAAGACTAAACTTAGTAAGATACAACCAAAACTTATTTTATTTCCCATGTGCACTTCCTCTACTATTTGTTCTGCAATGAAGCCGGAAATGTTATAAGTGGTTCCTTCTGACATGTGCTTTGCCACATGTAACCACATAGAATTAACTTGGGACCAACGTTCTTGGTCATTCAATTTTGTGACCAAGTGTGCTGCTACCTGTACTACTGGATAATTTTTCAGCTTGTCAATGTCCATTCCGCGTGGTCCTTTCTGATAGCCCAACACTTTCTGTGTCTCCAAGATGGCACTCTTGTCAGCTAGGTCAGTCTTAATATCTTCACCTATTGCCCTTAATCCAGTTACTGTGGCAATCAGAATGGGTGTCAATCTTACCCTCCATCCTGCAAAGTAGAAAAAGTCCTCATGGACTCGGCTCATCAGCCATCTATACAAAGGTGCATACTTTCCAAAGTATGGGAGCTCATATAGCTAGTAGACACCATTCCCTTTTAGTAGCTTTTCCCGGCATCATCATATATTGGCATGTCATCCTCAGTTCACCTGTTCATTTGAGAAGTGAGCAGGTCGTCTAGTTTCTTCGGTTTTCATTGGTCCGTGATTATATTCACTTATCTTACTTTATCGGATGTGGGTATCCCATTCCTGGCCCACAATAACTTCCTCAGGATACTGCATTTCAGAAAAATTACTTTCCGGGGCCATCTCTTCTTCTTCTTCCACCACCACCTTCTTTTTCTCCTTTACTGGTGCTGCTTTCTTCTTTGGTGCCATTCTTTTTGTAGGTTTTATTTTCTAGACCAGTTGTTGTGTGTTTTGAGTAGTTTGCTTTGAACCCTAACCTAATTCAACCATGCCCTAATTTTGCATTCATGAAATCGTGCACCCTAGCTCTGTTCCATTACTCTGCTTCATTCAAACCCTTTTCCTAGGGGATTCAAGCCCTTCTAATAAATAAATATGTCTTTCACACTGGTTGTTTGCTCCATACTTTGAATCGCTTTACTTTAGCACTTCACGTGTAGGTTCTTTGTCGAATTCTCGTAGTCACAAGGGTAAAAATGAAATTGCATCCCATCCTTATATAGATTTCTACTTTTCACTACATTAATTGCTCCTCCACCTACCAAATTCTCCTCATTTATGACCCGTTTTTATCATTTCCGCATGGTATACCTTCGCACCAAACGCTATAGCCTTCTAGCGCACCTTTTACCCTTTGTCATAGACTTCTCTTTAGCGTGCACCCTAGCACCCGAGTACCTCGTCACTGCATCATCTCCTGGTAGTTACCATGGCTGCCGCTTACCTTGCGTTATACATTCCATCATCCATCTTCATCCTTTCTTATCTTGAGAAGCAATCTTTTGTCAGTTACCCTTAGCAACCTTCTTTCTCAACACCCACAACATGAAATCTTCGTAGCATATACCTGAGAGTCACCAATAATCCACCCCACATGAAAAGGATGTGCAGTCCTCTACGCATCAACATGCTTCATATTGTAGTTAGCTTCATGCGTGCAAGCGCGCTTATTACACAAACAAGAGCTAAATTGACAAAGCATAGCAATGATGAAAGAAATACATTAAGGAAATGCATAAAGGGAAACCTAATTTATCTGGCAATACTGCCTTATTACAAACACCAAGAAGACTTATTTATAGTAGGGCTTCAACCTACTCCCATTAAAGTAACCGGAAACCTTGTGCCATCAATTGTTTCTAACTGAAAGCACCTGACTCAAGTATATGAGTAATAACATATGGCCCCAACCAATGCACCTTGAGCTTTCCTGGATGGCGCAAAAACTTGGAGTCATACAAAAGTACCATTTGTCCCACCGCAAGTTTCTTATCCCTAATGTGTCAATCATGCCATGCCTTTTAGCGCACTTTCTTCTACTTCTGACTCCAGCATGCGATGGCTGGACGCTCATCTAGTTGAACCATCTTCACAATCCATTCTTCCAAGCCTTTCTCATCAGCTAGACCTCCAGCGAGCGCAATGCGCAAAGAAGGTAACATAAATTATTTAGAAAGAATAGCTTCCGCGATAAACACCAATTGAAAAGGTGTGGCTTTGTTTAATATTTTGTATGTTGTTTTATAAGCTCAAAGAACAGCAGAGATACTTTATCATCCCAATCTTTCCTTCCAACATCACAAATCTTGGTCAATGTGTGGCTCAAAATCTTGTTAAAAGCCTCAACAGTCCCATTTACCTGAGGGTGATAGGGTGTAGTTTTATGGTGGGCAACCATAAACTCGTCTAAAAGAATTCGTATTGTCTCATTTAAAAAATGTGTGCCCCTATCACTTGTTAAACTTAAAGGACAGCCATACCTTGTAAGAACATTCTCCCATAAGAACCTTGTTGTTGTAGCCACTATACAGTCCTTTGTAGGTGTTACTTCTGCCCATCGGGTAAGATAATTTGTACAAGTGATGATATAGCGCAATCCAGTCCTATGCACAACTAGTGAAATAGGCCCGACAAAGTCAATTGCCCATTTCTCAAAGGGTTCTGCACTTGTAATTGGTTGAAGAGGCATCTCATCCCTTTGTCCTAGTTGACCAAGATGTTGACAATGGTCACATGTCTTACAATACTCTTTACAATCCTTGTACAACGTTTCCCACCACAAACCAACAAGTAGGATCTTACACGTTGTTGCATCACCTACATAGTGGCCACCTGCAATACCACCATGTGCTTCTTTCATTATATCCTTTCATTCATGCTCCAATACACAACAACGTAACACCTTATCTGTTCCTAATTTGTACAAATCCCAACTGATTAACATGAATGGTGTCGTGTGAATGGAAAGTTTTTTTTTCTCTAAAGCTTTCATGCCTTCTGGTGCTATACCAGTCTTTAGAAAGACAACAATGTCCTCCAATTCCGATGGTGCGCATTGTAACCTATACAGATATGCATCAGGCATGGTCTCTTTTATTGTTGGTGCCTCTTCACATGATTGAATTCTAGACAAGTGATTCGGTCCAATTACTTTTGCCTAGTTTTACCACAATCAGAAAGTCAAACTCTTGAAATAAGAGTATCTATCGGCATATGTGCCCCTTTAAAATAGGATTGTTCACCAAATAATTTAATGCCATGTGATCTGTATAAAACACAAATGGTGTAGCCAACAAATACTGAAAAAATTTGTGTAAGGCGTAGATCATAGATAAGGCCTCGCGCTCTGTAGTGGTATAATTTTGTTCTGTAGGGGTCAACTTCCTACTAGCAAAGAAAATGGGATGATCTACAATACCTTCTCCTAGTTGAGCTAAGACGACACCAATGGTTGTGCCAGAGGTGTCCACATGAACATGAAAAGGTTTATCCCATGAAGGAAAGCGCAAGATAGGTGCGATAGTAAGTTTCTCCTTCAATATCTCAAACGCTCGCTGCTGTGACTCCCCCCAGTATAATGTACCATTTCCCCTAAGAAATTCTTATAAGGGCATGGAAACTTTTGCATACCCTTTTATAAACTTCCTGTAATACCCTGTATGACCTAAAAATCCACACACCTCACGCCGATCGCTAGCACTTTCAAGCCTCGTGATGACCGCAACTTTATCTCGGGTCAACCAAAGAACCCTTTCTTGCAAATAATGTGTCCTAATAGTGTGCCAAAGGGAGTAGCAAAGATGCACTTCTTGATGTTCAATGAGATACTCAACTATCGACATCTTTCAAACATTAAGCGCAGATTGTCACAATGATCCTTAATTAGCCCATAAACGGTCCAATCATCAAGATAGACCTGTAAAAAGTTATAAATAAAATCTTTGAAGGCTTATACCACTATCCTGGAAAATACAGTAGGTGCATTCTTCAATCCAAAGGGCATCATAGTAAAGGCAAAGCTTCCCCATTCAGTAGTGAAAGTGGTCTTCTTCGATCTTCCAGGGTAATCCTAACCTGATGATACCACGAAAACCCATCTCGTAAATGAATATATCTTGCACCCAACCACTACTAATATTTCCTCCGTGAATGGTGTAGGAAAGGGATCTGTAACACATGCTACATTCAACTCTCTATAATCAACACAAATCCGAATCCTACCATCCTTTTTTATGCTTATCACCATAGGACTGACCCATTCTGATTCATCCAATGGTCGAATGATCCCGATTTCAACATCTTGTCAATCTCCTCCTTTACTTTCTCGAAAATTGGGATTCATCCGATATGGTCACTTCCTAATAGGGCGTGCACCTTCCTTGAGCTTTATCTTCATTTCTCCGAGTGATATATGCACGCCTTTAAGTTCATGGTATCCTCTTGGGAATAAGTCCTCATAGTCTCAAAGTAACTCTATGATCTTTGCTACCTCTGATTTTGACCAGTAATCCCCAATTATCACCTCCTTAGGTTCAGCTTTTGTGCCTATATTGACCTTTGTTGTCTTCATAGGTTCATGATATGCATGCGCATCTACATCTGCACTGGCTAACACTTCACGTGTTCCATGTGAATGATCCACGTCCAAGTGCTCAACTTCCTCCTCATCAATTATGTAAACCATCTTCCCCTTATCTTTTTCTAGAGAAGCGCACTCAAGTAATATGATATCATCTTCTTCATCCACAAAATGCGCCCCTGTCTCTGTCTCACCAAATAATTCCTGAATAAGTTCTTCCGCTTTCCCACTGTCTCCCATGGTTAAGTGCTTGATAAAGCTTAAAGCTATGTTCACTGGTGGTGTAGATGAAAAGAAGTCAAAAGTTTGGATCATCCTTGCAGTCAAAGTTTGCCAATTGCCAGTGTCGCGATGTAATTCAACATATACATACCAAGCACACGCGTAACCTTGTAGAGTAGAATAAAACCGATGCACCCAAAGTGAGGGTAGAAATGCTTCTTGTCCTACTGTCCAGAGTCTCTCACACTGTTGGATATGATGCTAAGTAGGTTGATCACCATGATAAGGTAAATTTTTGTAGGTGCATTACTTCTTGAAAACCTGGTTGATAAGGTGGTCCCAATCATTCCCCACTCTAAGAGATTATCCCTGTGGACCACCCACCAACATGCGGCTATCCCGCCCAAAGTATATGACAACATAGTGCGTCATTTAAGCTGGTCAGCCCAATTTGTTTCCATGACCTGTAAGAACCTAGCCAAATCTTCAGATCCAATATAGCGCGGTACTGAGCGACCTATACATCGAACAGAGTGAAAACCCTTTTTGCAAGCAACACCGGTGGTATCGTTGATCGACCGAGAATCTTCCCAATGAAGGATTCCTTCCTTAGATGGATCACGGACTTCTGGGTCCCGAATAACGCGTATATAAATTTTGTTTAAGTCCTCTTCGCTTAAAGGTTCCACGTATGGCATGGATTTCCCATCGGTCAACGATATTATAACCCTTTCCTCCTTGTTCTTGAAGCTGATATACCCCTTGTTAAACCTCAAATCAGCATTGTTCGCATAACACCAAGGGCACCCAAGCAAAGCTGGGAAGCTATCTACTTCTGCAAGTGCTAGCACTTCAAAGTCTCCTGTGAACTTGGCCCCTTGTATAGTGATAGATGCATCCTTCAAAACTCCTATGGGAGTAGCTTTCATTTTGTTTGCCATGAACAATACATTAGATGATGGCTGCAATGGGGGTCTCCCCATTTGTTCCCATGCATCTAATGTAAGTACATTTACTTCCGCACCTGTGTCAATCAAAATATTGCTCAATAGCCACCCGTCCACAACAACATTCAAAGTGATCTCCTTATCGTAGTCAATGCTATCAGGGGAAGATTCACATGAAGTATTTGTCTCTTAGTCTCAGTTCCCACGCATGGAGTATTCCCTTTCAACCAATTTCCTAATAAAGGAATAATATTCTCCTGGCGCAACGTTCTACATACCTCTCTAATGTCATCAATATCTGACGGGGCCTATTCTGTATCCTTGGGCTCCAATTTCCGAGATTGCTCTTTCAAACCTTGTATCTCACCTTGAAGGATTCTAAGGACCTCCATCGTTTCTTGATAGAATTCTTTCTGATGAGCTGGATCTGGATACCTAGCATGCAAAACCTCCTCCCTAGTGATTGTTGGTTTCTGTTGCAACACCTCTCTTGTGCGTGTTGCCTCAGCGCGTGAGGTTATCTTGACTATTATCACCTTAGGTTCTGGTGTTAACTTGGGCATCCATTGATTCTCTATTGTGCATTGGATACTAACCATCCTCATGCCCTTGTTTTCTTGCTTGTGCTGCTTACTGAGATGCTCATACAACTTTAGACACTCTTCATAACTATGCCCCTTTCCCAAAAAAATGAACAAGAAATATTCTGCGAGCATTCAAGCCTATAATGGTCAGGTGAACCACATGTATAGAAAGTTCCTTGAGGTAATTCACTCCTTCCTCCACCTCGGCCTCATCCTCCATAGCTGCCTTGATATCCTCATCCCCTTTCACGAACCCCTTCAAACCTTTCGTCATTCCTATCATAGTACGTTTTATTATAATCCCTATCCTGATGCTCATTCTTCCCTTTAGAATTATCAGCCACACTCACCTGTCTTACCCCAATATCAATGGCATCATGGATCTGGCCAATCAATCTACAATCCTTAGTATCATGGGTCGTGGACCTACAAATTTTACAAAAGGAGGATACATTATTTCTAATCACGCGTTGTAGTAGGGGGTAGTGACTAGCATCATGATTCAAATGGAAAATCTCACAGTCCAACAACAATGAACGTACAGTTCTGCGGGGGCAACTATCCTTGGTGTGGCCTTCCACTTCACAATCTATACACCAGATTCTTGAGCACGTTTCATGAGCTGAGTTTGTCGATAATTTTTCTAACTATTTTTCCATAGCTATTATCTGAGCTTCCAAAAATGGACTAACTCCAGTGTCAATACTCCCAACTGCTTAATGCGTAAAGCGGCCTCCAATGCTTCGCATGGGTCGGTATAATTTTTATGTGACAGTGCTCTTCAAAATGGGGTAATCAATCCCCTGACAAACCATTGTGCATGCTGACTTGCATGAATGTCATAAGAGAGTTTGGATAGAAGCATTTTAAAACGAGCATCATACTCACATACACTCTCGGTAATACCTTGCTTTATATCCTTGAGCACGCTTATACTCTTCTACTCAAACTCGGGATATGGAACTATTTCAAGAAATCATATTTCAATGCTTTGCATAGTTAATACAAGTTTGATTGGGATCAAAATTCCTATACCAGCTGTGTGCGTGCACCTGTAATGTAGTAGAAAATTGACTTGCCTTGCACTCAAAGATGCCGTAATACCTTTCATGCGCCACAATATTTCACACATATGAACATGTTCAGTAGCATCCTCAATACCTCTATATTCTAGGAGACGAAGGGACATCTCCATATAAATGTTCTAGGGTTGTTGCGGGCCTTGACCACCTGACCCAAAACCTCCTTGGTTTCCTCTTCCTCCAAAACCACCGAACCACCGGAATCCGAAACTACCCAAACCGCCCGATCCTCCTCCAAGATTTGGAATAGGGCCCATGGATGCACTCCCCTATGTCCCAAAGAATGGTACTATACTGGACCCCTACAGTCTATGAAGTAGTCCCTATTCCAGAGGTGAATCCCACACATGGCACGCTCATATTTTGTGTAGATGATGAGCCTGAAAACGTACCCCCAAAGAATAACGAAATTATCTATGCTTTGCCATTGATGTACTTGCTATCTGACCTATTTCTACAATTTTACTTCCTAAATTAAAACTTTCTTTACCTATTGTACTAGATACTGGAAAACCAAGTGCAAGGGCTAGGTCAGTAGGTTGGCTTGGATGCGTGCCCACGACCCAAGTCATATATCTACTAAAGCACACTTCACCGTGAGGCCAAAGAGGGTTCTCTGTCATGCTTTCTTACATGGGGAAGTTCCCGATGCTCTTGCTCTTATTCCTCCCCATGATCCTCAAATCCTTCACGAGCCATATCTCTCCACAACACCATCCATTCTACAATTTCCTGTTTCTTGCATAATTCCCTCTCGCGCGCCTCATCATACTTCAGCCGCCTCTCTTCCCTTTGCCGTGCTGCTGCTAGGTCTACCATCTTTCACCAATCCTATTCCTACCCCGCACGTGGAGATTCTTTTAGCTTTCCATGGGTTTAGCTTCCAAGTTCAACATTACCATTAGTATTTTGATTGCCAGCGGAATACCTTGCAAATACGTCCCTCTAGGATACCGTAGGAACTGGAACTCTGCTACCTTTGGGAATGAATACTCCAAAATATAGTTGTTTAGGACACCGTGAAACCAGGTATCTACCGTGCGAGTCTAACTTAGGTCAGCATCATATAGTGTTTGAAATTCCTCATGTGTCCAAACAAGTGTGCGATACCTCCAATTCCACTTAGATGCATATGCAGTCAACCATTCATACAATTCTACTGGAAAGATAGCAAAGAAGATTTCGTATAAACTATCATACAGATTCTACTCTACCCAAGTGCGTGTGCTAAATTTGGATCTAGTGTCAAACCTCCGTGCATATTCTTCCTCTAAATCGTGAATCCATTCTTCAACACTCGCCAAAGTTAGCCGGTATGTCTTCATCGCGAACCATTCTAAAACAACTGAAAAAGAGGTCCCGGTAATGGAACCAATGATGCAGCCTAGAATTCTTAGTTAACACCTAGTCGACCGGCACATCACTCAGCCTAGGCTGAGCACTCACCCAAAGCACGCAAAGGTACCGGGTTCCTCTTAAGAGTTGTTGTAGTAGAATGGTGGCATGATAAAGTAGTAAACATATATTTTTAGTAACTAATCCATCTATTCATCATTATACTGAACTAGATCTATAAGTGCTTAAATGTAAATCATCATGATAACAACAATATACATTGACAAACACATTAGACACTATTATTCGATTAGTATTCTTTATATATTCATCATACCAACAATACAAAAGCTTCATACAATACTAGATATGTGTGCATGGATCTCATTACAATTATCCAGTCTCATGTACTCATGTATCTCTCTTTCTTCAAAGCATGTGTCTTTATATATCTCTCTCTACTAAGTAATTCATTACATATATATAGGGTGGGGAACTATCCCTTCACCACTTAACTCTACCAAAATAGGTCGCATGCTAATAACAGCCACGCACCCTTTTACAACTATAGCCATACATGCAAGTATGCTATCTATAGATCATTTTTAGTTAACTAAAGTGGTGGATCTATTCTTTAGCTTATGCCCATGCAAGAGTGAGTTGACATGTTCTTCAAAAATCTCCACGAAGAGTGGCGCGAAAGTCTCAACATTGCTTTGTGTGCTCGCACACCAATCTCTAAGAATAGACCTGATCTTTAAAATCAGCTAAGTCCTGAAATTTTGACTCTACACCTCTGCGCATGATGCCTTCCTATACCTTCGCGCCTTTGCTCCTGTGTTGTTCTTCCGCGTGGACTTTGTGTGTAAGTTCAACTAAGTGTTTTCTCTGATCAACACACTATTTGATGGGTAAACCATTTGAGCTAAAGACTCACCACTTGGGGCTGAAGTATATCTTCATGCAGCCCAATTTGAATGCATGGCAAGAGGAGATGGTTGGATTTTTTGTCACAATATGAATTTGATATCAGTTATATCAAAGGAAAGGAAAACTAGGTAGCAAATTCCTTGATCCATAGGAAGTACATTTTAGGTGTCATAACCTTGCACATGAAATTTAAGAAAGAAGTGATGAGAAATTCAACTACAGATCCGTACTATTTACAAGTACAAGGATCTCTAGAAACTAACTGGAGGAAAAAGGTATGCTGGTTTTAGTTTTGACAACGATAAAATTCTTCATTTTGAAAATAGAATTTATGTTCGAAAGGGAATGGACTTAGAACTAAAGTATTTCATGAATTCCACGATGCACCATACTCTGGCCACCCCGAATAACCAAAATGACAACAAACATAAAACAAAAATATTTCTAGAAAGGAATGAAAAGGGACATTACGTCTTACGTTTTTAGCTATTTAGAATGTCTAAGGGTTGAGGCGGAGCATGCACACCCCCCGCTGGTTTGTTATACTATTTCGCAACACAAATGGCAAGTCATTAGCATGGAATTTGTCCAAGGGCTGCCCATGACCAAAAACCATCATGATATGATTTTGGTTGTAGTGGAAAAGTTAACAAAGGTAGCTCACTTTATACCTGGGAACCTTACTGATGATTCCCTAGTGCTTGCTAGAAGGTTTGTGCATGAGATCTTTCGATTGCACAGTGTTCCAGAATAATCATTTTTGACCGAGATCTAAGGATGACATCTCAATTCTGGAAAACATTAAATTTAGGTTTGGGAACTAAATTAAATTTTAGTTCATCTTATCATCTAGAAATGGATGGTCAAACTGAGCATGTAAACCAAGTGTTAGAAGACATGCTTCGCATGTACTACATGGATCAGCAATGTACAAGTGGGAAGAATACCTGCCTTTAGTTGAGTTTGCATACAATAACTCATATCACTCTTCACTGAAAATGGCACCATTTGAAGCTTTATATGGAAGAAAGTGTCATACTCCTGTGAGTTGGGACAACATAGAGGATAGGGAAGTGGTTGGGCGAAAAAGACAACAAAAATGGAAAAACAAGTCAAGCGAATTTGGGAACACTTAAAAGAGGTAGCAGACTGTCAAAAGATTTATACAGATATGCATAGGAAGGAGATATTGTTTGAGAAAGGAGAGAAATTGTTTCTATGTGTTAAGCCAAAAATGTTCAATAACGTTTGGGAAGGCTTCCAATCTTTCCCCACACTATGTTGGACCATTTGAAGTTCTTGAAGTTCTTAGTTTAGTTGCATACTAACTAGCATTTCCTCCTTCACTGTTAAAGTTGCATGATGATTTCCATGTTTCATTATTAAAGAATTATGTAGAAAAAATTTCACATATACTTGACTGGGACTCACTGCAGGTTATGGAACCCATACTCGACGTCGTGGATCCCATTAGAGTGCTGGAAACATGTAAGTTGCTATTGAGAAATAGGGAAATTATCCAATGCAAGGTCCAATGGGATCAATATTATGAGGACATCGCAACTTGGGAGAATTTGAAACTATTTTTCCATATTTATTCATTTAGATGTGATGAAACTATTTGATTTTTGAAATACCGTAATTATTTTGTGATTGAATAAACTGGTTTATCAATGAAGAGTTTGGTAAAAATCATTATATTGTAGTTTACAAGACCGCTTTGCAACCATGCTGCTACTTTTTAGTAAATGGGATTCTGTAATTTGGATACTAAATTATGGTATATTTGGCAAAAGTTTCAACAAATTTACTTTTCTTCTTATGTGGAAGTAGTACTTAATTCATCGGGATGATGAACCATTTTAGTGGGAGGAATGTAACAATCCCACTATTTTTTAAAACATTTCTTTAGTGATTTAATTAATCCAATAAATATGAAAAAGGGAAAAATTCATGTTTATTTGATTAATTAAATATCTTTTTAACAATTGATGACACTTAGTTGTTTCAAGACTTAATTAAAAAAATTAAGTACTCGCATAACTAAATAATGCCAACCGGTATTATTCTATGCAACTTTTTTATTACGTAACCTTGTTTATGTTTCGATCGTGTCACCGTGTTTGTTACTTTTTTACTAAGAAGATAGAATTTAATTCGGTATATTACCACCCCCACCGAATTGATAAGTTGTGTTCAATTTAATATTATTTGACTTCAAAATTAAAATCACGGTGATTGAACACCATAAAGGTATAATTTTTATCTAAAGGTATTATTGTTGTGGATTTAATCATAAAGTGGCATTGAGTGTCACAATGTGGTCAATGTCTTAATTAATCCTTATCCACTTTAATGGAAACCCACGCAGATTTGGGGAGACTTAGACTATTGTTGGAATATGCAAATTTTGAAAAAAAGGAGTCCCCACCCATGAAGGCATGAGACTTCTCTCCATCCAATTAGCAAGATGGTGGGTAAGGAGAGTAAATGTGAATTAGGTTTTTTGGAGATTGGTGGGAAAAGAAGAAAAAGATGGGTTTGGGAATTTATTTGGCATTCAACCTTGTGAGAGAGCTTCCATCTTGGAGACACTCTGCAAAATAAATTGCATGTATGTGAGGGTGGAGGCATTTTTATTTAAAGCCCTTTTATTTCCATTGAAGTGTGCATTGTGAAAGTTCTAGTTATTTAGAGAAGCTTGAACGACTGCATTTAGAACAAATTGGCTAGGGTTTTCAACTAGTTGGGAGGCAAATTAAACAAGAAGGAAATCAACTTGTAGGAAAGGGTTTTCTTCCTTGCTCCCCTTTGTTTTGATTTTTGATTAGATGGGTCTCTCAGCTTCTCCATTGTCGTTGGGGTTGCAATATGTTGAAAATTTCGTGATTTTTCTCCTTGCTTGAATTCTATTTACTGCATGTTTTTCTTTGATAGTGGTCAGTTATGTAACATTGAAAAATTAATGTGGGTATTCTATTTTTTTAGATTTATGTAAGAAAATGTTATGGCTATGAATGAAATTGATTTCAAAGCAAAATATTTGATCACTGTGGAAATGAAAAAATCAATGTGGGTATTCTGCTTTTTTAGGTTTATACAAAAATGTGATTTCAGAAGGAAATTGATTTTGGCAAAATATTTCACTACTTGAAATGAAAAAAATTAATGTGGGTTTTTTTTTTTTTTTGAGATTTATGCAAAAATAATTTATGGTTGTGAATGAAATTGATTTTGGGAAAATATTTGACCGTAGGAAATCAAAAATTCAATGTGGGTATTCTAGTTTTTAGCTTTATGCAAAAACCGTGATGGTTATGAAGCAAATTGATTTTGGCAAAATATTTAACTTGTGGAAATGAAAAAAATCAATGTGGGTATTCTGTTTTTTGAAATTTATGCAAAAAATGTGATGGTTGTGAATGAAATTGATTTTGGCAAAATATTTGATTCTTGAAATGAAAAAATCAATGTGGGTATTATGTTTCTTTTGAGATTTAGGAAAAAAACGTGATGGTGGTGAATGAAATCAATTTTTGCAAAATATTTGACTCTAGAAATGAAAAATCAATGTGGGTATTCTTTAATTTGAGATTCACACAAAAAAATGATGGTTGTGATTGAAATCAAATTTGGCAAATAATTTAACTACTAGAAATGCAAAATCAATGTGGGTATTATGTTTTTGAAATTTATGCAAAAAAACAATTTTGAAAGGAGTTGGTTCGTAACGATTTACTTAGTTTCTAAATGTTGCATGTAACTCATGTCAATAAGTCAGTCAAGTTGGTAAATCTCTTGGAGGAACAAGTAATTATGAAATAAGCACATCGCAAGAGGAAAAACATGCTGATAAAATCAGTTGGAATTATAAATTTCCTTTGTTTAGTTAGATTTCATTTTTCTTTCATATCCCGAGATTTTACATTTGGAGGGTTGGATCACTTGATCCACACCTTTTATTTTAAGCATTTATTTCATTTATGTATCTGTATGATTTAATTTGAATTACTAGAAAATTTTAAAAGTGAAAAATACAAGGGAAACTCTAGCGAAATTTTTCCAGAAATCCATACTTAGCCATTTTTCTGGTGAAAATATATATGTTTGACTTTTATGTTATGAGAAACTAAACTGAAATAGTGTTGGATGCAAAACATATTTTATCTCCTCGATTCTTATATCTTAAATTCTTTTATTAGAATGTTGTTGTGCATGCAATAGCAATGGATCCGACATAGTTCGAAAACGGTGTTTCCCCATTAATCGCACAACTTGTGATTGAAGAGGCGGGAGAAACATATGCGAAGTGTACCTTCGAGGGAACTGAACATATATTTCTAGCGTCTCTTCTCCCACTATCTTTGGGATTCTTGGAGGAATTCTAGTTCCCTAATTGTTGCAAAAGCATTACTACTGTAGGGTGAATGAGTTAGTTTCATAGACCAATCTTAATTAAGAGTCAAAACTTAGAGTAGCAAGTAGGATTACTCTTTCTAGTTCATTGAACTGACACCCCTCAAACTTATAGTGTCACAGGTTAAATAAGGTTGGTTGGATCATTTCACTTTGGCTTGAGGAAGTTTGCATTGATTGAATGTTGTAATACGGATCTTGGATCCAATTGTAAATGTATTGTTGGATATATGTATTTGCCTTGGAAAAGCATTCTTGTAATTGTCCTTAGTGGATGTAAGTTGTTAAGTATTAATAAAGTGAAGAATGGATTTGTACAAATTCATGGCAACATTGTGAATGTATTATTTATGTCCATGAGTGGTTAGAAAAAAACGATTGATATGTCAAGATAAGGAAACTTTCAATTAAATATTTTGTGCTTCTAATGATAATGGTTATGAACTAAAAATGGAGTTATTTATCAAGAAATATTTCTATAAATTTATAACATTTCAGGTTATAATCTAACACAATATGATGGGAGGACCTTGAGATGATTAAACGAATCTCGTCAATTAATCTATGGTCATTAAAACCTACATTTCATGAATAAATATGGATGATCTAGGATACTAAGATGTGCTATAAGAAAGTGTATAAAATTTCTACGTTAGTAAGATAATTGTGGACCTAATGTTGGTTCATAATTGAGTTTAAAGGTTGTTTTCTTTAATGGTCTACTTGTAAAAGTATTATTCTTATCTCTTAGGTAAGAAGGCTTAATATGAGTAATTGTCTCAAAGTATTTTCCATTAATTGTGCTGCATAAACTAAAGTTGAAACTAATGTAATCAAGGTATGAACTGAAATAATGCAGCCCATATCTATAAATTCATTGGGTCTATAATATAAGCTTAGGGTATGGAGGTCTAACCTAGATAGGGGATTAGTCTCATGCAAGAAGTGTTATTAATCTATTCTACACTTAGGAATGGCTAAAATCTTAACTAATGTTGAACGAGATAAGATATAAATCAGCCTCGATTGACCTTTGGGAATAACAAATAAGGGGTAGCCCTTGAGATGTCAATTATACCTTATCTGGGAGGGTGAAAAGAAAGAATGGGCTTGCTGCGATTAATTAAGCCTTTTCAAGCCTAATGGAAACCCCTTTAAGGGTATATTACCACCTTCCTTAATCAAATGGTTAATAATGCATTTAGGGGCAGCAAGGTAAAATAAACTCATGGTGACCTTAGTATCCAAAGCATGGTAGCTAAATACTTACATTAATATCTGATAGGCAAGGAAGTACACATGAATGATTACGATGATTGTAGGAACTTGTGCACCAATGCATGGTGTAGGATGCCTACAAGAAGCCCTTCGATGCCTAATATGGAACATATTAAGCAGTGGATAGGCCTCCCGTAGGTAGCCAACAATGGGCATTGGGGTTCCTCGAGGCTTATGTAAATGAACTTGTTAGGAACTTATCGATTCATAACATGTTCATCTACTTAAGTTTATAAGATCTAGATAACTGTGGTGAGAAAAAGTTAGGTAAATGGGAAAACAAGTTTAGACAAATTTTGCACTTGTGTAATCTTAGCGTACATAGTAAAGCTAAAAAACTTTGGCCAAAGTAATGTGCTTGCTGGGTAGATTTTCTAATCACTGTGATTCTTCAATCCCGGAGTGTAGGATATAGGATGGGGTTACTACGTAACCCTAAGTAGACACTAGAGGATCAATCACTAGTTCTCAATACCACAGCACAGTAAAACCACCAAAGCTAATTCCAAACATTCAATTAAGTGTTAAGGGTAATCATGGAGATCAGGGATATGAGACCCTTACAGCTGCACAGGGTTACCACTAGGTTATAAGATGGATTAAATTGTTCATACCTTCTCATAAACTATTTTGTCTAGTTTCCAAAATAAAAATTAGACAAAGGAATTTCTACTCTTTGTCAAGATAATTTAACTTACAGAATTAACTAGCTAAAGCTAGTAACCCGATTTATAATGCAAACAATGTTTATATGTGTTGTTGTAATTTTTTTTTAAAAAGCACTAAATTGGGGATTTAATTTTTAGGTTGTTACAAATAGCAGCCATCGGTGCACTTCCCACCATGAAATATATGCCTTAGTACATCTTGCATCATCGACTTATATCAACAGTATTACCGCATTTGCCTCATCGTAACCATGGGGCACTAGCTATGCTCTTGTGGGTCCCGGTCTTTCCCCTGGTCTCTTCGGTGTTCTAGTGGCTTGCACCCATACATATGGATCTATGGGCACATCCCGAGTAATACCAAATTGTCCCGATACACGCTCCTCCCGAAACAATTTGGGTCACCCTAGGAAATCAATCCTCTAACCGAGATCATATGAAAAATACATCATATCTCTACCCTCGCCTCCTGGTCACCCACCATATGCTTGATATGGCCTCCATATAATGGCGCTAGTCCCCATACGATCTAGGATCGACTTATAAGTAGTAGTCTCTAGCCTCCTACTCCGTGTACTAGACCACCTCACTCCAAATATCTTGGACCTAGACCAATTATCCTGCACCCACCGAGTGGCCTCAACATCGCAATGTACTCATAGGCCCATACAAGTAATATTTTGGTATCTCCAAACCCAACCTTATGGTTCTCCTATGTGAACACGTATAAGTCTCTATAATAATTTTCTAGTACACACTATGCACATGCATACCTAGTACCATCCTCATATATACACCAACATATATCATGCATCTTAACAATATGCCTACACCTCAACCCTCCACTACTACTAATGAAGAAATCATAACCGTAATGAACCTCCACAATCGAGGAACACCGATCTCAACATAGAATTCAGGATAATGTGGGTCTTAGTCTATACCCATGTCCTTATAAAATACCACCTAACTACTCTCATCTTCCTCTGTGCATCCTCTATGGTCATCGCCTAGACTCTCTCCCCCACAACAAGTAGTCGTAATATGTGATATACATCCTCTGGGTCACCATCATCTCCCTGGTAGGTAACCAAAAAGTGTAAGTGTATGGCCTCCATCTCTCAAATAAGGTAGTAATCATCAACATATTATGGGGTACCTCCCCTAATCTAGCTATGTGCCAAAAACTCGGCATGGTCTAATAAATCTCACTCTAAATCTGATAGGCCTAATCCCAACAACGTACTCAAGTGTCGACCTCCATGAAAATATCTCAAATGGATATCCCTCTACACAACACAAAACACCAGCAAAAACACAACATTAACACCTTGTATACATGTAAAAACAACTACTACTAACATCAAAAAGCACCAATTTTCACATTCATCATGTTTTGGGCTCAAAACAACCTCCTAGGTTGCAACACCCAAGAACATGACATGGGTGCTTAGGAGAAGGTCACCAAAGGCCTAGATTTGGGTGTTGGTGTCCGAAGGATGTTAACACCTTGGCTGCTCTTGCCTAGGTCAGAAATGCCTAGAAATTCAAAAACAAAAATTTCATAAAATTCACAAAAAGCGAACCCATTTCTACAAAGGTTTCAAAAATAATCATACTTACTAACTCATCTGTCATGTGTGATGTCATGGATGCCACCACCATCTCAAATCATCTCAATCTCACTACTCTAATTTATGGCATCATCACAAGCTCAGAGCTCAAAATCACACTCACTCAAAGTTCAAATGAAGTTACTATTCACCTTTTACTATTACTATTTATAGCAAGTTTCAATTTCTCACTTGGTTATAGTTACTATTTGTGCATATTCTTCCAACTAATACATGCCACACATTTTCACTCATATCTTAAGATTTGATACTCCATTTTAGCTCCCTTCTAGGTCATTTCATTCAGAATTTCTCCTAATATCATATGATACACATTCACAATGTTATATTTAATCTTGCACATATTAACCTCGATATACACACAATATTGCGACATTTAGTATACTGTAGTTTTTTCACTCTTACATCATTTCACATCTACTTTTGGCTCAATATTCATTCTTACTATCAATCCCCCTTTCATCGAAAGGGGGTCATATAATTGAGATCACCCTATTATCCCCCTCACACTACTACATGGTCATTTCACATTTCTAATTCGTCATTATCAAAACTTTGTTGATACATTATGTGAAATTTCATACTACTTTCTAGCGATCCCCCTAATGACCTAATCTGGGGGCAATAAGAAAAAATATCTCTATGAGTAATCTACCATATACACTTGATCTCAATACAATTTTCTACTACTCGAATACAGCCAATCAATCAAAACAACACTACGTATTTTACTACTCCCGATATCGTAACTTGGGAGTTACATCACTACTTTCCCAAATGACCTAACATGGGAAGTCACTTTATATTTTCTATCACTTCCAGATGACCTAACATGGAATCCATACACATCGTGGTGACACCCTTGGAGTGGGGGAAATGAGACGTCATTTCCTTTCCTATACTTCTCCTACATGGGTTATTCTCGTTGGATCAAAATGAATCGAAATGAAAAAAATTTGGTCTTTATCCATCAAGCAAGGGCTATAACTTTTAAGGATGTAGTCATAGTTGGATGGTAAAACTAGACCTCTCTCCCTAACACTCTTCCTTTGGTAGCATGACACCCAAATCCTCAATTTTTAACACATACAAAGTTGGGTTGAACCCGACCACTCCCTACCCCCTCGAATCTCCATCGCTGATAGTTCAAAATCTCCAAATTCTCTAAAATAAAATCATAAATTTCACCAAGTGATCCTTTACAATGCTTCTCTATATCTATTTACACCACATGGATCAACACACCAATCCATGTTTGACCACGCTATATACTCTTATTCTACACGTACTTTTGCATACAAGATTCTTTGGACTTCTCACGGTATGTTCCTTACTTCCTATACACTACTTGAATTTCATTTAGCTAGCATAAGGGGAGAAATGTAGACACAAAATCAAATCATCAATTTCACCAACTGATCCTTTACAATGGTTTGCTATATCTATTTACGCCACATGGATCAACACATCAATCCATGTTTGGCCACAATATATACTCTTATTCTACACGTACTTTTGCATATGAGATTCTTTGTAATTCTCACAGTATGTTCCTTACTTATCATACACTGCTTGAATTTCATTTAAATAGTATAAGGGGAGAAATGTAGACACAAAATCACGCACATACTAATATTTACTATACCTCCAAGCATGTTGTTTTATGCATGGATCTTGAGTAAGAAAAGTATTCACTGATGACACACTTCCTAGTCCATCCACTTGCTTTGATTGTTTATAACTATTTTATCTCTCACATATGTCATTCATAGGGATCCTTGCATGGCAGTATTCTTACATTTTTGATCGGTTGTCTCAGACACTATCACCTAGGATTGAAAACTAGCACCCTAGTGCTCCCGTCAAACCCGGGTGCTCCTATCCTCTTTGTTATTGATCACATTTTTGACATTTGTAGTTGGAATTTTTAGTTTTATTACTCCTATCCCTAGGTCTTAGTCATCATGGTGTGTCATTAATGTCGAAATTCAAGCAAGATATCCCTATATAAACACAAAATACATACCATTATAAGGGTGGGAAATTACTATCAAGGGATATCTATCTACATATCATAGGGACAACATCTTAGACTTTTTATCCTGTATACACACAGCATAAGAAGGGGAAGTTCATTTTTCCATCCACACATTTACATTCTATCTAGCTATTTCTTGCTATCTTGGCATCATCGGTGCAAGGGAAACCTAGCAGCACTATTACACACACAAGCACATAGAACTACATGGGGTTTTAGATTTAGTTCAACGCTTGGTCGTAAGTTCACTTTGTTGATAGCCGAGGACATTCTGACCTTTCATTTTGCATCTTTCTTTTTTAGAATTTGATTTAATTTAGGGTTTTTGCAAGCGATTATTTGTGTTGCATATTTACATGAACTTCGGCTATCCAAGTGTGAAATATAGCAGATAAAAAGGTGATAACCAAAAATATCTTGTAAACCTTCAAAATTGAGTTCCGCAGCTCCCGAGAAGTCACAGAACCTGCACAAGGTCTCGACACCCCGACCCTCCATAGGCACACTATTCCTAGCATTCCCGACAATTATGCATTTTTCTAGATTTAGTTATAACATTTTAAATTATTTTTTCATCAGTTTGTCCAGTTTAGACACACTTCGGGATAAGCAAAATCAAGGTAAGTACCCTACCTCTCTCATTTACTTTCATAATTATATTTGTAAAATTTCTTAGCATCTATATTTTATTGTACATCATTATAGTAGTATCTAAAATTTGATTTCATTAAAATATATTTGATTTTATTGAATTAGGCTGGTTAATATAGGGAAATTTTGAGTGCCTCCTTTATTCCTTCAAAATCTTGGACAACCCCTTCTTACCATTTGATAACTTGATATTTATTTAACATACTTGTGATGGGAAGAGTAATTTCAGTAAAGTTAGAGATGAAAACTCTTACAAAATTGACATGTCCTAAGAAGGATAGGATTCCATTTTTATAAATGGGGATGGGGGCTTTATAAATAGCTTCCACCATTTTAGGGTCTATCGTAACTCCCTTGTGTAACACTATATGTCCTAACAAATTTTCCTTTTATACCCCAAAGTGACATTTATTTGGATTCAATGAAATCCCATATTCTCTCGCATCCGATCAAGATATTTTTCAGGTGTTCCAAATGATCATCCTTTTTTCTAGAGAAGATGATTATATCATCTTGATAAACTCCAATGAATCCTAAGAAAGCCACATCAATGGCTCTTTGAAAATTTTCTCTTGCATTCATTAATCCAAATGGCATCCTAACATAAAAATATGTGCACCAAGGGGTGTTAAAGGTGGTTTTATATTGATTTGACCTTTTCACCACTAACTGATTATAACATGAGAATTCATCCAATGTAGAAAATAACTCATACCTAGTCACCTTTTGCAAAGTAATATCCATGTTATGCAGTGGGTAATTATCTTTGAGTGATGCCTTATTTAAATTTTTAAAATCCACAGCTTAATATCCCCATTCCTTTTCCTAATTAGCACTAGTTTTCTACCTATGAGAGGTATCCGGTGGGTTGTATTATCCCACCATCCCTAAACTTATTCAACTCCTTTGCATCTTAAATTTGCAAGGATACATTTAATATGTATTTATTTCTTCCTAAATTTCTTAGTATGGGGTTCCAAAGGTATTTCATATTGGAACAAATCTTCCCTATAAGCCTTTAGCTCAAAATAAGATCATGCAAAACAATCTTGATAATTTCTCAATAACTTAGTATAAACTTGTATTTATTTTTCATTCATGTTTATACCTAACCAAACCTTTCTTGGATTATGTGAAGTTCCTAAGTTTCATTCCACAACATCTCTAGGTGCATGGGGAGGTTTGGTCATAACTTTGTCTGCCTTTGTCAAAATTAGACTCAATGCTAACAAGTACCTTAGAGATTGTGTTTTTCTCAACTTAATTATATCCTTCTCAAAGAGGGTTTCCTTTCCTTCACTCAACACAACCATATGTTCAAGTTCAATGAGTTGATTAGTGAACTCACCTCTTCTATTCAAAAACATTTGGATTTTAACATCATCTTCAAATACTTTCCAACGTTGAATGTTGTCAGGGATTGAGGACCTAACTAACACTTATGTTTCATAATTTCAATATGGATACACATTTTCATTTTCATATTGAGAGGCTAGGACAACCAAATTCTCATCTATTGTATTTGTATTTCTCTCATGGTATATGATATTGAAATAATCACACAATTTAATGAGATCCCACGTTGTATTCTTATACCGTCTCAACCTCTAGTTCTTCATGGCATAATATTTTCTTACATTATTCACCACTAACTCAGAATCACCTTTGACAATGAGATTCTTAATTCCATTCCTCCAAGAAACTCTCAAACCAAGAATTGGTGCTTCATACTTAGCTATATTGTTTGTGCACTCAAATTTCAACTTGAAGGAGAAACTGAAAGAACCATGGTTTAGGAAATTCAAGACTATTCCAACCCCATTTCCAACACTAGAGCATGCTCCATAAAAATTCATATTCCATGGAACATTGATGTCTTCAATTTTTGCATTCATATCTATACATTGATCTTCAAAATTAGCACAACCTACAAAATTACCCAAGTTTGTATCAACAAACAATACTTCATAAGAATCATTTAGGGTGTATTCTATGAGGTGAAATATCTTGTCTTATCTATATATCTTGAATAGTTTCCCTTCTAGTGGTATGGAAGCAAAAGACATATCCATCTGAACACTACCCCTACATTGTCTACCCATTTTCTTGATAATAGCATTCCCCATTTGGCAAGGTAGTCAACTATAAAAATTTTCATAATCAGATACTTACCATGGTAAGTAGAAAGTTGTACCACCAAACCTTTGACATACCCAACCACATGAACATCCTTAGAATCCATGGCAAAACACTTCCCAAAATTAGCTTTTATTTTGATGTCCAATTCATTCATGACTTCTAATGGCATGATGTTACAAGAAGCCCCTGAATTAAACATGCAATTGTGGAGAAGCCTTCCATTGACAATAAGAGTGGTAAAGAAAGGATCCGCATCTAATTGTGATTCATTAAGGGAAGTGTTTTCGATAAGAAATTGACACACAACTAATAAATCCTTTTACCCATTGTAAAGGTTAAGACGGAATCGAACCAACTTTAATCATATAGGGGACTTATAAAATATTCTAACTGTAGGGAGGTTTATATCTTAAATAATTTATAGAAAAACAAACCTAAGATTCTATGAAAATACTTTAATTCATTGAGAAAGATAGAGAATATAGAAACAAGAAACAAACAAAGAAAATGCAAAAAAATAAGAAAGGCAAAAACAACAAAGAAACAAGACCCACAATCTACATATTATCAACCCTATCTAATAGAGTGATATCTATGAACTAGATAACCTCTTGGAGGGAAGAAAGCAAGCTTGCAATTTCCTTCATACATACATTGTATTAGGTTGCATAAAAATATGATTTCATATAGTTTGAAATAGATCCTTTTTACTCCAGATCTCATACAATATAGAAAACCAAATATAATCAAATGTAATCCTTATTTTAGATTTTGATTTAAAACAACAACATGTTAGTAAGAGACCAAAAAAGTATACAAGATATACATAGTAATAAAAAGTCACAAGAGACGAACATGACTTTTATATAAGATGAGAAAATGATTTACAAATGAGAAGCACAAAATCACTGAAATTAAATTTAATCAAGATCCGACAATACAATAGCCAAAAGGAAAAATTATAAACCCAAATGCTTAGAAATCTATGTAAACAGCCTTCATGATCCCCTGGATATGTAAATCTAATTCTCCAATCAAATTATAGATTAGACACGGAATATTAATATTCAGATAATTAGAATAATAGTAATAAAACTAGATATACCTGTTGTATCAAATTTTTACACTTAAATCCTCAAATTTAGGTCATTGAAATCTTGTAATCAAATCCTCATTTAGAATATTTTCACAAAAATATAGAATGAAATGCACTAAACTCAGTATGAAAATTACCTTAAAGTTCCTCCCGTGCAAAAGATCCCTTCTTCTTCTTTTATGTTCTTCTCCCACAAAACAGTTATAACCAATCTCTTCATAAAATAATGGCATTATAGAAATAATATTTTAATGAAATAATGTCATTTGATCGATATAACAACAAATGATTTAAAACCATCAATTAAATTTATGATAGATGATTAAGAATCATATCATAAATTGATATCGGAAAATAATAATAATGAGAAACAAATATATAATGGATGGGGACCCAAAATATTAAAATAAACCATTAATTCTAAGTCATCCACATAACCATATCATTTGCATTAAATATTTCTAAACCATATTAATCATCATTAAAATATAGAGTTTAATCTTTTCTAAACATCTATATATATGTAACCTCAAAGATTAAACATTCACATCACAATAATATAATATGTACATTCGAATCAAAATATGATCAAGTCATAATGTCACCAAGTCAAATAACCAAAGTCTCAAAATAAAAAGTTCAAAGTCAAAATCCAAGTATCATAATCTAATCATCTCCAACCAAATCAATCATTGTAGTACCATTATCTACCCTAAGTTCTATGTACTCATATGATTCCAGATTTTAATAATGTGTGTGTTATAGCACTAGACTTGCTATCTACTTCCAGCTTTACTTGTTTGACTAGGCGTAACTCCATCAATATGGTCGAAGAGGACCTACCCCGTTTAGGACAAGGGAGGGGTTCTTATGATGAATTCCCAAGGTATACAATGGTATATTACTCTTTGCGTTATGCGGAAGATGATAAGAGTGGGATGGCCTACAAGAGAAAGAATTGGCATGATTTTAATGTGACTTGTGATGCAAGGTATGTAGGGAATTTACTTCACGTAAGATGTGAGTAGGCTGATTATTTGGGCATTCAATCAATTGTAGGACCTCCTA
The DNA here is from genome assembly GCA_018340775.1 of Taxus wallichiana var. yunnanensis. Lineage (NCBI taxonomy): Eukaryota > Viridiplantae > Streptophyta > Pinopsida > Cupressales > Taxaceae > Taxus > Taxus wallichiana. The sequence goes on along the minus strand of CM031240.1, from coordinate 142,726,935 downwards.
AAGGATAGGCTCTCTAGAATCAAAATGGATTGAGACACGAGTAGGACCACTTCGGTGGACAACAGTTCCATGTCCCCAAAATGAGTTAGAACCTCTTCTTCCACCATGAGGAGAATCTCTGCATGGTGAGAATCTATTGCTATCGGGCCAACTTGCGTTGGAATAAGAACACTTCTGAGTTCCCCATTCATTCCATCCAAATCTAGGCATCTGTTCAAAGTAATCATTATGACAATCATCACTTTCTAAACCATTTCATTCCAAAAATAGAGATCAAATAGTTATGAGGTCATATAAAAATATCATCATTATTAAAATATTTTTTTGACCTTTTTAAATCATCACTGTATACTTCAAAGGAAACATCATTTCTACCATGTATATCATATTTGCAACTCGAAAGTCCAAAACCAAATTTCAAAGGATGAATCCATTTTCAATATTCAATCAATATCACATAACACATTTATAGATAGGTGCTCATGTAAACATGTTTTTGCAATACCTTAGTATTTTATAATAATATCATCATAATCTAAAAAATCATAGTGAACTGAAAAAATATTCTAGATAACACAATGAAAGTTTCCTCATTATCTTGAATAGAAATCTACGAAGTCAATAATTTGTAAACACAAAGAATAAAATTATTTCAACAATATCATCCAATAATGTGCCCCAACATGACTTGAATGCAAATTCCTTTGAAAACCTCTATCAATTTTATGATATTCGATCAAGCAGAGATATGCTTGCATCATCTACCCAAAATAAGTAATACCCAAAAGTTTGGATCCCATGAAGACCTCAAAATATGCAAGAATGACACAGTTCCTGATAAATGTTTTCTTTTGTTCACATGAGACAAGATATTGTAGAAATAAAAACATTTTCATAGAAAATATGCCAAATGGGTAAGTCACATAACACAATAATTGTCAATAAACCACCTTTCTGCAAATCTTATAAAGAAAGATCGACACAACTTATCATTTCATTACCCATCGATTCTCGGTTGTCAATGAATTCCCTAAAGTCAAAAGCTTGCAGTATATTATTTCACAAACCCAACTTGAAAATAGAAACAAGTTTTGTGTTATTCCAAACTTCAAAATTCCATTTGAAAGTCTTATTCTAACTCGACATACTTGAAACCACAATATTTTTGAAAATCCATAGTATGATAAACATGTGCTACGAAACAAAATATTTCCACATATCCCGTTAAACTCAAACCACTTTTCCTTCATCCGATCTCAACATCTCACCAAACAACCTTTTAATTCCGCACCTTCTTCACAAAAATGAGATTCGAGTAAATTAAATCAAATAAATAGTAAAAGAAACACATTCATACCAAGGTAGATTCGTAGCTTCACACAATCTTAAAATTTCTCAAACCCAACTCCTAAATAGAACAAAGACCCTTAAAAATACATGCAAACATGATATACAATAATCATAGACTCAACCCAATTTAGAAAACGAGTCTACATGATTGAAATTTGAGCATCCACAGATGTGATAAGGAAAAACATACCTCATAAGATAGATTGAACACTAAAGCTGAGCTTTCCAATGCACTTTGAAGCCAAAAATGGTGGATGAAACAACTCCATAAAAATTTTAGCAGGGCTTTGTTGCAGGGAAAAAATTTAGCAAGACAAGAAAAGGATGGGTTTGAGGTCGAGGATTCAATGTTCTAGGTACCTCGAGCCTGATGCCATAAATCTTGCCTTAATAACCATTAATGACTACATTTCCAAATTTCCCACTTCGTGATTAAGGATTCCACTTGGCATTTCTTTGAATGGAATAATGAAATCAACGCTAACCTCCCAGAATTACTAAGTGACATTTTTCACAATGTAAAAGGTTAGGTTTAAACACTATCAAATATGATTTGACCTCTATGTCCCTTAATCCCCTTTATAATTGATTTAATTGAGGGATCTAAAAAAACAATTATTCTAAAATCCATAATCAAAGAAGTGGCAAAATAATGCATAAGTTCTGAACAAAACTCATATCCTAGAGTCTCAAAAGATGCCACCATGATACCAGATATACAAACACAACCGTTACCTAGCATAATATCACTAAACTGACCAAGTTTAATGTCGCATAATACAAAATTAGTGCAAATCAAAGACATCGACACTTACCAATACTCTTTAATTCCACCACGGAAAGAAGATATATACCAAAAAGTGAGCTTGGAATTTAAAAATTGTAGACACCTAAAATATGCTTACACTTATCATTTCCTCTAATTTAACCAATTAACGACACTTCGTTAATTCCCTTCTCCACTCCATTCTCATATGCCCATTTGTGACACCTTCTTAGTTGTATTCTTCTTATAATCAGCTAATTGGGCTAATATCTCTCTTATTAGCTAAATATTCCTCCTTTCAACCATTCGGAATCTTTCTATTCTATCTATCTATTGGCTTCCTAGGCTATCTATCGATTCAATTGATTAACCGGACCCTCCCATCTCTCGATGAATCTCTAATCACTTGTTAATCACGTTTAACTATCCTAATCCTAGCTTAACTATCCTAAATCATGTTTATGCTAAGCTAATATAAAGGTGCTTGTTGGCTTGCCTTTAGTCCCACATGCACCCAAAGTTAAAAAAATTTCATTTGGAAAACTATAAATATGAGGCTAAGCCTACCCATTCAACCTTATAACTTTACATAAACACAAAACCAAAACAAGCCTAAGAAAGCTTTGAGATCTCATTTGTATTAGCTTTAAGCTAATTATACATTTGATCTTAAGCTTACCTCCTCCATTGACCTTGAGCTAACACCTCCATTTGCATCCATAATCCAAGTTTTAAGTAAATAGAGAGAACCATAAGGCCTAGAAGCCATTAATGGTGAGACTCCATTCTTGAAATCTTGAAAACCATAAACATCTAAATCACCCCTTTGATTGCTAAGTTGATACTTTTAGGTTCAATTTCTTAATTAGTAATCTAAAGAGTATAGAGTAGCATATATCATGTTAGGTTAGATTTAATCTAGTTCATACAATGATAGATGTTAGTCTTGTTTAGCTCTTATCATGATGGTTTAGTGTAGATTAGGTTCATGTTTTGAGGTTACATGTTTTAGCTTCATTTCCATATCTTATCTAATATATTCATGAACACAAAAATGGTTAATGTAAGATGAAACTCAATCATCATCTTGATAAACTGTGATGATCGATCTGTAAAGTGCCCAAGGTAACATCTTATATCAATGTGAACATATAATCATATTAATGCTGACATGTAAATGTTTTGAAACCACTTTAAACATGAAATGAAATTGAACTAAATTTTTAAATTAAACAAAGTGGCCCCTACCATATATTTGTAATATTAATATAAGAATGGACAATGCAGACACTCGAATGAGCAACAAATTTTTTTAAGAAAAGAAGGGGGTAAGTAAAATTTGAGGTATAACACTGACAACCATACTGGATTTCTTCGGTTAAGAGGGAAGGTTGGATTTTTAAAAATAGCTTAAATTTTAACTCCAAGAGTGCAAGTAGGCTACTTGTTTCTTGGATCACTCTACACAGACCCCAAGAATGATGAGTATGAAAATGGGATGCATGTCTGGCTGAGCATGAATAAAGAAAGGAAATAAAGAGATTGGGAAAATGAGGGTAGAATGAAGTCAAATTACAAGACAAATTTCCTAATATTGAAAAAGTGAGTACAAATTCGTCATCATGAATATCTAGCATTATCATTATAAATATTTACCAAATAATCAATTTTGAATGTATAATCTGAAATTGAAAGCATCAAAAATATTACCACCCAAGGAACCGAAAACTCTTTCCACTATTTCCAAGCATCCAAGGCTAACACACAACCCAAACTAATAAAAGACAAACCAAAACAGAAAGAAACCAAATACAAACAAAAGAAATCAAACAACCCAAAGAAAACTATAATACAAAAGTTTCAAAATTATTTCATTCGTAAAAATGCTTCAAATGTTGACCATTGATCAGAAATGTAGGAATCACCATCAATTTCACATAAATGAAAATAATTATTACCTAGGAAAGCAAAAATTTGGTAAGTTCCAAGCCAAAGAGAGTCAAATTTATGATGTTTTCTTGGGTTTTCTCTAGCCTTATCCCAATAGAGTACTAAATCTCCAACTTCAAATCTTTTGATAGTGGCCTTTTTGTCAAATAGTTTCTTCAATTTCTCTTTACCTTTCTCTAATTTTTCCAAGGTTGTAAATCTAGCTTCGTCCAAAGCAATCAGATCATCTAAACGTAATTGAATCTCATCAAGATCATTTATCCCATAATTTAACATTGTTTTAGTAGATGAAATTTACAACTCAATAGGCATGGTTGCTTCAAAACCATATGCAAGTAAGAAAGGGGAGAAACTTGTACTGACTTGGTGGTTGTTCTATCAGCCCATAAAGCTTCAAAAAATTTCAAGTGTCAGTCCCTTTTATTCTCACATACAATCTTTTTCATTATGTTAATGAGATTCTTATTTGTAGATTCTGCTTGATTATTGCCCTGTGAGTAGTATTTGGAAGAATGACTGGAGATAATGGAATATTTACCAAGAAAAGTCAAATATTCATCAGAGATAAACTATGGACCATTGTCAGAAATTATTTCATGAGGAATCCCAAAGCGGGAAAATATTTGATTTTCAAAAAAAATTATGACTTCAACGGATGTTGAACTTTTTAACGCTAATGCTTTTGGCCACTTTGTAAAATAATTTGTTGCAATCAAAATATACCTATGCCTAGCAGATGAAAGGGGTTTATATCTGAAATAAATTCAATTCCCCATTTTTTAAAATGTCTATCCAGAATAACTAGATTTAATGGCATAGTGGGCATATGTTCACGACCTGCAAATATTTGACAAGGTGTACAAGACCTAACAAAATGATAAATATATTTAAAAATGGTAGTCCAATAGTAACCACCACATAAGGTTTTATGCGTTGTCATTTTTACATCATAGTGACCACCAAAAATCTTTTGTGACAACTCCTAAGAACTTTCTCAGTCTGATTATGAGTTAAGCACCTAAGTAAAACACCATCTCGATTCCTGTAAAACAAGAAGTTTTCCAAAAACATAAATTTAAGAGCTTGAAAGCATAATGCTCTACATTGTCTTTTATCTAAATGCTCAGACACGATTGGTTTTGGAAATAATATATCAAATCATGGTACTAATCATCTTGAGATAGAAAATAGTCCCAATCCTGCATTGTTAAGCCAACATTAAATTGTGTAGAAAAATATAAATTTTCAAATTCTGAAAATGTGGGACAACATTCAAATTTTCATCAACATTCAAAATTAAAATGTTTATTTCAGAATTTGCATTTTCAGCTAAGTGTTTCACGAGTTCATTTCCTTTAATAGTCTTACATGTCTCAAAATCAAGGTCAAACTATTGTATTTTAAAGATCCATTTGGCTAATCTTCCATCAATAATGGGTTGTTTAAGTAGGTAGGATAAAAAGGTACGTTAGATCTAATGACCACTCGATTACCCATCAATAAGTTTTTGTACTTACCGGAACAAATACTAGCATGAAAACTATAGACACTTGTAGTTTGATCAAGGCACCACTATCCCTAATATTTCCCTAACTAGTCCTCTTCCTACAAGTTGACAACACCTCATCAGTTAGATCTATCTAATTCCCTTTGTTTGACACTTTTATGGTCTTTTTCCTCTCATTAGTCAATTAAATAGGTTATAATAACCTCTTCTTGGCTAATATTCTCTTCTTTACCACCTCTATTAGCTCCCTGGAATATCAATCCACTTCATTGGATTGATTAGCCTTCGAACCCTCCTAGAAACCTAATTTCTCTCTAAATAGGATTAATTACCCTCTAAACATGGTTAGCTAGTCTTAACCATGATCAACCTCTCTCTAAACCTAGTCAAATCTTACTTTGACTTATTAAGTAACTTGTTGACTCCCTTTTAGTCTCACATGCACCAAAAATCCTCCCATTTCCCAAATGGAAAACTATAACTAGCACACTACCCCCCTCTCATTTCAAAGAACACTTCTCCCCTCTAACCTAAACTATAGTATTATTTCTAGGATTAGGAGTTTTTATTCTATTAAGCTATTTTCTTTGCTATTTCATTTCTATCACACAACATGGAGTAAATGGGAAGAACCATTGGCCTTGAAGCCATTAATGGTGATATCCCATTCTCTTGAAGCATAAACTAATTGCTTAGATCCTTTTAGGTTCATTTAATTTAAGCTTTCAAGAATAGAGGTTAACTTCATTTGTTTAAATTGCTTGTTTACTTCAAGTTAATGCATGTAAATAGGATTCCTTGCTCATTTCTTATCATATGGTCCATTCAGGGGCTTTTGCACAAATCTTTGGGGTTCTTGAGTGTTTCTTACCCCATTTCAATAGATCTTGCAAAACCTTTCATTGAACACATTTGGCACGCCCGGTGGGACATGAAGTCCATCCTCCATTAATGGAGGCCTATTTCAAGCTTTTTAAACCCATTTTCATCTTTTTAGAAAAAATTAGCTTGTTATTTGCTTGTTTCCAATTCTTAAAGGGGTTAAATAATCTTGGTTCATAGTTAATTTGTGGGTTAAAGTTAGAAATAATTTTCTTTAACTAAAAATTAACCTGTTGGATTTCAAAATTTTCCATTTCTGTGTTTTTGTAGGTTTTTCAAGGGGTGTGCATAGGTGACTTCACGGGGCACGTCTCCATTAAAACCCTATCACTGGGTGTTGAGATGGGTGTGCACTATCAGACACACTACACACTGACAACATATTTAAACGAGGCCATTTCTCACACGAGGGGGCATCTCGCATCGGCTAACAAGTGCACTGTCTCTCAGGAAGCACTAGCGGATATCAGCTTATTGTGTAAAACTTTGTCATACTTTTTTATCCAAGTCACGTCTCCATTAAACCATCAAAGATCTCCATCAATCATCGATGTCTTTGTTAAATCATCTTGATTTGATATACTATGTTTTCGACAATTTTTTCCTACAGCGTACACGCCACAACAAGCGCGCACGTGTCGAAACCCTAACATACCTATCTACCAAGCCCATGTAGGTGTCATACCCCTCTACCAGTTTTTCTTTCCCCACATCTGCACTGGTAAGGGCACGTATCCGTTCGCTAGGGTGCGTTGATGTCATTCTAGGTGCACAGGCGTCTGTGTTAAATTTGAAAACTTTTCTATAGGTTGTGAAATCATTTTTCTAAACTTTTCTAAGATTGTTTTGAAGACTAACAAGGTAGTTGTAGGGTTTTTCTTGTTATTTTCACTTGCACAACTTAAGTGTTTTCATTCCTTAGCTTGAATAAAGCTTGTGAAGCATGTATGCTCTCTCCTTGTGCTATTTTGGAGATCTTGGGGATAAAAAAAACTTATACAAACTTTATGTCATACTTTAAAAAATACTTGTTCTATGATGCTAAAAAGTAAAATAGATTTCCATATGATTTGTCTTAGTGGAATTTTCACATTGCGTATGCTCTTCCTTCACACCTTTTTGGTGATCTTAGGAATCAAAAGCAAAGTGTAAATTCTCTTTCTTAAAGTTTGCAAATGGAAAACTACTAAACTCATTATCTACAGACCTAACGATTGCTAAAGAAAGGCATCAAAATAAAACACAAAACTTATAATACACATGTTTTATGCAGGTTGCCAAATGGTGTGCTACTTGAAACCACATTTAAATTAAAAAGATAAAAAAACACACCACTTTCATCACACTATATTACAGGTTTCGAAAAGGGTACATCCCTATCTATTCAACTGGAACATAACCCCTTTAGCATAACACCTTAAGATACAACAATGGGGGTGGTTCCATGAACCCTAAAGTAATCCACTACTGTGTAACCTCGTGGATGAAATAAGAAGCGCTCCACTTACCCACTTGAATAGTTTTTCCTTAAGAGTTAGTGTTACCATTTATCCGTATGGTGACCCCAATGAGAGTACACATGGACACATTTATTGCCCACTATTCTTGAAGGGGGTAAAGTAAAGCCAAGATACTCCCAATTTAGTCATTGTGACTTTTTGGGTAAATCACACTCACTTAAGATAACTTTGTAACACCTAGTTGAGAGAACTTATTAAGGAGGCCATTCTGTCTTGGAGCCCACTTTTCTAGTCCTTTGTTGCATCAAGCCATCATGAAGTGAAAACTCATTTGGAATATGAACCTTGTTTTTCGAACAAGGAAAAGAATCCATGTAAGTTTGATCTAAGTGTCTTTCATCACGAAATTAAACTATGTCCCACTTTAGCTTAGTTTTATTCTCATTTTTGGATGAGGTGAAACTCTGCCCAAGTGGCACTTAGTTTGTTTTCATATTTTGATCTATACCCTTGCGTTCTCACCGATAATTCTTCAAGGTGAGAAAGGAGCATAACTTGCACATTTTTATCAAGAGATAGTGCTCACCACTTTTCTGTCCATTTACACCCATCCATATTTGTGGATGGGTTTTTAAACGTCTATAGTGCACAAGTAAGTTTTTGTATCTTTGATAAAAGTCCTTCAATCTTGATTTCAAGATCATCTTCACCGCTACGAGTTCGATTCATCATTCGTCTCTTCTTGAGTTGATAGTTTTTTTCGCATTCTAGTCACACAATCTTGGTACTTACATCGTGTTCTCATTTTTTATAAGAACATGGTATAAGTCCCTTTATTATGCGGTTACACTACTCACACAATTAAAAACTCCTTTTTATACTTATCACTTGGTTTCAGTTTTGATGTCATCTGAGTCTTTTGAAAAGTGTTGATATCACCTTATATATATCATAATAAAGTTGTCATGATCTTGAAAGAGGGAAAAACAAGAACCGATGTCGAAAACAATGCACCACAATGTAGTTGCACTCCGATGGTAACGTCAAGCTCCAACGCAATAAGCAAGATTCGAATCAATGGAATGAAAATGCAAGTAAGAAAACAGGTCTACTCATGCTCATAGATAGAAAAAAGGGGTGTTGTCTAACCCCCATGCCTAAATAAGTAAAGAATATCAATGATGCCACTGATTCATATGACATGACTAACACATATGACACCACTAAAGAAGGAGTTATAATTCCAAATAAGGAATGTAACTCCTATGATGCACTGACGTAAATGACAATGGCAAATTCTATGACATAATTTTCCACTTGTCATTTGACTTCCTAATACCTATGACTCTCGCAAGGTGATATGACTCACCAAGTGATGTGGTAGGCATGTCACACACACCAACACCCCCCCCTTTCATCGAAGCTAAGGAAGAGGGTATGGTAAGCCGAATGTAAAAGAAGACTCCCTAGACAACTAAGAAAGATGTGTCAATGGGGCCCGACAACTAAAGGCACCGATAAGGTGCCCATGCACAAACAACATATTTCTGAAAAGAAGAAGAGGAGAAGGAGGACTATATAGCCCAAAGAAGATGGGTGGGTGCAAAAGACCTCACCCTAAGAAGAGATCACAAGTGAAGAAACTTCACCTCAGTGAAGGGCTTGGTGAATATGTCTCGCAACTGATCGAGTTGTCTAAACGTATTGTATGTCGATGATATTTTCATGTATCGGCTCCGGTATGAGGTGCATGTGAATCTCAATGTGCTTCTTCCACTAATGCTAAAATGGATTCTACAAATCGAGATAGTGCTCATGTTGTCATAGTAGATGATGGTAAGCCATCGAAAGTGGATGCCAAACTCTGTCAAGATACCCTGTAACCAAATAGATTTTGTGGCAATGTTAACTACTCCTCTGTATTCTACTTATGTCGATGATATGGAAATTGTGTTCTGCTTCTTGCTAGACCAACTAATAGGACCTGAACCAAGAGTGAAACTATAGCTTGAGGTATACTTCTAATGATCTAGATCACCGCCCAATTTGAGTCTGTAAATCCAACCAAGTCAATCTCAGTCCCTCCTAAGTAATGAATCCCATCGAAGTGTGAGTGCCATGAACATAGTGAAGGATTCACTTTGCTACTTTTAAATGCAGCTCATGAGGCTCCTGCATAAATCTGGACATGATCCCGACAACATATGAAAGATTTGGCCGAGTGTGAGTAAGGTAGATCAAGCTCCCCACCAACTATTGATAAAGGGTACCGTCAACCAAGGGGGAAGAGCAATCAAAACCAACTTGACCCCGAGAAAGAAAAGGAGTAGGTGAGGACTTGTAATCAGACATGTGAAACCGAGCAAGCAAATCAAGAGAGTACTTAGGCTGTGAGATCATAATTCCCGAGTCAGATTGTGAAATCTGGATCCCAAGAAAGTAATGAAGCAATCCTAAGTTAGACATGGAGAACTTGTTAGCCAAGGATATCTTCATAGAATCAATGATAGAGGAAGAGCTACCCATGATCAACAAGTCATCAACATAGAGAACAAGAATAAGCATAGATTCATCCTACTCGCAGAATATACACATTTGGGTCAAAGTGACACCAAGTGAACCCTGATGTAAGTAAAAGGAGTTCATCTTGGCATACTAAGCACGAGGGGCTTATTTAAGGCCATAGAGAGACTTATTTAACTTGCAAATGAGGGATGGATCATGGACATAACCCGGAGGTTATTCCATATAGATCTCTTCCTCTAGGTCCTCATGAAGGAAGGCACTCTTAACGTCCATCTGGTGGACTTCCCATCTGTCGGCAATGACAGCCGATCACAAGGGTCAGTCGAATGGAATTCATCTTCGCAACCAGATCAAAGGTTTCTGAGTAATCAACCCCAGCTACCTAGGAGAAACCCTTAGCTACAAGTCACACTTTATACTTCTCGAATTCTCCATTGGCTCCATACTTTGTTCGATATATCCACCTACACCGAATGAATTTTATTCCTTTCGGAAGAGGGGTAAGATCCCAAGTTTCATTCTTTATGAGTGAGGAATACTCCTCATCCATAGCACAATCCCACTCAGGAATCCTAGAATCTTCTTGGAAAGATGGTGGATCAAAAGCAAAGGTGAAGAAGGAGTGGGGTCCAACAAAACTTGAGTGAGTACATATCTCATCTAAAGGATCTCTAACTAAATCTCTAGCACTCTGTAAAGTTTTTCTGGCCCAAAGAGGTCCCGAAGGTTCAAGCTCACCTTCAAAATATTCTTCACTTGAGTGAGAAGGGACATAGTCCTCATCTCCACTCTGTCATAATCAAGACTCGGAAGTTTGAGGATCAAGAGGATCGGGAGAGCAGGAACTTGCTCAATATCATCATCATCTAACGAGTTAGAATCTGAATTAGTGGGAAAAATAACCTCAGTGGAAGTCAAAGTCAAGGATGACTCATCAAACTTCACACTCCTCTCAATATAGAGCTCATGGGTAGTAGGGTTCAACAATTGATATCCCTTCATGCCATCAGGATACCTGACAAAGATACAAGGTTTAGATTATGGATCCAATGCCTTGCGTTTCTTCTTGGGAATCTGAGCCATAGCCTTAGATCTGAAGACTTGAAAGTGCTCAACATCAGGATTGTGTCCAAACCAGGCTTTAAAGGGTGTCATCCCTCTTACTACCTTGTGTGGAACATGATTCTAAATGTAACAAGCACAATTCATTGTTTCAGCCCAATACTGTGGAGGAAGGGACTTCGAGTGAACCATACAAGTGGCCATCTCCTTTAAATTTCAGTTCTTTCTTTCTGTAACTCCATTTTGGGAAGGGTTGTAAGCAACTGTACGCTGCAAAGAAATCCCCTCAGAAGTGCAAAAATCCTCAAACCTATTGCTCACATACTCACCTCCATTTTTGGTTCGAATAACCTTGATAGACTATTCCACTTGTTTCTCAGCAAGAGCCTTAAAGTTTTGAAAATGCTCAAAGACTTCAGCTTAAGAAAATATACCCAAGTATAACGTGAAAATTCATCAATGAAGGTTAGTATATATAGATCTCTAGTAAAAGAAGGAGATGGAAAGGGGCCAAAAACATCACTATGAACAAGATCCAAGGGACGAGTAGCTCTCTAGGATTTTCCCTTATCAAATTTTTTTCAGGGTGCTTTCAAGGGTGCAACCCTCACAAAGACCTTTAGAAAACTTAACTCGAGGTAACCCATTGACCATATCGTTTTGGCTCAATTGTTCAAGGTAATGATAATTTAGATGCCCAAAACGCTCATGCCATAGCTTGCTAACCTCATTCGCATGAGTAAGAAAGGCATTGGGTGTTAAATCAGAAGAGAAGTGGGAGAAGGTATACAACCGTGAATGGTGATCCACCTTTCCTTCAGCCACAGTGCAGTCAAATTTAAGCTCACGAAAAATCACTGAGTTAGGACCAAATTCCACTCACATTCCTTCACCAAGGTGGGTGATTTGGTAAACTGATAGGATATTGGTAGAGAGATTGGGAACACTCGACACTTGGTTAAATGTTCCACCTTCTATCTCTACCAATCCACTACCAGAAACCGACACATGAGTGTCATCACCCAACGTGATTTGGGACATGCCACATGGTTCAATGATAGAGAATTCAACCTCTGAAGAAGCCATGTGGTGTGAGGCACTGGAATCAATAATCCAAGTTGATGATGGAGCTGATCTAGCTATGAGGGCATTACCTTTCTTCTTTTCATTTATAGACTCCTTTGCATTAGAAGACTCGCCCTTTTGAGCATTTTGTTTAATGGATTCAGAACACTTATTTTATTTTTCTCAAGTAAATGAGTTAAGTGATCATTTTTTCTAAAAACAATGATGCTCATCGTGGCCAGATTTCTTACAATAGGAGCATTTAAACTTTTCCTTCTTCTCTTTAGGTTAAAAAGTCAAAGTGTTAGTGTTGGGCTTAGCTGGGGGTTGTTTGGTCTTGGTTTCTTTCTTAGGTTGGTCCTTAGTTTCATTCTTCTTTTCATTTTTGTTTCCTTTATTCACCACAAGGGCATGTGACTTGGATTTTAGAGTCCCCATTTGAATGAGTTTGTCCTGTTCTCGAATGAGTTGGGACAAAAATCTCAAAGGAGGGCATGGTCCAAGCACTATCCATGGCGGCTTTCATGGCGTGGAAATTTGAAACGAAGACAAAGTATTCAGGGCCTAATTTAGAAAGAATCGACAAGATCAATTGAGAATATTTCTTTTCCACTTTACATTCCTTTAGAAGCAATCTAGTGTGGACAAACTTTGAGAAGAAGGCATGCAAGTTTTCAAAGTCACTAGGATTTAACCCTAGTAGTTCATTCTCCAACTCATGTACTCTCATGTCATCTTACTTCCCAAACATATTGTCAATTGTTTTCCACACTTTCTCAGATGTCGAGGAAGTTTCAATGTGGAAGATAAAGTTGGGAGAGACAGACATACAAAGAAGACCTAAGGCTTCATCACAATGGTTGAACCACTTAGATTTTTTGGGTTCATCATTAGGTTTGGTCTCTAACCCCATAAAGTGACATGGTATAACCCTTTACTTCACAAAACCAATATAATTTTAGATTTCCATTCAAATAAGTTAAAAGGTGTGAGCACTGGTACTTTAGAGATATCCATAATGAAGAGATAGAACCAAAGGATGCAGAAGGAAGGAGAGAGAAAAGAAACAACCACCCCAGAACAATATCACACCCCCCTAAGTTTGGCACTTTATAGTTCAGTGCGTTGATTACAAATAGATGCGACTGTGTGTTGAGAACCAGTCTGTCACTCACCTTGCAATCAGTGTAATAACGTGCAATAGTGGAGACAACAATCAAGGTTTGTTGGGCACAATAGATCGACACCACAAGAAAGCACAAGAATGAGAGAAAACAAGAAGGGGAAGAGAGGGATTTGTGAGAAATAGTGTCTCACGTCGCACAAAATAATCCCTTTTGTTGTAAGACTATGGTGGACGCGCTCACAAGTCCACAAGCAATAAAAGGGATAGAACAAAGCTCAAGAAAAAAAGAGATAAATTAAACAATACAAAGACACCCCCCAGAATGTGGAACTTTATAAAATAGTGTGTTTACAAAACTTATAATCACATCAATTAGATTGCAAAAAAACATGCAACTTTGACTAAAGAAGTGCTCAAAACCGAGCAACGAGTCAAAAGTTATAGCAAAAAACAATTCCTACAACTGATGGAAAAAAGCTAATAAGCCTGCAAATAGATTTAAAAAGTGCCCTAAATGCATGCAAAGGGTGTCGTATGTATGCTCGTTGGAAATGGCATAAAATTTTAGATAGGTTTTATTTTAATTGTGAGGGGTATTAGCCTCTTGCCAACCCCGAACTCACCCTCCATCTTCGTCACTCGAAGGAAGGATAAAATACAACTAAAAATATACCCACAAAATTTACAATGCCAATTAAATAATGATTTTTAACCTTAAAACTTTAAAGAATTGACTGATTTAGTAGTAACCAATTCCAAAAAGGATAGGTATCACCTCAGCTAGGGTAGTGTTGACCGGGACAAGAAAAGAATGGTAAACCACGTGGAGACCACTGCCAGGTGTAAACGGCGCAGGCAAGTTGTAACTGGATTGGGAGCTAATGCAAATGGTGGCCATGGTGTTTGATAGGCCCGAGCTATAGAGAGTTGAAGCCACGTGCCAAGGTAATGGGTTGAGCAGTATGTTGGCACAGAATTCAACCTTGTGCAGAGGTCCAATGTAAAAATGCAGGCGAGGCGAGAAGACAGTATGATCGTAGGTCCAAAATGGCCACACCCACACTTGTAGAGAAATAGGATACTTTGTAGAGAAGCAAACCAGATGATCCTAGAACAACAAGCAAAACTAGATGATCACTATGCCAACAACCAAAAAAAGGGCCACATTTGGATTTCCACACCAAGGAAAAAAATGAGGATGAATAAGTTGCAGAGTGATGAACGACTTTGCAAATCACGAATGGCACCATGGGCAGAGTCTTTGCAAAACTCAACGTAGAGACAACCAATGAAATGAAAACAAGCTCATGAGTAGAAGCAATCACGAACTAAGTTGTAGAGTGATGAACGAGGAGCACGAGTGGTCCAAGTCCAAGGTAAAATGGTGCAGAGAATCCAAAGCAACCATTGAACCCAAGGCAATGTAAATAAGCCACGCAGAAAAATGTCCAAACCATGCATGGGCAAGTGAACCATGACCAGTAAACTGTGAACATCACCATGGGAAGAGCAAGCCTGCACACATGCACAAAACCCCAAAAACAAACTCCAAGAGAAAACTATTAAGCAGATTAGCACGATTCCAAAGTAATAATCGAAAAAAATTACACGATGAAATGAGAAGAAACTAGAAGTAATAAGCAACTGATAAATGAAGAGTGCACATTTTACCGAAACTAGCTCTGATACCATGAAAGAGGGAAAAATGAGAACCGATGTCGAAAACAATGCACCACAATGCAGTTGCACTTCGATGGTAACGTCAAGTTCCAACGCAATAAGAAATATTTGAATCAATGGAATGAAAATGAAAGTAATAAAACAGGTCCGCTCATGCTCATAGATCGAAAAAAGGAAGTACAAATAGGGGTGTTGTGTAACCCCATGCCTAAACAAGGAAATAATATCAATGATGCCACTGATGCATATGACATGACTGACGCATATGATGCCACTAAAGGAGGAGTTATAATTCCAAATAAGGAATGTAACTCCTATGACACACTAACACAAATGAAAATGACAAATTCTATGATAGAATCTGCCACTTATCATTTGACTTCCTAAGACCTATGACTCTCACAAGGCGAGATGACTCACCGTGCAATGTGGATGATGACTAGGCGTGTCACACACACCAACAGATACTAACACCTTGCTTACTCGGTTAATGTATCACAATGATGTTGTTACGCTATATCTAGTTACAACTTCCATTTTTCAAAAGGTTTAGCTTTCATCGAATTCAAACTAATTTTAAGTATACCTCATCAAGATACTACGTCAATACCACTTTGATAGTTAGTTCTTTTTAGAAATTTAACTTGACCTACGTGTTGATATGATATTGTCACTATCTGTTTAGGGTATAAGCTTGGTAGCAACAAAATTGAGTGACTACATAACATTACATCTATGATACACTGCGGTATATTTCAAACATCACCTTGAACAGCTTGCAAAACCATACACTTAGGGTTCACGCTAGCTTCATACAAACGTCAGCTAGTAATGCCTAAAATTGTAAAGATGACAACCAAATCAAATGAGCATGACTTAGGAGAAAACCCTTTCAAAACCTTCCCATTTAGCGGCAACAATTTAGCACCTCTCTTTTCTCAAGTCAAAGATGCGAGCTATTAATTGACCATAGTGGAGAAGAGTTAGACTCTTCCAGAGAACAACAGAGATTAGACCTAGGTAGATTTGATGAAATCCTATATTATAATAAAGATCAAGTACTCACAAGAGTCTTAGAATTAGGAGCTAAACTTCCACAAGAGCATGAGGTAGAAACTAAGGTCATTAACCCTAAACCAAGAGAACAAAGATTCCTCTTAGACATAGATAATCCTTTTGATGTGGGATACGCTTCCACTTCTGGGCAACATCAAGCCACCGTCGAAGGGGACCCATCATGAAGACCTCACTACAAAGCTTCATGTAAATATAAAATTGAGCGTAAAGCTTCCCCTCCTCCCAAATTTGATGAAGAAGAGGACCCTCTAGTTGAGGAGGAGTTCCTTCAAAAATTGATCTTGAAGTTAAGCTAGAAACTAGCAAACTTAGGCTCTTCAAGAAGAAACATACACAAAGACAAAGACAAAACTAAACCTAGCAAGTTTCACTTTGATCCACACTCGACCATACCTTTAAGGTGACTCAAGTACAAAGACCAATGTCACCTACTAAAGAGCAACTCATTCAGAAAGAGTTAAAATCAATGAAAGATATGCTTACTATGTTACAAGAGGGAAATGTAGGTCAGAATAGAGAAATATTCATATGAAGAACTATGCCCTTACCCCTTCGATAAGGACATGTTATGGCAGCCCTTCCCAAAACACTTTACCATTCCCAAGTTTGATAAGTATAAGTGCAAGAGTGATCCTCGTGATCATATAAAAGACTTTTACATGGCTTGCCAAGAGGTCGCATATAGTGATAACTTCTTAATACGAATTTTCCTCATAGCCTAGGAGCACTAGGATTGGAATGGTTCTATAGTATTCCCAAGGGCTCCATTACAACATGGCCCGCATTAGCAGAAAAATTTGTATGACATTATTCCTATAACATGGAAAATGATATCACGATGAATGATCTATACAATACAAAACAAAAACCTAGTGAGATGATGGCAAGGGTTGGCAAGTCGTTTCCCTTGTGCATTACCGGAAAAACAACTAGTGAGCATATTTGTTCCTAACTTAAACCTAGAAATAGCCTTCCATTTACAAATGCACTATGGCTCAAACTTTGAAGAGGTCATAGAGAAAGGCGGTCAAATTGAGAAGACCTCATTGTAAAAGGAATGCTTAATTATGTTATTAAAGACAAACATGAAGCCAAATCCATAGACAAACCAAAATTATTCAATAAAAAAAAAAACATGTTGTTGGTGATGGCATTACGGACTCCAAGAGAGTCCAAGCCATATAGATGGGCCCACTTTTAAAGCTTTCACAAGGACCTCGTCCCAAGGTGCCCACTAAACGCACATTCACGTCATTAATGGAATCCCTATTGGCCATATTAAAGCAAGGTTAGATAATGTAAAAATGGTGGAATATCCAACTATGCCAAAGACCATACCCGAGAGGATGCTCCAAAACCTGGTTGGTTCAAAGACCATGAATACTTGTGACTTCCACCGTGTTAAAGGACACAAGATAGATAGGTGTTTGAGACTGCATCATTACATACAAGACCTCATTGAAGAGGGTAATATCGTTGTAGATTCTCCCCCTGAATCTGGACAAGGTCCAAATAAGAAAATGGGTATCTACAAAGAACCTTTTCCTAATCATGTAGATAAAAAGAAAAGGAAACTAGATCATGGGAAAACCTCCAACGACTATAGAACTGCCGCTTATGTTTACCCTACTAATGATAGTCCTTTTGATTCTCTCATAGGATGTATTAGCTCATCTAATGAACAGATCAACACTATCCGGATCTTAGAAAAGAGTTGCGCAGTAGGGATGAGATGTGCTCATTTAATCATACCAGATCTCATGTTTATCCCTCAGGAAGGTGAGTATAATTTAATATATCAGTTAGAGAAAACACCTACTAGGATATCTATTCTCGATCTCCTCAAAATATCTACTACCCACAAGAACATATTGTATAAAACATTACAAAATTCAAGGGTTTCTACAAATGTAGATCCCAAAAACCTCCAAGCCATGATTGCGCACCTAGACTCCAATGATCATATTACTTTTGATTACACTACAATCTCACATAACAACCCAGAACATAACTTACCCTTATATCTCGAAGTGGTGGTTACCCATCGCAAAATCAAGAGGGTACTTGTGGATAGTGGATCTGGTCTAAACATTTGCACTTTGAAGCTAGTTAAGTAGCTAGGCCATTCAGAAATAGATCTAGGAGCTAAGACTATCACGATCATGACTTATGACAATGAAGAACTAGAATCAGTGGGTACTATAGTAGTTCCTATGGAGGTAGGCCTAACTTTTCATGACACGAAATTTCTTGTTCTTGACTTAGACCTTCCATATAACATGCTCTTGGGCACCCATGGATTCATGCCATGCAGGTCATTCCATCAACTTTCCATCAGTGTATCAAGCTATGTCATGAAGGACAAGTGGTTACCATTCTGGGTGACCCGAACCATTCACACATTATAGGACATTGCATGCTTTTCTCTCGTGCGACTTACGAGTGTCCTTTGGTGGATGTTGTTGTCCCCTACAAATGGAAGCTATTAAGAAATGGGTAGATTCAGAGTCACTCACACCTTATAATCAAGATTTTCCTTTGTTAGTCAACCTGTTCTCTTCATGGGAGGAAACATCAGAAAAATATGGCCCAAGTGATCCATTCACTCTTGAACAGGATTTGTTAATATCATATTTATCTGTATCTCTGAGAACAATGGGTAAGCCTTATTTTCGCTTTAAGAGCATGTGGGGCAAAGTGTCCTAAACCATTGGAAAAGTTTGTCCATAGCGGTCTCCTATCTAAGGAGAAAATGTTAGAAGATCCTACTAGTAGAGTGTCGAGAAGATACCATGGCTTCATGCCATCAAGCACCCCAAGACACATCGAGGTCATCGTGTGATGTTTTTCATGGGCTACAGTGGATTTAGATGTGGAATCAATACATAAGGCCAGCTAGAGCCTATTCCAATTCCTTGTTTTAAGTTAGATAAGCATGGCACTGGGATAAGGCCTCATACATTCTACCCTCTTAGATTGATGCTTGCCTCTTCGAATGTGAGGACGTTTCATCTCATTCTAATAGCGAAGGCATTCCCAATGTAGCCTCTAAAAGGATATTTCTTGCACTAACTTATTCCTAGATTTAGCAGTCCTTACCTTATCCAAAGCCAACCTCTAACAAATCATCAAATAGCCCTTGTGTATCCCGAACTTATAGATTGGAACCAACAACTTTGTGTACCATTTGCTTTCTTTGAAAATGATGAAGCATTTGCGGAGTTCATGGGACTTAGGGATTTTATTCCAGCTGGAGACCACAAGAAAGGATTTGTAATTCAACTAAACACTGTGAATACTTCGAGAAGAGGTGGAAATGTGTGGATACTTGAACAAGAAATTGGTAAGTAAGAATACAAGCACTTCAAAGAAACCTAGTACAAAATATAAACGAAAGTCTCACAATGAAAAACTCTTTGAAAAAATCATAGATAAATAGAATGAAGAGTCTAAAGATGAAGTGGTCTATCCATTTAAAGATGATGATGAACTACTGCAGGAAGTTGATCTTACTCTTCCCCTAATCCTATATAGATGGAAGATGCATCTAAGATGCTTATTAAGGAAAAAAATTAATGTTAGCATTGGCTCGAAAACAACAACTATAATAATAAAGTTGGGAGATTCACTCTCAGCTCAAGAAAAAAGGTCTTTGTAGAGATCTTAAGAGAATACGCGGACATATTCACATGGAAATATGTAGATATGCCTGGTTTGGACCCAAAGTTAGTTGTGCACAACCTCGTTGTGTACCCAGATGCCAAACCCATCAAGAAAAAGTTGAGAAAGATGCACCCTAAGGTGGTGCTCCTTGTCAAAGAAGAATTGGAAAAACTATTAGCTGCTGATTTTATTAAACCCATCGACTATTCAGAATGGATCTCTAACATAGTCCTTGTATAGAAGAATCCTATCGGCATAAGAATTTGTACTAATTTCCATGACATCAATAAGGCATGCCCTAAGGATGACTTCCCTTTGCCTAACATTGACATGATAGTTGATTCCACTACTAGATATGAAATGTTGTCTTTAATGGATGGATTTTCAGGTTATAACCAGATACAAATTGCAGAAGAAGATCAACATAAAACAACGTTCATTACCCCGTGGGGAACATTTTGCTACAAGGTCATGCCTTTCGGACTCAAAAATTTCGGGGCTACTTATCAGCGGGCCATGACTGTTATCTTCCATGATATGATGAATGACATCATGGAAGATTATGTTGATGACATCCTAGCGAAATCCAAAAGTAGGGAGAGCACCCTGAAGTGCTGAGGCTTATTTTTCAGTGTTTATGAGATTATAAGGTTCGTTTGAACCCTAAGAAATGTTCCTTTGGTATTTTATTAGGAAATCTCCTAGGCTTCATTGTTTCACAAAGAGGGATTGAAGTGGACCCTACAAAGGTTACGACTATCACAGAAATGCCACCACCTACCACTCTCAAACAACTAAGGAGTCTACAAGGGAAAATTCAGGCAATCCGTCACTTTATTTCACAACTTGCGGATAAGTGCCACCCCTTTACCCATTTACTAAAGAAAGATGTTGCATTCAATTGGGGACCAAATTTCCAAAAGGCCTTTGCACTACTAAAACAATACTTGGTCAACCCACCTGTACTCATGCCACCTACCCTAGGCGAACCTCTCCTCTTGTACATTTCCACTACCCAGTTTGTTATTGGTGCATTGCTTTCCCAATATGATCTGAACCATAAAGAGAGATCATTTTTCTATCTCAGTTGTACCTTGATTGCGTACAAGTTGAAGTACCATTAGATTGAAAAATCATGTTTGGCAGTTATCTTTACCTTCCAAAAGCTTCGCCATTATCTCCTAAACAATAAAACAAAACTCATAGCCAAAGTTGACCCTCTAAAATACCTTTTATCCAAACCCATCCCCACAAGTCGAATGTCTAATTGGATCATTCTCCTAAGTGAATTTGATATTGAGTTTGTGAATCAAAAGTCCTTAAAAGGACAGGTATTGGTTGATCAGTTGGTAGCAATGCCTCTACTAGGTACGAAACCTTTATGTCTGGATCTACCAGATGCATCTATGATGTACATTGAAGAATCCATAGAGTGGCAGGTCCATTTTGATGGATCATTCACCTTCCATGGATTAGGAGTAGGAGTGGTTCTTATCACTCCCATAGGTGATGTCATACCAAGAGCATTCCAGTTGGGATTTCCATGCACTAATAACATTACAGAGTACGAGGCACTCATTTCGGCCTCAAGCTAGCTATTACTTGGAACATTCGATAACTACGAGTCATTAGAGACTCTCAACTTATCATTAAACAAGTTAATGATGAGTACAAGGTTAAAGATGAGAAACTCATTCCATATAATAAAATGGTCAAAACTCTGAAGGAGTACTTTACACAGATCATATTTGAGAAAAATCCAAGGTCACATAATAGATCCACAGATGCTATGGCTACTATTGGGTCTCTCTTACACATCCCACCTGAGGAGAGTAAAATTCCTTTCTTTGTAGATCATTTACAAATGCCCGCATATGATATGTCAGAGTCATGTTTGGCATGTGAAGTTGTTGGTCCATTATCCCCCTGGTATGATCTAATCTTTTGATACCTACAAGATGACACTTTTCCACCAGACATCACCCATTCTGAGAAAAAAATCCCTTATCCACCATATAGCCCATTATACCCTCCTTGGAGGCACCCTTTATCATCGTGGCTATGACGGGAATCTGCTTCATTGTTCGGATGTTACTACTCGATCCACACCATTAAAGAAGTACATGGTGGTATTTTTGGAGTGCACACTAGCGGAATGGTCTTAGCTAAGAAGATATTAAGAGTAGGCTATTATTGACCTACCATGGAATTAGATTGTTGCAAATTTGTAAAGAAGTGTGAACTATCCCGAGAAATATGGAAATTTAATACATGCACCAGCACATGTGTTGCACCTGTTGCTGCACACCTTGGTCATTCTCTAAATGGGGCTTGGATCTCGTAGGGAATATCCATCCTTCTTCTTCGATGGTCACACTCACATTATCACCGACACTTTGAGTATTTTACAAAATGGGTAGAGGCTACCCCACTTACTTATGTCACGATCGATCAAATTTTCAAAATTCATCATGAACCATCTCATCTGTTGTTACGATATCCCTTCCACCATTATCACGAGATAATAGTAAATCCTTCAAAAATAAAATGGTAAAGACATTATGTCAACATTTCCATATCCAACTCAAGCGGTTTACCCCATAATACCCCCAGGTAATGGATAAGTAGAAGTTACTAATAAAACCCTTGTACGAATTATGGAAAAAAGGTAAAAAAACCATCCGTAATTGGCACTTACAGATACATCCCGCCCTTTGGGCCTATCGAACCTCCATCCACACTCCTACTTGGTGCAACCCCATATTCACTTGTCTATGGAACTGAAGCCATCATACCTCTAGAAGTGGAGCTTCCTTCCCTGAGAATATCTCTCAGGGACTATCTTGATAAAGACGAGGACTATAGAGTTGCTCAACTGGCAGAGTTGGAACTATTAGATGAAAAGTATATTAGAGTGCTCAATCACCTGAAAGTCTATCAGAATAGAGTGTCTAGGGGATACAAAAAATGCATCATTCATTGGGAATTTGATGTAGGAGATCTAGTTCTAAAAGAAAATCAAAAGAACACCGTCAAAGACAGAGAAAAGAAAGGTAAGTTTGAAGCTAACTGGCTAGGTCCTTATGTAGTAGTTACTAAGTATGGATCAGGAGCCTATAAAATTACATATTCAAATGGTGAAGAGCTTCCAGAACCTATGAATTCCATGCACCTTAAGTGGTTCTACACTTGATCACGAAGAGAATATCGAGATAAGAACTATAAAATAGAAAAACAAAGAAAAACAAGTAAAAAATGGAAAATTGAGAAAACAGTAAAGAAAAAGTAGGTCGTCCACATGTGAAAACCATGCAATTGTGGTGCAACAAGCAAGTCTTTGGGTGAAAATCAGTTTCGGAACTCAAAGAAGATTCTTTGGGCATAATTCACTCTTACAGCAGGATGGGTAATCATCACCGCTTTCTAGATATGACTTCCTTTGCTAGGTCTAAGAAACCTAGTGAAGCTACCTTTTGCCGAACCGTGATCTGGCTTATTTGCTCTTATATCTACGTGAAGGACATTTCCTGTACATACTCCCATATAATGCTGGGGGAACCTTCACATTTTCACCTTCTCGTACATACACGTGTGGCATTCTACCTTTTGTATATTCCCACATCACGCTAGGGACATCCATGCTTCTTTGTTCTTATACATTACTTTCAGAACATGACCTTAGAAAATGAAAAACACTTAGAAAAGGATACAAAAAAACCTAAACATTCATAAAATCTCCCCTTTTAAGGATGAAGCTATGACAACCGCACAACGTTGTCTTAGAAAACAATGTGAACAATAGCCTTGAAAACTTATTTTTTAGATAAACCCAAAAACATTAGAAAATATGTCAATGTTTTCTTGCAAAAACAAGGTAATGTTTTAATTGCTTTTAGTTGTTGGTTTATACAGTTTTGATTGAGAATACTTTTTCGTGTGATGTTGTGACTCATTTTCTTATCATGGGTTAGATCTTGTTTGAATTAATTGTATATGGCATTTGGTTCATTTGTAGCTTGTATGCATTTATTAGGGTTCATTTTACTTACTTAGGTTAAAATGTCAATTTGATCTCTTTAGTATGTTTTATCAATTCATGTGTTTGCATCATAAGTTGTGTTGTGTTATATAGGTACAATTGTTTAGCTTTGTTAACTTTTGCTTGTGTATTTGTCTCTTGCACAGTCGTTTGTTATCACATCTATCATTTATCATTCACCACATATAAAACATCATCTACTACATCATATATACAAAAATGCTAAGTATTACATCATGCATGTATGCTAAGCTAATCATCACATATCGTATCATCAATGGGGGAAAGAGGGGTTGTGCATAATCACAAATCTATTCCCCCCACACCAATAACATCTAGTATCATCACAAGTGCTAGAATAATAACTCAAAAACATCTCATAAATCTAAAACATGTGATGTTATCTACAGATATATCATCAATAGGAAAGCATGAAACATACACATCTCTAAATCTAAGGTATGTCACATAAATAGAGGAAAGGGAAATCATACATCATGATCCAATGATTACAAAGTAATAATCACTAACCATACAAATCATAATCACAGTATAACATGATAAAATCATAGGCAAAATTTCCATATAATACATGTATAACTGTCCATGTCAATACTCAAATGTACATCATCGATAAAATATGCCATCTAAAAGGGTCATGCATCAAAAGAATTGAGCCTTAATTAAGAGGCATCATCAAAACAATGGTACACAAATATATGCATCAAAATCAGCCTTCATAAGAGGCATATACATAATACATCGGTATAAAAAGAAAAGTAAAGAGCTCAACAATAGCTATCGCCCTTGCCGGGGCTCCCGGGACCATGACCAAGAGGACAGAAGAGTGGTGGCTATGATGAACTACCACCAGGGGTATCACCCTGCTTTCACGAGGTTGATATATAGTCGGCTACTACTCCGAAATGGGATGTCAAACTGATCTAACCCAATAGCTTTGATCCTCATGACCTAGATCCTAGCTCATGCCCGACTACTCAAAAGGTACTACTCGCTGCCATTTCAGGACTACTTTGAAATAGGTAGTCCTATAGTATACGAGACTTTCCGCCAAATCTCATAGCATCCTTATCAAATCAAGCATCTCTAGAAGCAATAGCTTCCTGCAGGGTGACATCTCGCTCACCTATCAATTTGCCTTTGTCATCTGAGCTCAGTCTAGAAGAAGCAATCTCTCAGTCTCTATCTGCAATAATAGTCTACACTTGGGCTTGTGCTCTCTCTCTACATGATATAGTCCCGTGACTACGCACGGCATGGTCTCTCTGGGCAACAATCATCTCGCATCTGGAGTGCATCGAGATCGATGTAAAGGTTTAGTATCTAAGCCCCCTATGTGGCCATCTCACTAATCTAACTCTTCCATGAGGCACTATCACTACCCTAAGTGGTATGTGCTCTAACCTGATCCCTCTCCAATGTACAAATCTATACTTGAGTATGTGCCTTATCTTGCTTTGCTGAAATGGTATGTACTGTTATTATCTTAGCATCCCTCTCTCCAGCCACCTATAACTGAATGGAAGTCATTACTGTAATCTGTTGTTGAAGGGAAAATAGTTGTCCACCATCACCACCACCCCCTAGAGCATGATGTGGCAGGCCTGTATGGAAATACCTACTGAAGAGGGGTGTACATCCCCATTGGAATACCTACTGCGGGAAACTCTATGTCACCGCCCGAAAACCTATCTTGGCCTGGGCACTGGACCCCTGTCCTTGTGGCTGCTGTAATGTTGGACCCTGTCCCCTGTCCCTAACATACTGGTGTGAGTCGGGACCACCACCACCATCATCATCACTATCATCACCACCAATGGCTCCACCCTCATCACCACTAGGAGGCCCCACTAGAGGATCTCTCACACCGGTGTTATACACCACCCTAGAAACAGTCAAACAACATGGAAGCACACCATGGTACCATGGTGCATACTTGAGTGTGGTTCCCGGATCTCTAATATGTCTTAGTAGCACCCACATAGTAGGTACCACCTGTAGGAAACTGGCCAGTGCTCTATCTCAGGTAATCTATGGACCCATATCAATATACTCTCGGGCCCTACGAGCATACCACCTATCTGGCCCAGGAACATCCTGGGTATCCCAAACTACCTCTGGACCGATCCACCTTGTATAACTCCCACATATAGATGTAGATGCTTAATATAAAGTGCTC
Organism: Taxus wallichiana var. yunnanensis; assembly: GCA_018340775.1. NCBI lineage: Eukaryota > Viridiplantae > Streptophyta > Pinopsida > Cupressales > Taxaceae > Taxus > Taxus wallichiana. The sequence goes on along the minus strand of CM031240.1, from coordinate 142,700,582 downwards.
CACTATAGCAGTACTGAGCTCTAAAACATCCTCGGGCCATTGGAAATGTCTGTAGCACCTCCAAACCATGGAAGCTTGTTGTAACTCATCAAGCTCACGGCGATAGTGATATGCATCCCCCATATATGGTTGCGCATCATCCCCCATTGGGACCCAACCAATCGTAAAGGTTCCTTGGGTACCCAAACTCTCAAAACACCTAAGGGGTGATCAATGGCAATGTGGTTCCACACCCAAATCTGAAGCAAGTGAGCTGGTCCTACCATCTTTTGACGGTAGTAAGTAATCAAATGAAGGTCCCAGTATAGATGAGCTAGAATGCATTAACCCCAACAGTAGGTCTCTCCCTCTACCAAACCGCGTATCACTCCAAGGAGGCCAAGTGGAAATGAAGCACCAATCTTGTCAGGGAGTAAAAATCCACTGACAAATGCCATCATATAAACCACCACTTGGTCTAGCTCTAAGTCCTCAATACACCGCGATAGCCTAATAATCATCCCACGCCGTGGTATTGTTGGGACACTAAACAACTTTATGATGTACCGCTAAATATAAGGCCCATGGCTTGTAACTAGATAAGCTAACTCTAGATCGGGACCCACATAATATGCCACACATCCTTAAGAGTAATCGTGATCTCTCCGATTGGGAGATGAAAGCACTGACTCTCATTGTGCCATCGCTTTGCTACAATTGTCAAAAGGTCATGATCTAATGTAATCTGGGCATATCAGCCACATGAGCTAATTCCGTAACATATAGGAGGTTTTCCAATATCACTCTATCATCATCGTCTATCATGTCAAGCCCAGGCCTCTATCATGGGTCTCGCTAACCGACCATATTTCGAATAAGAAAACACACATGTATCAGTTGACATTTCTATCTACTTCTATATAAAATTATTGGTAAATTGCCATTCTTCCATCTTATTTTCTAAAAATTTCACTTTCTTCTAGTCTGCCTTCTTTTCTCCTTGGTTGTTTGGCCGGAAGGGTGTTCTTCTCCTTCTCTCGACACATGCACGCCTACTCGACACCTACACACCCATCCCGACACATACACACCTATCTCTACGTGTATGCACCCCTTCTATTTTTTCTCATCTGTATAAGACGCATACATGCCCGATATGACACCGACGCGCCTATCTCGCACATGCACGTGCACATCCTCATTCCCTTTACCCGGGACACATACGTGGCCCTTTGATGGATGCACTTACACGCCCTTGTCATATTATCTCTAACGGATACATATGCATGTGTACCATATCTGGTTTGATGCATGCGCATACGTGTATACATCACCGACGCATGCGCATACGCGCATGCATGAAATTTTTCTACCCTAGCCTAAAAATCCCTTTAAAAGTGCATTAAATATGTAATTCACAAAGAGGATATGCCACTCACATAGGGTCCATCCGTTGGGTCTCACATGAACTCTCAGATGCGATCTGCTCGTCTCCTCCTACTTGGTAGCCTCACCATCTCACTCCAAGGTTGTCACTCTCGCTCGTAGTAAAAATTGCAAGAAATTTGGTACAAATGAATTGATTGTGATTGATTTACCCCCTCGGGTGGGTATATTAGGTTGTCATGATGCCCCCAGGGCATGTTTTCTCTGCCACAATCGTTCTATCCCTTCTTCTATCCGTCGAGATGATTATTTTTCTATTAAAATAATTATTCTTACTCATTTTCACACGTTGGGGCACTTAGTACCACCCGATCACTTCTTCATTGCACTGGAATAATTTATGCAATTTCCAGGCATAATTTCTTATCATTTTTCTTCTATTTTTCCTCTATTTCTCCTTATCATGATGATTATTTTTACATAATTATTTTTTGGCTTATAATTCTTCTCGCTTTGCCACTTTCTATGTTACACGATGTCTTTGCCTTTGGGAAGTTGCACATTTTATTTTTAGGAGATCTTTGATCTCTTATACAAATTCTACCAACCAAAAATTTAAAAATTGTAAACCCATTTTAAAAAACCAAAAACATTGAAATGCTTCGAAAACAAACTAAAAATTGGTAAAACATGCATTTATGACTTAAATTTGTGTCTCTCGTATGGAACTCATCCGATATCTTGCTAACATTTTCACATATTTTGAAATATCGACTTGCGGATCACATAAATCTTCAAAACATCTACAAAGGCTATGTTGTTTACTTCATCTGTACTCTGGGGCACTATCAGTTGTTTGGTACTATTTTCATCGTGCACATTGCTTTTTCATTAGACCCAAGTGTCCTCCATATTTTCCCTTACACTATACACATTTCTTGGGGCATCATCCTTCACCCTTTTCATTTATCAGAACATTTGGGACTACATCTCGATAACAAAGTCTTTGTGTAACTATCTTGAATGTTGTTGGTTTAAGTGTGTGTGATTGTACTTATTTCCTTGTTAAGTGAGATTGTTTATTTCTTGTATTGCATTGCATTTGTGTATGTTGCATGGAGTTGGCCATTTTTAGCAATGGACATTTATTCATATTTTGGCTTTTCATGTCATTTTACGCCTCCATCGTATGCTTACATTTTAATAAGGACCGATGATGAGGATTCTAAGCAAAATGATGATTAATCATTGTTTCTATAAAGGAATAGTTTGTGGATAGCTCAATATCCCTTTTTACTTCCTCAGCTCCTTTCTTCTCGCTTTCTATCCTATTTTATTTTCAATCATCGATCGAGTTCCTCCATCACCCAATCAACACTCAAGGGGGCATCCTTTATCCTATTAATTTTTCTTCTACCCCTTCAAAAAAATTCTACTCGTTTGTACTTTTCTACTTTCTTTGAAGTGACATAACTTACGTCACCCCAAAGAGGGGAAAATGTAGACACATGTAGTTTGATCAAGGCACCATTATCCCTAATATTTCCCTAACTAGTCCTCTTCCTGCAAGTTGACAACACCTCGTCAGTTAGATCTATCTAATTCCCCTTGTTCGACACTTTTATGGTCTTTTTCCTCTCATTAGTCAATTAAATAGGTTATAATAACCTCTTCTTAGCTAATATCCTCTTCTTTACCACCTCTATTAGCTCCCTGGAATATCAATCCACTTCATTGGATTGATTAGGCCTTTCATAACCCTCCTAAAACCTAATTTCTCTCTAAATAGGATTAATTACCCTCTAAACATGGTTAGCTAGTCTTAACCATGATCAACCTCTCTCTAAACCTAGTAAAATCTTACTTTGACTTATTAATTAAATTTTTGACTCCCTTTTAGTCCCACATGCACCAAAAATCCTCCCATTTCCCAAAAGTAAAACTATAAATATCCCACTACCCCCTTATCATTTGAAAGAACACTTCTCCCCTCTAACCTAAACTATAGTATTATTGCTAGGATTAGGAGTTTTTATTTCATTCTATTAAGCTATTTGCTTTGATTTTGCATTTCTATCACACACCATGGAGTAAATGGGAAGAACCATTTGCCTTAAATCCATTAATGGTGATATCTCATTCTCTTGAAGCATAAACTGATTGCTTAGATCCTTTTAGGTTCATTTACTTTAAGCTTTCAAGAATAGAGGTTAACTTCATTTGTTTAAATTACTTGTGTAATTAAAGTTAATGTATGCAAATAGGATTCCTTGCTTATTTCTTATCATATGGTCCATTGAGGTATTTTTCACAAAGCTTTTGGGTTCTTGAGTATTTCTTACCCTATTTCAACAGCATCTTGCAAAACCTTTCATTGAACACAAAAACCAAATTTTCAATTGAAAGATACTTGATTTTAGTATTTTCTAGCATTTGAATGAAGTAGGAAATTGGTTTCTCTTCTCTAGAAGAAGTGTATTGAGTGATCACAACACCCATGGCCTTATCAGTTACATTAAGATACAAGATGAATGGTTTATTTAGATCAGGCTTAGCCAAAACAGAGCTATAGTAATAGCATTTTTAACATCATCAAAAGAAGAATCAATGTTAGAATCCCATATAAAACCATGATTTTTTTCAAAAAAATTGTAAAGGAGCAGCCTTATTAGAAAAATCAAAAATGAATTTCCATACAAAATTGATTTTACCAAAGAATGATCTAAGGCCAGACTCATTTTTAGGTGGGGCTAGTTCTTTGATGGCTTGTACTCTCTTAAGATCTATTGAAATACCATCCTTTGAAATAATATGACCCAAGAGTTTCCCTTCATTACACCAAAAATAGATTTCTTAGGATTTAAAGAAATCCCATACTTACGATAACGAATGAAGATTTCACGAAGGTGTCCTAAGTGTTTCTTTCTCTTTATTGAATATACTATCAATTCATCTAAATAGATTTTAATTATAACTCCAATCAAATCATCAAAAGCAACATGCATTTCTTTTGAAATGTAGCACCTGTGTTAATTAAACCAAAAGGCATTCAATTAAAAGAAAAGGCACCTCTTCATGTTGTAAACATTATTTTATGTCGGTCTTCAAGATTTACATAGATCTGGTTATATCCTGAGAAACCATCCAAAAGAGACATCATTTTTTAACCGGTGAGTTCTTTATAAAATGTGATCAATATTTGGTAAAGGAAAGTTATCCTTAGCACTCACATGGTTAAGGTCTCTAAAATCAACACAAAGATGAATGTCACCATTCTTCTTCCTCACTGGGACCAAATTAGCTACCCAATCTAAATATCTAATAGGAAAAATGACACCACCATCCAACATTTTATCAAGCTCCTTGTTGATGGTGTCCTCCAACAAGGGGCTCACTCTTCTAGCTTTTTTCCTTACGGGTTTAATACCAAGTTTTATAGGAATGTCATGTTTAATAATCCTAGTGTCATAACCCTTTAAATATTTATAAGACCAAGCTAAAATGTCAATAAACTCTTTCAACAATTTAACATAAATTTCTTTTCATTTTCTGAGAGACAAGCACCCAAATAAACAAACTTTGGATCATCATCAGTACCAAGATTATCAAAAGAAAAAGAAAATAGGATGGTCCTCGGTGAAAGCATGGATTCTAGATTGACCATACCGACAAGTAATTTATTATTAAACAGTTGTAAATAATCACCATAATTCAAAACATAGTCATTAGAATCAAAATAGTTACCTTTTAAGAAACAATCAATATGCTCATCACATTGGAAAATAGGCCAATTAGTTTCATTGTCAAGGATGAAAGGTTTGTAGATCTCTTCAAATTTATAGTCAAGAAAAACCTCTAAAACTAAAGGGTTTGCAAAGAAAAACAACAAGTTTATCAGCATCAACATTAAATTCTCGAAAGACATGTGTTATATTAAATGCTTCAAATTTTTCTAAAAGAGACCAAACCTTTTGTGTGTATCTATGTAACCTAGTTTGGTTTGTCTTATAAATCCTCTTGACCTATCTTATAACCAATTTTGAATCACCAAAAACCATCAATTTCTTAATTTTCAGCTCAATAGCTTTCTGCAATCCTAAACAAAGGGCTTCAAACTCAACAATATTTTTAGTTGATTCAAAAGACAGCTTATAAGCATAACACAAATTCTTACCCAAGGGAGATTTGAAAACAATTCCAGCACCATTCCCAACTTGGGAACAAGCCCCATCAAAGTACATTGACCAAATTTCATCTTGTGGGACAATCCTAACATGTTGAAAATCTACATCATCAAAAGTATTAATCTTTGGATAGCTTAAACCATAAGTACCCATGTCGGTATCTACAAAGGAAATAGAGGATGCTATCATACCTTCAATAGGAGTTCATGTCCATTCTTCTCTTTGTAAAAGACAATGGTGTTACCTACAGGATCCCACATAAGATCTTGGCCAACATAATCACTAGTGTATTGGGACCAATCTCTGCCCAACAACATTGAATAATTGGCAAGATATCTAAAATATGCACATTTCCCATGAATTTAACTCTTTCATCTTGTTTAACCTTAATAACAATATCCCTAAATTTTCGTAAAATTTTGTTTTCTTTGAATCAAATCCAGTAAGCTTCCTATTATCAGTCTCATATGGTATGCCTAATTGATCAGCAATAGACTTAGGCATTATATTTTTAGAAGCACCCGTATCAATAATACAATTATGGATAATTTTGTTTTGGATTTTAATAGTAACATAGAATGGAGGTATATAATCCGGAGTAGGATTACTAGATGTATTTAATACCTCATATTCTTCATTACTTTCCTCTTCTTGAAAAGATACTTTTGCATTTTTATTCAATTCTATTTTTATGAGCAACAACTAAATTTTCAAACTGTCCAGAAGATTTAGACTTTCAAACATAGTCAAATTACTATGAGAGTTTTTCATATTAGCAACAATGTCATAACCCTTAGAAAATAAACTAGATTTAATGTATGATTTGGGTCTATAATTCTGATAATTATTTAATCTAGAAGGAGCATCTACATTAGGTACAAGGCTAGATGTTGTTTGGTTTTGAGGCTTGGTCTTATCCACATCATTAGGTTTAGACTTGCCTACATCAACAAATTTAGACTTTAGAATCATTAGATGTATTAGGTTTTGAACCACTAACATCATTGCCCTTACCTTTGTCTTGGCTAGCATCCTTCTTTGAATAATCTTTGGCTCTCATTTGAACGAAATTTACTTCACAATCCACAAAACTACACATGTCCTCAACATTTTTCCTTTAAAGAATTTCCTAATTTTTTTAGCAACAACACATGTAGAAGGATCATGATCTGCTTCAAAAATCCCACAATACAGTTCTTTGGGTTCATTTTTCAGCTTACCTGATGTTGAATGGGATTTTGAACTAGAAGGTTGGTCATTTAATTGTTGTTTGACGATGACCAGATCATTCCATAGACTGTGGATAGCGTTTAAAATTTCTGAATTATTAGTAGACATACCTGTAGAATCCTTATCTTTAAAACCAATCCTTTTGAGCTTCTTCTCATAATCAATGCAGAAATTAATGGTTTCTTCAAAATCAATGATTTTTCTATCTTCAAGAGTTAACCTATACTTCAAAGGTAAGGCACTTTGCAGATAATAAAGACGAACAATATTTTTAGGAGGTCTAACATCTCCTGGTATTTTCTATCTAAGCTTAGTGAAACAGATGGTGAAGTGGTAAACAGTTTCTCCAACATCCATCGAAATGTTAGAAAGCTCATTAAGTAATTCATACTCATCTTTGTCTTTTCCAAAACAATCATCTAACCATTCTTCTATTTCAGACTAGGATGAAATGGATTTGGAAGGTAAACTGACAAAGGATTTATAAGCTTTTCCTTGGAGAGTCTGAGAAAATAGCCTAAGGAATTTTCTTTCATTAGTAATGCCAATAGCAACACCAATCAATTTAAAAGCATCAAGGTGATCTTCCCATGACTCACTCACATCTCCTGAAAACTTAGGTAAAGTAATGCCTTTCAAGGAAGGTAATTTGGGTGGGTTTCTTCTTATATCTATTGGATTACCCTTGAGCCATGAGTTTAATTCATCACCTTCATCATCATAACTTCCATCATTAGTTACATTTCCCATGTCCTAATTGTCTTCAAAACTCGAGTATACATCGATTATTTATCTCGTATCCTATCTTCTCTATTGTCATCATTGTTTGGAGGAGGTTGATTCTCCATTTCAAAAATATAAAATGGTAAATCAAATATATGAGCAAAGATGTTTCAACAAAAAAATTTTATCATTTTTAGGGTCTAAAGGTAATACCTTGCGGGTTTTGAAAGAGTCTACGAGAATCTAATCGAAACGATGCACCACAATGAAGTTACACTCTGATGGAATTGAAGTAGCTCCGATGTAATCGCAAGGAAGAATCAATCAATCAATGGAAGATCTTGCATAATAGAACAAAGCTTGCACATACAGGAAAAGACAATGGAGTGTCTTGGCATACTCATAAATATCAAATGAAGGGATACATATAGGGTGCTAAGTAAACCTAGTGCATGACACTCATTCGAACCCTAAACCTAACCCGAACACTAACCCATGTGAGATGACCCTTAATATGTGAGTGGAGAACATGTAGGATCCCACACACCAACACCCCCTTCATCAAGCTAGGGTAGTGGCTATGATGAGTCAAACAGAACAAGAAGACACTCCTAAACAACTAAGAAAGATGTGTCAATGGGGCCCGAAACTAAAGGCTTGATAAGGTGCCCATATACAAACAACATCTTCCTAGAAGAAGAAGAAGAAGAGAAATGGGTCCCGTGCAAAGCTTGATGAGGTACCCATGCACAAAAATAAGTCCCAAGAAATGAAGGAAAACCCAGTGGGAAAAAAATCCACCACAAGAGAACAAAACACTCTCAAATCTAAGAAAGATGCCAAGGATGGGTCCTAGCCATAGACTAGCCTGTAAAGGTACCCATGTACAAAAGGGAAATCTCTCGGAAAGATGAAGAAGAGAGAAGAAGAGGGAGATGAGATGGATGCAGAAGATGCCATGGATGGATCTGAACTCTACAACTCTAAGAAGTCTCCTAGAAGAATGTCAATGATGAGATCCTCTGCCTCTGGACTGAAGAAGAGCCATCCACACCGAACATGTGTCTTCCCTTAGGAAGGATAGAAATGATGTGCTAGAATTTTTCCCACTCCACGAAGGAAATTGAAGGCAGTAGCATGAAGAACTCTGAATCTAGTCCATGAAAGTGTGACATAGGTCTAGTAAGTGAGTGCGAAGGAACCAAAGGTAATGTCAAGAGTGAATAAGCGTCAAAAAGTATGAAGGGTGAACACACAGCCAGAAAAGATGTCCAACTGATGTGAAGGAAACAAAACATCCCCCACAATAGAAAATGGATCCACAAACAAGGGTGGATCAATGAAGGTCTCTAGAAAAGTGGAAGTGGCAAGAGTCCCAAAAGGGGCACTCCCAACAATGGAGATGATGAACTCCTCTAAAATACCTATAGATGGATGAGGAACCTGTAGTACATCACAAGTGTAATCTGTGAAAAGATGACTAAGGTCAGGAAGATACTCATCCTAATGAGGGGGCTCAACAAACAGAAGAGCGATGTCAAGATAGGTATGAGTCATCCAATGAAGGTGGAGGAGTGAAAGGGGCCTCAAACACTGAAGGTGGAAGAGAGGCTGGTGTGATGACTATGTGATACTATATAGGAGACTACTCAATATCTAATGAGATGTGGGATGTGTCAACACTCTCGGAGTAGTGAGAGAAGGAGGAGAAAAGTTCCTCTGAAGTACTCTCGATATCAGAACTGGGTGCACAATCCTCGTTGTCATAAGTAGAACCAAGTGAGTCTGTGTCAGTGGAATTGTCATCACATGAGGAAATAGATGAGCCAACATAATCAAAAGCAGAGGTGAAGAAAGAGTGGGGTCTAATGAAATTTGAGTGAGTACGTCTCATATCCGAAGTATCTCCAACTAAATCTCTAGCACTTTACAAAGTTTTCCTAGCCCAAAGAGGACCAGGAGAATCAGGCTCAGAGTCAAAAGATTCTTCACTTGAGTGAGAAGGGACATAGTCCTCATCATCACTACTGTCAGAATCGAAGACTCAAAATTTTGAGGGTCAAGAAGAGGAGCACGCTCAACAACATCATCATCTGAGGAGTCAAAATCTGAATCAGAGAGCTGAAGAACCTCAATAGGTGAAGAAGCCATGTGGTGCAAGGCACCGAATCTATAATCCAAGTTGATGAAGGGACAAATTGGGCTACAAGGGCCTTTCCTTTATTCTTATCAGATTTAGACTCTCTTGCAGTAGAAGACTCGACCTTCGAGCATTTTGTTTGATAGACTCAGGAACACCTATTTGATTTTTCTCAAGTAAATGAGTAAGGTGATCAATTTGTTTTCTCATACATAGATGCTCACTATGACCAGATTTCTTGCAATAGGAACACTTAAGCTTGTCTTTCTTTTCTCTAGGCTCAGAAGTCGAAGCGTTCGTGTTAAATTCAGTTTTGGTCTTGGTTTCCTTCTTAGTTTGATCCTTTTTCTCTATCTTATTATCAGTCTTCTTTTCCTTACTAGTACTTGCTACAAGGGCATGTGACTTGGACTTGAGAGACCCCATTTGAATGATTTTGTCCTGTTCTTGAATGATTTGGGACAAAACACAGTTAAAGGAGGGCATTTTCCAAGCATTGCCCAAGGTAGCTTTTGTAGCGTAAAAGTTGACACAAAGACGGAGTAATCGGGACCTAACTTAGAAAGAATCGACAAGATCAATTGGGAATCTTTCTTCTCTACTTCACATTCCTTTAACAACAATCTAGTGTGGACAAACTTAGAGAACAATGCTTGTAGGTTTTCAAAATCACTAGGATTTAACCCTAGTAGTTCATTTTCCAACTCATGGGCTCTTAGTTCATCTTTTTATCCAAAAATTTCATCTAACGTTTTCCACACTGATTTTGGTGTTTTAGACAACTCAATGGGGAAGAGAAGTTAGGAGAAATGGTCATGCAAAGAAGACCTAAAGCTTCATCACTACAATTTAACCACTTAGATTTTTCAGGGTCTTCCTCTGGTTCAGTCTCAATCCCCATGGTGATGTGGAATAACCCTTTACCCCTTAGTTTCATAATTATTTTTGATTTCCACTCAAAAAATTTGAACAACATAAGCAAAGGAATTGAATAAGCATCCATAGTGAGGCGAGAAGGAAGGAATGCAGAAAAGAAACACAACCACCCAGGACAATATAATAACCCCCTTGCTTTTGGCACTTTATAGTTTAGTATGTTGAATACAATCGGGTCCGAACATGCATCTTGAAACAGTTGGTAACTCACCTTGAAATCAGCGTAATAACGTGCAAGAGAGGAGACCACAATTATGTTTCATGGAGCACAAAAAGTGACACCGTATACAAGCACAACTTGCAAAAAACATGAAAAGGGGTGAAATCAAATCCTAGTTGTGAGAAAAAGTGTCTCACGTCGCAATGGATACCCCTTGCTACAGACTGTGGCGGATGCACTCACTAGTCACAAGCAATAATAAGGGTAAAATATAATGAGAAAATGGACACAAGAAGGGTCCAAATAATCGCCATATACACTAGAAAAGCACTCGAAAGGTAGATAGGTTCTCGAATGACGCTGCACACTTGAGCACACGATTAGTAAAAAAATTGACAATAACACCTAATATTTATCGTTTAGAAACTTCCAGTTTAGTTAATTTTAGAGCTAATGGAACTAAAAAAAAACATTAGGTGTTAATTTTAAAGATGATTTTAATATACTATTAATCGTAAATAAGATCGAATGAAGATCAAAGTGAAATTAATAGAAAACTAGATTTAATTACAAATTAATCTAATTAAATCTAATTAATTGATAAAGGAAATACATCCAAATTATAATTAAGATCTAAATTAATTTTAAATCCTAATTTTGAAATATTCCCGTTTGAATGAATTGCCCCCAAGAATTTAAAATACCCCCCTTTTAAAAATGATTTCCACTCTAAAAAATAATTCCCACCAAGAAATTTCAAAAAACTTACCGTTTTAAAACTTATACTTGTATGTTTTAAAATGCACCCACTGTTTGAAATATACCCACCATTGGAAAAGGAGGGCTTTACTCGTCGGTTTGATTTGAGGAGGGTGGCTCCGAGTTGGGATGGGAAGTGGAAGATAGGCCGTTGGAGTGGGGGACATGATGGGTCCGAGCCGGATGGGCATGGTGGAGAGCTCGAGGGTGGGAGCGAGCTCTGGGTGAGTGGGAAGCAATCTCGAAGAAGGGGCTCGAGACTCGGTGACCACGCGGGAGGAACCCAAGTTGGGGTCGGTTAGGCATGGGGAGACAGGCTAACGAGGGTGGGTGGAGCCCGAGGAGAGGGGACTCGGAGTGGGAGGGAGCGATCCGTTGAAGGATACCGAAGTGGGTTCGAGGGATAGCTCGGTGGGCTCAGTGCACACGGAAAAACTCAATCGAAGCACGTGAAGGAGAATTTTGGGAGAGTGGTTGGAGATGGCGATGGTGCGGAATGATCTTTGATACCAAACGAGCAAGACGCGACAAACCGGAGGCACTATCGGGGAAAGGCTCCACAACGGGAATGAGGGCTAAGTAGGGTCATGAGAGTTGAGGGAGACTCCAACGCAGAGGGAGAGAAGGCTCGGGGGTTGAGTCAACATGCCAAAACGAGGCAGACACGAGGTAACTCACCAAGGATGACTTGGCTAGAGGAAAACGAAGCTCGGCTAGAGTAAATAAACTAGCTTGAACAAAAAATGATGAGGGAACTCGGTTCAAGGTAGAACGAGCAAATGAACTCAAAGCAAAGGGAAGCTCGGAGGAGTTGGTGGCAAGCTTACGGGGCTAAAAACCGACTTGGCCATGTAGTTTTAAACATAAGCAAGGAGCTCGGTTGAGAAGAAACATGCACCCAAAACATGAACTCGGCCAAAAGAAGAACAACTTGCTAGGTAGAGGAAATGCCTCGATCGGGAGTTGAGCACGAGGTGAGATAGAAAAGAGCTCGGTTGGGAGGAAGGAGGAGCTCAAAGGAGAGAACACCACACAAAAAAAATCGTAACTCAAATTTGAAATTTGACTGCACTACAAAACCAAGAAAACACAGGAGAGACCAAAAAACAAAGATAAAGAAATTTCAAGTTTAATAAAAAATTAAAAACCGAAAATAAACTTCTATTGTAAGTGATCTCCAAATTTAGCTACACCAAATAAATTTAATTCATAAACCCCTGAAAGCTTCAGAAATACCTGCACATGCATGAAGAACATAGAAAACTAACACACTTTCCAAGAACAACTTGTTAATAACGTTAGCAATAAAATCCACAATATAATGATCGAAAAAAAACTTGCATGAGGAGTAAAAGAACGACACCAAGAGTAATCGCAACTAAAAATAATGAGTGCACATTTACCCGATCTCAGCTCTGATACCATGAAAGAGTCTGCAAGAATCGAATCGAAAACGATGCACCATGATGAAGTTTCACTCTGATGGAATCAAGTAGTTCGATAGGAAGAATCGATCAATCAATGGAAGAGCTTGCATAACAGAACAAAGCTTGCACATATAGGAAAAGATAGCGGAGTGTCTTGGCATGCTCATAAATGTCAAATGAAGGGATACATATAGGGTGCTGCGTAACCCTAGTGCATGACACTCAAGAAAACCCTAAACCTAACCCATGTGAGATGACCCTCTATATATGAGTGGAGGACAAGTAGAATCCCACACACCAACAAGTTTTAACTATTTTAAGAACAACCCTATTTTTCTTCCTAAACTTGCTTTTTTTTTTGTTCAAGATATCCCGTTGTTTCTATAACTAATTTCTAGAAAGGTGATCAATTTGGAGGGCTTTATCTTCTTAAGTATCAAGGACAACAACAATGTTGATGAATTGTTCAAAATCTTCATTAGTATTCCAAGTGAAGGTTCTAATGTCAACACTGATATCTAGTTGTGCGTTCTCTAAAGGAAGGCTTGGTTGTATGACAAGTGTATCATCTATGATGGTCATTTAGAAAATGAACACTAAACAAAAAAATAGTTAGAATAAAAAAATTGTGAAAGAATGAATCAGAAGGAAAAGTTTTTTCCTTACGAGTCACCAAATTTTTTGTTGATAGAAAATTGACCGAAAACTAATCAACCCTTTTACCTATCGTAAAAGGTTAAGACGGAATTGAACCAACTTTAATCATATAGGGTACTTAGAAAATATTCTAATTGTAGGGAATTTTATATCTTAAATAGTTTATAGAAAAACAAACCTAAGATTATCATAAAATCCTTTAATTCATTCAGAAAGAGAGAGAATATACAAACAAGAAACAAACAAAGAAAAGGAAACAAAATAATAAAGACAAAAACAACAAATAAAAATACCCACATCAGTATATTATCAACCCTATCTAACAGGGTGATATCTATGAACTAGATAACCTCTTGGAGGGAAGAAAGCAAGCTTGCAACATCCTTCATACATACATTATATTCAGTTGCATAAAAAATGCTTGCATATAGTCTGAAATAGATCCTTTTAACTCCCAATTATAAATTATCCTTTTTACTCCATATCTCATATAATATAGAAAATGAAATTTAATCAAATTTATTCCTTATTTCATGTTTCGATTTAAAATAACAACATGTGATTAAGATACCAATGAAGTATACAACATATACACAATAATACAAAGTCATAAAAGACCATTATGACTTTTATATTAAGATGAGAAACTAATTTATAAATGAGAAGCACAAAATAACTAAAATCAACTTTAATCAAGATCCGACAATACAATATCCAAAAGGAAAATTTATAAACCCAAATGCTTAGAAATCCATATAAACAGCCTTCATGATCCCTTGGATATGTAGATCTACTTCTGTAATTAGATTATAGATTAGACATAGAAAATTAATATTCAGATAATTAGAATAATAGTAATATATCTAGATATACCTGCTTTATATCAAATGTTTACACTTAAATCCTCAAATTTAGGTCATCGAAATCCTGTAATCAAAGCCTCATTCAGAATATTTTCACAGAAAATATAGAATGAAATGCACTAAACTCAGTATGCAAATTACCTTAATGTTCCTCCTGTGCAAAAGATCCCTTCTTCTTCTTTTATGTTCTTCTCCCACAAAACAGCTATAACCGATCTCTTCATAAAATAATGGCATTATAGAAATACTCTTTTAATAAAATAATTCCATTTGATCGATATAGCCACAAATGATTTAAAACCATTGAATAAATTTATGATAGATGATTAAGAATCATATCATAAATTGATATGGGAAAATAATAATAATGAGAAACAAATATATAAGGGCGGGGACCCACAATATTAAAATAAAACATTAATTCTAATTCATTCACATAACCATATCATTTGCATTAAATATTTCTAAACCATATAAATCAATAAAATTATAGAGTTTAATCTTTTCTATGTATGTATGTATGTATGTATGTATATGTATGTATGTATATATATACATGTATATATGTATATATGTATATACATGTGTGTGTGTGTGGGGGGGGATATAGAAAAGATTAAACTCTATAATTTTATACTTGATTTATATGGTTTAGAAATATGTAATGCAATGATATGGTTATGTGGATACATTAATTCTAAGTCATCCACATAACCATATCATTTGCATTAAATATTTCTAAACCATATAAATCAAGATAAAATTATAGAGTTTAATATAAATATATATATATATATATATATATATATATATATATATATATATATATATATATATATATATATATATATATATATATATATATATATATATATATATACATGTATATATATATATATATACATGTATATATATATATATATATATATATATATATATACATGTATATATATATATATATACACATGTATATATATATATATATATACATGTATATATATATATATATACATGTATATATATATATATATATATATATGTATATATGTATATATGTATATATGTATACATATATACATATATACATATACATATATGTATATATGTATACATATATACATATATACATGTACATATATGTATATATACATATATATATACATACATATATGTATATATATACATATATGTATATGTATGTATATATGTATATATACATATATACATACATATATATATATATGTATATGTATATAGATATATATGTATATATGTGTATATATATATATGTATGTATATATGTATATATACATATATATGTATATATATACATATATGTATATATATACATATATGTATGTATATATATATGTATATATACATATATGTATATGTATATATGTATATATGTATACACACACACATGCAACTTCAAAGATTAAAAATTCACATCACAATAATATAATATGTGCATCCGAATTAAAATATGATCAAGTGATAATGTCAACAAGTCAAATAACCACAATCTCAAAATAGCAAGTTCAAAGTCAAAAGCCAAGTATCATAGTCTAATCATCTCCAACCAAATCAAGAATTGTAGTACCATCATCTTCCCTAAGTTTTGTGTACTCATATGATTCTAGATTTAGAACTGTGTGTGTCATAGCACCAGACTCACTATCCACTTCCAATTTTACCCATTTGACCGGACATAATTCATCGGTATGGTTGAATAGTACCTAACTCGTTTAGGAGAAGGGCAAGGTTCTTCTCGCATGATTCCCCAAGGTATACAATGGCATATTACTCTCGTGTTATGTGGAAGAGGATTGGAGTGGACTTTCTTGGGAGAGATATAATTTTCATGATAATAATATGACTAGTGATGTAAGGTATGCGGGGCATTTACTTTTGGTTAGCTAGGAGTAGGCTAGTTATTCGGTCAGTCAATCAATTACAAGGTGCCTTCGGAAGGATAGGCTCTCTATAATTAAAAATGGATTGAGATACGAGTAGGACCACTTCAACGGAAAAATTTTCTACGACCTCGAAACGAGTTAGAACCTCTTATTCCACCATGAGGAGAATCTTTGTGTGGTGATAATCTATTACTATCGTGTCAACCTACATTGGATCAATAACCCTATGGAGTTCCCATCCATTCCATACAAATCTATGCATCTTTTCAAGGTACTCATTATGACAATCATCACTTTTTGAACAATTTCATTCCAAAAAAAAGATCAAATAGTTATGTGGTCATATAAAAATATCATCATTATTTAAATAGTTTTGTTGACCTTTTTAAATCTTCACTGTATACTTCAAAGGAAACATCATTTCTGCCATGTATATCATATTTGCAACTTGAAAGTCCAAAACCAAATTTCAAAGGCTGAATCCATTTTCAATATTCAATCAATATTACAAACCACATTTATAGATAGGTGCTCATGTAAACACGTTTTTGCAATCCCTTAGTATTTTATAATAATATCATTATAATATGAAAAATTACAATGAACTCGAACAAATATTCCGGATGACACAGTGAAAGTTTCCTCATTATCTTGAATAGAAATTTATGAAGTCAATAATTTGCAAACACATAGAATAAATTTCTTTCAACAATATCATCCAATAATCTGCCCCAATACGACTTGAATGCAAATTCCCTTTGAAAACCACTATCAATTTTATGATATTCGACTGAAACAGAGATATGCTTGCATCATCTACCCAAAATGAATAATACCCACAAGTTCGGATCCCATGAAGACCTCAAAATATTCAAGAATGACATGGTTCCAAATAAATTTTTTCTTTTATTCACAGAGACAAGATCTTGTCAAAAGAAAAATTGTTTCATAAAGAAATATGTCAAATGGGTAAGTCACATAACATAATAATTGTCAATAAACTACCTTTCTACAAATCTTATAAAGAAAGATCGACACATCTTATCATTTCATTATTGATCAAGATTCTCAGTTGTCACTCAAATCGCTAAAGTTAAAACCTGCAATATATCATTTCACAAACCCAACTTGAAAATATAAACGAGTTTCATGTTATTCCAAACTTCAAACTTCCATTTGAAATTCTTATTCAAATTGACATACTGAAACCACAATCTTTTTCAAAAATCCATAGTATGATAAACATGAGCAACAAAACAACATATTTCCACAGAGCCCATTAAACTCAAAACTCTTTTCTTTCATCCGATCTCAACATCTCACAAAACTACCTTTTAATTCCAGACATTCTTCACAAAAATGAGATTCGAGTAAATTAAATTGAATAAATAGTAAAATAATCATAGTCAAACCAAGTCGATTCGTAACTTCACACGGTCTTAAAAATTCTCAAACCCAGCGCTAAATAGAACAAAGAACCTTAAAAATGCATGCAAACATGATATACAATAATCATAGACTCAACCCAGTTTAGAAAATGAGTCTACATGCATGAAATTTGAGCATCCACAGAGAGATAAGGCCAAACATACCTCGTAAGATGGATTGAACACTAAAGTTGAGCTTCCCAATAAAATTTAAAGCCAACAATGGAGGATGAAACAACTCCATAAAATTTTTAGTAGGGCTTCATCGTTGGGATGAAAATCAAATGACATATACACTTAACAAGATGGTCAAATGATGGATTTGAGTTAGAGCATTCAATGCTCAAGGTACCTCGAGCCTAGTGCCATAAAGATTACCTCAATAACCATTAATGATTGCTGTCCCAAATTTCCCACTTTGTGATCAAGTATGTCACTTGGCATTTCTTTAAATGAATAAATTAAATCAATGTTAACCACCCAAAATTGCTAAGTGACATTGTTCATAATCTAAAAGGTTAGTTTTGAAAAATATCAAATATTATTTGACCTCCATGTCCCTTAATCCCCTTTATAATTGAATCAATTGAGGGATCTAAACAACCAATGGTTCAACAATACATAATCAAAGAAGTGGAAAAATATAGCATAAGTTCTGAACAAAACTCATATCCAAGAGTCACAAAAGATTCCACCATGATACCCGATATACAAACATAACCATTACCCAATAGAATATCACTGAACTGACCAGGTTTAATGTCACATAATGAAAAATTAGTGCAAATCAAATACTGTGACACTTACCAATACTCTTTAGTGTAACTGGAAGGAAGATGTACCAAAAATTGAGCTTGGAATTTTAAAACGGTTAATATAAGTTGAAACTCGATAGTTATCTTGATAAAATGTGATCATCGATCTATAAAGTGCCCAAGGTAACATCTTAAATTAATGTGAACATATAATCATATTAATGTCGACATGAAAATGTTTTGAAACTAGTTTAAACATGAAATGAAATTGAACTAAAGTTTTAAATTAAACAAAGCGAGACCTAGCCATATCTTTGTAATATTAATATAAGAAGGGACAAAGGAAGACACTTTGAATGAGTGGTCAAAAAAATTTAAGAAAAGAAGGGGGTAGGTAAAATGTGAGGTATAACAGGAAGTTCCTAAATATAATTCTTGAGGTACCTCATTACTTTCTTGATCTTTTTAATTGTAGCCTCGAATATAGTAGGAGGAGTCACCCTATTACTAGTAGTTCTTTCTTTAACAACTACATTTTCTTCAATCCCAAGTATTCAAATACCCTTCTCTTATGTTCTAGGATCCTAAACAATTCTACAATGGGGATAGTGATCTTGATTTGGCTCAAGATTTGGGCCGTATCATATGTGGTATATATGGGTAAGGGTGTATTGGGGCAAGAGGAACTATTTTTTCTAAGGAAATAGTGTATTTTATTTCCTAGGCTAGAGAAGAAGTACTTGAATTTAAAGAAATGACAGGGGTATTTATCTAGCATACTTTTATTAGAAGTCTCTTTTAGGATATTGGTCGATATAGGAATCTTGGCCTTGGGATATTGGTTGATATAGGTCCCTTGATATTAGAAGTCTCTTTTGGGATATTGGTCGATATAGGAATCTTGGCCTTGGGATATTGGTCGATATAGGTCCCTTAATCCCTTTATAATTGAATCAATTGAGGGATCTAAACAACCAATGGTTCAACAATACATAATCAAAGAAGTGGAAAAATATAGCATAAGTTCTGAACAAAACTCATATCCAAGAGTCACAAAAGATTCCACCATGATACCCGATATACAAACATAACCATTACCCAATAGAATATCACTAAACCGACCAAGTTTAATGTCACATAATGAAAAATTAGTGCAAATCAAATACTTGTGACACTTACCAATACTCTTTAGTGCAACTATGGAAGGAAGATGTACCAAAAAGTGAGCTTGGAATTTTAAAACGGTTAATATAAGTTGAAACTCGATCGTTATCTTGATAAAATGTGATCATCGATCCAGAAGTGCCCAAGGTAACATCTTAAATTAATGTGAACATATAATCATATTAATGTCGACATGAAAATGTTTTGAAACTAGTTTAAACATGAAATGAAATTGAACTAAAGTTTTAAATCAAACAAAGCGAGACCCACCCATATCTTTGTAATATTAATATAAGAAGGGACAAAGGAAGACACTTTGAATGAGTGGTCAAAAAAATTTAAGAAAAGAAGGGGGTAGGTAAAATTTGAGGTATAACAGAAGTTCCTAAATATAATTCTTGAGGTACCTCAAGACTTTCTTGATCTTTTTAATTGTAGCCTCATTAATAGTAGGAGGAGTCACCCTATTACTAGTAGTTTTTTCTTTAACAACTACATTTTTCTTCAATCCCAAGTATTCAAATGCCCTTCTCTTATGTTCTAGGATCCTAAACAATTCTACAATGGGGATAGTGATCTTGATTTGGCTCAAGATTTGGGCCATATCATATGTGGTATATATGGGTAAGGGTGTATTAGGGGCAAGAGGAACTATTTTTTCTAAGGAAATAGTGTCTTTTATTTCCTAGGCTAGAGAAGAAGTACTTGAATTTGAAGAAATGACAGGGTATTTATCTAGCATACTTTTATTAGAAGTCTCTTTTGGGATATTGGTCGATATAGGAATCTTGGCCTTGGGATATTGGTCGATATAGGTCCCTTGATATATTTGTTATGATATTATATTATTTCTCTTGGGAAACAACAAAATTTATTAATAAATTCCTATCCTCCTCTGATGGAATTTCACCATCATACTTTTTAATCATTAATGCTCTTAAATATTCAAAATCATGGATAGGGAGTTCAAAATATTGAGCCATATCAATATCAATATTTACTTCAAAGGGGATGAAAGATACCTTATTGGTGTAATTCCAAAAATATTCCACGCTTTAACACAAAGGAAGTCAATAGAATTTTCCCCTTGCACATGATCCTCTTAAAATTCTAGCATACATACATCACAAAAATCAACTTCTTCATCTTCATCTTCCGCAGGGATGATTGCAAGAGAGCATGAGGCAAAGGAAATTTATCACACCATTCAATAGTGTGGTCCTCTTCCACAATAGAAACTATTTCCATCAAGGGATTTGGGGTTGTCTAGTTGTCCTTGAAGGCTTGTTGTTTGTTTCCTAAACCCATAGGTATTTTTACTTTGTCCTTTGATCAGTGATCTCCTTTGGGATGGTTCCTAAATCTATTATGCCTATGGGATTGGTGATGAGGATCTGGAGTCAAACCATTTTCTATTCTAGCAAGTTTGTATGAAATTTCCTTGACTGCTCTAGCCAAGATTTTAACTACTACTTCTAGATTCACGAGACTTACTTGCTTGAGGTTTTTCGAGATTGAAAAACTTAACACCATCTCATTTTGAAGGCTTCCCATTGCTTTGATGTTATTTTCTATCTTAATATCCATATAAAAGGATTTCCTTAAGGTCCAGGGGATTATCCTTAAAATAGTAAGTTTTTTTATCAAAAGCATTAGAGTATTTAATCGGGAAAGATTCCTCACTAGGCCTTATATTATTTGGAAACCTAGTCAAAGTTTTATTGAACCTTGTATTAAAATATTATACACAATCATTAGGTTCTTCTTAATGTTCTCAATATATTTTGAAAGCATTTTTCAATTCTCCCCAAGAGTTAATTGATATTGTAGGTAATGAATTCTTCTTCTAGTGTGTGAATAAATAACTTGAAAGAAAAATCCTCAAACTCAACCTCATAATCAGCCATGACATTCTAGAAAAATTTGAGATGGTCCCCACTAATAGCATTATTCCCTAAAAATGAGGAAATATATTTTTAATTTCATTTGGTGCCTCGTTAGGATATCCCACCATACCATTGAAATTTATTGGTTGATATGTAGTAACTCCAAAAGGATCTCTAGGAGGAGAGCGACCCATATTATCTGGTGGAGGATTTTCAAATCGAGGATTGAATCTATGGGGAATATGAGGTCTTAGTAGTAAAGGGGTATGATCCACACAATGAAATCCTTTATGGGATTCAGTTTCACATAAAACTCTATTCTCTTGGGTAAACAAGTGTGGAAGTGAGGATGGTCTCTATCAACATCAAGGGTTAAATCATGTATGAATAGGGAATTCGGATGGGCTTGAGGGCTGCCTATTTCGAACTATCGGACATGCTTTGGAGTAATCCTATATTAAAATAGGATAAAACTAACGGTTTGAACACCTTTATATTATGATCCTTTTACCCTCTACAAGTTTACAAACTTGTCTCCTTATTAATTGTGCACTTTTTAATTCTAGGAGTAATTTTCTTATGGGATCGAGATTTGAAAAATGACTGCATCCTTCAAGTTTTTCAAAATGGAGAATCAATAAGCAAGGTGTATAAGGTGGGAATAACACTAGTCAAACCCGGACTCTTCTTTCAAAGGTAGATCCACCACTAGAAACTTACACTACGAAAATTTAGATTAAATCAACAATAATTTAAGGAATCCTCTTCACGATATCAACTTACTTCCATCCTTTTTATAGAAACAATTCACATATAATATTAAGTAGATTTGGAAAAACCACAAGCAGTGTTCCAAAATAATCCTTACGTGTAAGACCTTAGAAAAATTATTCAAATCCGAATATCCTAAGCCTAATCCGGAGTAAAGAGTCTATGGAAATGGTGTCATAAGCATGTTGGCTCCTAATTTTATACCACCTTGGGACACAGTAACACTTTCCTAGGGAAGATGGCTTAGAGAATGATAGATGTTTGTGGGATATATCATTTCTAGTCATGGATGTATTTGACATTATCTTCTATACCAGGATTTTGGGATGATTGAGAGGCACATATAAATGGGATGAACTGATGATGCTACTTTTGGTCCTACCTAAACCAAGGTGAGATGACCCTTAATGTAACTTGAATGGAAGAAGAAAATTATATGGTGTGTTCTTCTTGATTTGCAAATGATGGGTCAATTTGGGCTGAGTATGGCCATGAAACCAATATCTACTCATAAGAGTTGTCATAGCAATATAAAATATACTTAGTACCTCAAAGATAGGTTACTAAAGACAGAGGAACTTCATTTTGTGCATCATTGTTTAAGATTTCAAGTGAAATTATTTTTTCAGGATACCTAGATAAGAACAAAATTATGGTAGGTTGAATTTGGTAGGTATGGTAGTAATGATAGGGTGGTGAGACATGTTTGTTTTATGGAGAAAGGGGAAAACAAATGATAATCAATTTACTTGTAGACACCTAAATTTTGTATCCCTATCCTTGTTTTCCCATATGCGTGTATCTCACCATGGTCCTAGCTAAACCCCCTTAATTTAATTCATCTCCTTCATTTAATTAAATTCCCACCTATTATCCCATCACCTTTAATCCTTATTAATCCTCATTAATTAACATTGATTAATTAATCTTCATTAATTAATTAATTAATTAATCTTTGTCTACTAGCCCTAATGGACTTTCCCTTTAGGATGCTTTTATCCTAAATCTACATCCCTACACTTTTTCTAGATTTTATCCTACCCATATTTATCTCCTAACTACCCATGACACATCCCTAAACAACCCTTACCCGCCAACATGCTTTAAAGTGCTTTATCCCATCCTTAAAACTTGAAATCCCAATTAAAACACAAAATCAACCACATTGGGGAAAGTTTCCCCGTAGTCAATAGTGACCCAACCCAGTCGTCGTTGACCCTTTAAAATTACATTCTTCCCTCTTCCCAAGGGATGCATACATGCTAATATCTGATTTTTCTTGTGATTTTCAAACTCTTTTCTTGTGCCTAAACATCCCTACAATGGTTACAAACCTCTGGGATTTCTCTTTAACATGTTTGTATCACTTGTGAAAATATTTCATGAGATTACTATCATTTTGTGCTATCTTATTTTATTTTCATTATTATCTTATTAGATCTAACATCTTGCAAGTTACGTAGCTATCGAAATCCATTATCATTTTATTCTTTTATTTTTGTGCTTGCGGGACACTCATCCCACCCATTTACCTTTGGCTCTCGTTCTACACCACCATGGTTATCATCGACCCTATTTTGTGCATTTTTGTTCTACATCCATCTCATCCTCTATTTTTGCTTTGGATCTGCCATTCCTCTCAAACTCCATATCAGCTATCTTGTTTATTTGATTGCATCAAATAAATTTAGCCTACCCTCCATCGTTGTCACCCCACCCCGGTCGTCGCGACTTCGGGTCATGTTTTTCAACTAATCCTTCTTTACCTCTATTTTCTACCATCCTCTGGTTCTTTTTGCCCCATATTCCCTTCTACATGTCACTTCCAATATCTACAGGCTCTGTTGCACCCAATTTACATTTATATATTTGTAGGTATGCATAACTCTCTTATTGTTCAACTTCATCCACTCATGTCGCCATCAACTCGCATTTGTGCAGCTGGTCACCTATGACCAAGTCGTATAATTTAATTTACATTTATTTAGATCAAATTTATATGTGCCTTAAATCTATGCGTTTTCAATTTCTTTGTGCCTCATATTTTGTATATCATCATGTTTTTAATCTTATCTTATCAAACATAGGGGTTGACATCTATCAAGGAATTTAACACTTCTTGGTGCCAAACTTCATCGGGAAGCCCCCAATCTATCATCTAATCCATTTTCCTCTTAGTTCTTCTTGTTTTTCATATTATCCATTCAATGGGGATCCATAATTTACTTTACACCCATATCCATTACATCACATTTGAGGTACCTTAAACCCTCCATGTTCTGAGTTGTTTAGCTTTCTTTAGTAGCTAACTCATTAATTTGAATCGAATGGGAACATTATAACCACATTTTGGCACACTTGGTAGGACAAACCTTTAGGTGATCCCTTGCATTTATTTCTATTTTATGTTCCTTATGTCTTCTATTAACACTAAAGGAAAAAGCTTCACTTTTTATTTTCTCGTGTTAGGTTCAATTCTTGGATCGCTCTTCGCTTAAATTTCAAATAAAAAGGAAAATCATTATCCAGGTATTCCTAATTTTTTTCCTTATTTTCTCCGTTTTTCATCGTATTTCCCTTTCGTTGTGTGTTTTATCATCAAAATCTCACATTTATATTTGGCATTAAAAAAACCCTTTGAATCCTTGTAAGGGTTAATCAATTACATCTCAAATTCTATCACACACAACCAAAATTCACAAATCAATTTACACATCTATACATCTTCCTACTAGGTATATTGATTGGGATTTCACCACCCAACAGGAAGTCGCCATAATTGTCCAAAACCTCCCTAGCCATAACTACCTAAAACCATCCCTAGACTTTCATTTCTTAGGTACCTTTGGTATCCCCCTTTTATTTTTCTCACATTTCTTAATTAATCATGTTAATAAAAACTTTGATGCTTGATTTTTTTGTTAGTAAAATTCATGAAAAAAATTGTTCCCATTTCATGCCTATTAATACCTCTTCTCATAAAATGCAACACTATAATACACCCAATGATGCCTCTTCTTCCAATGATCTCAATATTCGTATTGGATCTCTCAACCTTATCAAGACCATGTTATCCAAATCAATCCCCCTTTTGAAACCAACTCTCCTACCTCTCCCCACTAGTCACACCATAATCTCCCGCTCCTTTAGAAAAATTTGGGCCTCCTTCTAGCCCTATCTATAACTTCATATTCCACAAATCCCCACAATCTCTCAACCTTATCAATCTACCCCACTGGTGGACCCTATTCCATCACCTCATATCAACACAATCCCTACTTCATCTGATATTATCACTATAATGCCTATCCAACCATCCCAATCTACTAACATTCCTACTTCTCATATGCATTAACAATCAAATGTTTCTATTCAATCCCAACCATCCTATCACCCTACTTTCCAACATCATACAATCCCCCAACCAATCCACTCTTCACCACTTAATTGCACTCCCTCTTATCAAACACTTCCTTCAACTTCAACATATCCCCAAGATTCTTTATGTCCTTATCCATCCACTTCTCATGTTGTGTCACCACAACCATCTACCTCTTACACGGTGCCTTATCACAAAAATTTTAAACCATCTTTTAATTATACCCCCTTGGGGAAATCTTACAGTTCAATATTTGATAAGTTGATGAAAACTTACCACCTCATACTTCCCCCCATCCGGCCCATTGACAACTCACATCCCAAACCCACTTAGTATCATGAGGGTCATTATTGTAGGTTTCACCAAGTTTTAGGTCACAATATTGAAAATTTTCGTTCTTTTAAAGATCGTGTTCAACAACTTATAAATCAATGGGATCTCCAGATAAAAATCCTACCTCATCTCGTAGCCAACCCCTTGACATATTCAGACAACCCTTTCCTAATCCACCACCAAAAATCAATTTTTACCTTGCACATCTTACACATCAAACCCTTATACAATCAATATTATACATCAAACACCTCCTTCCATACCTATCTCATCTTCCTCATCATTTATTCATACCTTAGACATTATTCCTACAAATTCTTTCACACCTATCACATTAAAGCATACCACTTTTTCTACATCTATATATATTCCTACCTTTACCACAACTACACCAAATTTAACTATACCTACTACTTCATTGGTACCCCAACCAATCACATCTAACCCCTTATCCACATCTACATTGAACACACCTATTAAATTACATCCCTAAACATCCCAATTGTATCCACATCCTTATCAATCCCAACTACCCCTATAATAAGTCAACTTATTTCCACCTTTACATCTTCATCACATATACCTACATCTTTTCCCATGGCCATATCACTTGTTTTACCCCAATTTTCTACACTTAATCCTTCAACATCTACTATATCCACATCTACACCTACCATCGATCCTACACCTACATATACTTCATCCCTTATCACATCCAATTCATTAGATCTTATCATGCCTACTATTTCACCCACATATATTCCACTCTCACCTATTATACCATCCATAGAACTAATTCCAATTCCTCTGTCTTCACTTTTACAGCACTGATCCACACCAACTATCATAACTACATCGACTTCATCTTCTCCTCCTACATATTTTTCATCGTTTGAAGATTTTTTGAAAGAATTCCAACTCACCTTGACTTCAAATGATCATCCCATATCATCTACACAAATCAACCAATCTTCCCCTTCTTTAAATGCAATCAAACAAAATTGCCTCCTCCTCTAATACCAACCACACAACCTTTGGATACTCCAAGAAAGATTCTTGTCATCCTGCGAAGGAAAGTCCTCTCGATAAAAATATAGTACTTGTGGTAAACATCCCCAAAATTATTTTATACATCCTCATAAGAAGTTAGTTCCTCCTACTCTCGGTAATCCAATATTACAACATCTATCCTAGGAGTACCCCCATCTCTTTTAGGGACAGTACCTTCATCTAATATATCTCCCAACGATCAATCCAAATACAAACAATATAATCCTCCTCCCAAATTTGATTCATATTTTAAGACATATAATTCACCCATCCAATCTACATCCACTTCTTCCCTAAATCCAAGTCAAAATATCCTATTAAAACCCACAAGAGCTATCTTCCTTCCAACACTTCAATCGGGTCCTACGTAGATACCCTTCGACATTTAATTCAAATATCTACCGTCACACTTCCACCTATCAAGGCCTTTAACCATAATAATAATAATCCTTCATGGTTTGATCCTAATTGAATTTGCACTTATCATCATACCCCGGGTCATGACATTGAGCATTGTAAGGCCCTTCAAACCATCATCCACAATTTTATTAAGAGAGACGACTTTCTCAAAGATTTTCCTTCTCCTTCTACCATTTTATTCGTAACTAATACAAATCTTGTTTCTACATCTTCATCAACTAAATCTCCTCCTTCATCCACATCATCATTTATCATCTCTCCTCCACAAGAAGGTATTCCCTTCTTCATCGATATTGTTTTCCTAACAAATCATCCCTTTGATCCCAAACCATCTATCCAATCCAAATCCAAAGGATGTCATCCACATTCCTTGTAATGACCCAATCTAACCTCCTTCAACATCCACTCGCCCATCCACAACCATGTTTCTAATGTAATTGTTATCCATTTTTTGCCTCCTGGGCAAAATTGGATAACAAGGGTCTATAGGAAAAAATGGTCAAAGTTGGTGTATAAAATTTTCCATCTTTTTGCTATACCTCCATGATGTCTCGGAACTGAGGAAATTCCATGAATTCCATGATGTTAAGAAAAAAGGTTAAAAAAGTTCAAGAATGGTCCATACGAGGGGGCTCAAGGTGAGCTCGCACAATACATAGGAGTTTTAACATTTGATACAACTGGTCAAGCTATATTGATGTGTGGGTGAACTAATCTGACTATAGAAGGCCCAAAAAATATGAACAACTCGACACATGTGATAAGGAAAATGGGCTCAATTGGATAAGTTAATAAGAGCTCGATAAGAAATCAGCTCGGTTAGCATGATGAGGTTCGAGTTGCATTGGGAACTCATTTCAAGCTCAGTGCTTAAGATGTGTGGCATAGAATTTCAAGACCAGCTCATAGGTGTAGAATCGGGACTTGATGCGTGTAAGTAATATTCAACATGGGCCAAGTTATTTGGAGGATAACTCAATGATTGCATGAATGAATGAAAGTGCATAGGTAATTGAGAGACTAAGATGAGGAAAAATATTGAGTTGTGTGCAGAGCCTAGAATCCATCACAAAAAGCTAATGAGAGGACTCGAGCAGACAAAGCTCGCAATAGTGCAATACTCCTCGAAGCTTAGTGTTTGATCTTGGTGAATGGTGGCTAGGAAATAAAATGTAGGATTCATTGAGTTTAGCCATGATATCTTGGAATAGACATCATTCAGAGTGAATCAAATGTGCCAAATGAAACATATTCAAAATCAAGGCAATGTTGGATAGAGGGAAAAATTCAACTCATTGCATGACAGAGTTTCGGCATTGAGCTAGGTCATAAATCCATCAGGTCCATTGGAATTGGGTTTGAGTTTGTCAAAAATATCATTGTAATAGCCTACACCTCTAATGAGATAGCTCGAGAGTCGAGCAAGGGCTATCCCGGTTCAGTAACACAATTTAGTATATGAAGAAGGATCTCCTAGCTGAGCTAAATAATCCATTCCCAAATTTTATTGCAAAAATGAAGGAATTCAGGGTGCTTGTGAATGTAAAGTATCCATGAAAGCCATGTTAAGTCGACAAAGAAATGGTTGGCAAGTTCTCGGAGATTGTTCGATAGAATCTTGGCCATCATGTTTTTTCACAGGACTCATTTTAAAGGAAATGGATTGAGTCGGGAGCCATGTCAGGTCGGCTCAGTTCAAAAGGAAGACTGGGCTTATAGTAATTTGGAGTTAGACAGTGACAAGGTGGTCCTAAAATCTACAGAATCTGAAGAAATGAGGCTTGCATTAGGGAAGGCTCGAGATTTGGGCTCTTCATGGTAAGTCTCTAACAACCGAGTTCGAAGCTCACAACTAGGGGATTAGTTGGCATTGCTGAGATTCATAACTCAATCACGAGTTGACGGCGTGGTAGAAAGCAAATGGTTCTCACAATGGTTTTGTGGCTCATAGACATTGTCAAATATCAACAAGGCAAACCCGAGGGTTCATCAAAGGTCGATTGGGAGAGATAAGATATTAAAAAGTTGAAGCTCGTAGTAAGAAAATCATGGCCTACTCAGTCAAAAAGCAAGAAGGTTGAGCACAAGCCAAATGAGTGTGAAGGATAATGAGATAGTGCTTCGAACTTTCCAAACATCGAAGAACTCGGCATGACATATAAAACACGGGAAAATTAAAAGGCCGAGTCATTGAGGAATCGGCCATGGAATACGGAGAGCTCAAGCTCGTGTACATTATGAAACAGCACGAGTGCTAGGGCGAAAACCGTGCCAATATAAGTGGAGAAATAGTGGAGGCCTGGTTCGAGAGGATGATTTTATTCCAAACGCCTCTAGTTGCAAGCTAAAAACATTCAACGAGTGGATTGTGAGGAGCTCACAGACTAAATCACTCAATAAATCGGTATTATGCACAAGGCACGATTGATTTTGAATCAAGTTACAGAATAAACACGAATGTTAACATGAAACCAGGTTGGAGATTTCTTAGGATCTCACAAAAGGCGAGGGACCCAAGTTGCTCAACATTTTGGAGTTCGTGAGGGGGTTTCATAGGTTGACCTATCAAGACATTTCGGGGATTCGAGATTTGGATTTTGGAGGAAGATCTACTGAGTTGATGAAATTCGAAGCTTGACTTCTGAACCCCGAAGTCCGAAATTCAAACTTCAGGTTACAGAGTTATCTTGTTCCGAGCATTGACTATTTCAGCACTTGGATGAACGCAATTTCAAATCTTGTGTCAGGGTTAAAACACCTCAGGATCTTAGACATGTGAGCTTTCTGAGAAATGCGATGTATATGCCATGTAGCTCATTCAATGTTAAGGTACCCACCGATTCATTCAACAAGGATTTTCTGGAAAAGTTCGAGGTGGTGTGTATGAGGTTCTCTCGGAGTCTCGAGGAGCTCGGTGGAAATTTCAGAATGTCAGTGGACCAAAGGAAAGTGGTAAGCCAATTAAAATTGCTCGGTCAACACAACATGGCATGTCACCCAAAACACTAGGCAGATAGGTTGGGTTGTAAGCCACATGGACATCATGTCACACATGGGCTTCGAGATCATGTTGGTACGGTTGGGACATGGTGGGACATTTCCGTTTATCTCGGTGATGTGTCAAGAGGTTGAAGTAGACACCCGTGACACTAGAAGGGGGAGGTTTAAATAATTAGAACAAAGATGTGGATGTATTTGATTCAATGCAAAACGATCTATTGTCACGATCGAGGATGTCAACATGTAGATCGAGGAATTCAAAGGTAGTGGAAAATGAAAGATGCCCAATGCATGTAATGTGGGCACTTGGAGAATCTCATTTGGGCTATATTAATTGACCAATGTAAAACGTGGTGAGAATAAGTTGTGGAAAGCCGAGTTAATTGATGAAGATGGTGAGACTGACCAAGCCATGCAAGACTCGACCCACTGAGTTATATGTGGAAAGGGTCGACGTGTATAAGGACACAGTGGAAGTTTGGAAAAGCCTATTAAGGCGGGCTCGTCACATCAAGGTTGGGGTAATATGCGATGAGCTTGGTCGATTGGCCTAACGTGGAAAATTATGTAAGGAGAGTCGATGTGAGGTAAGGAACAATTTGAACTCCACCATGTGAGCTAGGAAATAAACAGGGACCCGATGATCCATTTTTGAACTACCTAAGTTGGGAAAAGAAATAACTCCTTGAATTAATTTTGGATTTCACCGAAGTTATCAAAGCATTGAAAGTGCTAAGTTGGTGTGTGGGGGCTTTGTCTAAAAGTAACTTTCACTCATGAAACCATAGCTTCATCCCGGATTGTTCATTTTTTACAAAAGTATAGTCGTTGGAATCAAAAATGAGAGCTACGTAGTGGCATCACTAAAAGAACAATTTTTGGAAGTTTTTCTTTCCAAAATTGCAAGTTTTCCTCGTTCCATGAATATTTCCTGGAAAGGGGAGTTTTAATTAATGAAGTAAACATGGCCAACAATAGTGATTAATTATTTCCTACATTTTGGCCTAGATTCTAGGGTTTCTCCTTCTTTCTCTCACCACTCATCAATTTTCTATAAATGTAAAGGGGTGCTTATTCCAAAGGGTCGACATTTTTCCAAGCTTCCCTCTCTTCACAAGCTGAATCTATTGTGAATTTTGTAGGCTCTCAAGCCTTTCTTCTAAAATTGTAATGGCAAGCATATGCCTTTTCCCCACTGATAATGATGCATTGTGAAAGTGCTTGAAGTAATGAGAATTATGTTTTGTGATCAATTATATGTCCTTACATGATTTTTCTACTTCTATTTTCCTCTCTCATGTTTGCAGGTGAACTATGTAACCAGGGTTTCTTTTGCAAGTTTTGGAGGTCATTGTGCTTATCAAGGAGTGAAGTATTGTATGTAAATTGGGTTTGTAATGCATGTTCATTCTTCCTCATGATCATCTCTCTTCATTGGAAAGCCATAAATTTGTCTAGCAAAACCCTTTCTTGGTGCATCACCACTTCTAGTATAGGTTTTATTTCTTGCAAATATCTCTCCCTAATCCCTTGAAATATTAGCATAGGTCTAGTTAGCCATTTTTATTTCATTAGGAGTAGTATAGAACTTAGTTTAGGAATAATAATTCAACCTTATCCAAAGGTTCATCTCAAGCCCAAGTCCCACAACCTTAACAGTGATCCCATGTTACCCAATCACACCAAATGTCATATTCACATTACGGTCATTCGAGGGGTGCAGTGATTTGGAAATAACAATAATATAGTCTCTTTTATTGGGGATCACCCTCCCTAGTTATTGAACCTCTCACATATTTCTCCTCATCCATACATCTTATCTCGCATCAATTCAACCCTATCTATCCAAAGAATCTCTTGGAGTTGGGGGACTTCATTCTAAGATCGTCTCACTTACGAATCAATTACTTTTCATTCTTTACATTTGTCTTGTTTACCTTATCCAATCTTATCTAGTTTATCTATCTACCATCTTATATTGTCCAAAGTCCACCTTTGTGGTGTCATATTTTCCCTCATTAGGGGACCATTCATATTTTTCTTGTCAAAGTACACCTTTGTGGCCATATTTGTGCCTC
The DNA here is from genome assembly GCA_018340775.1 of Taxus wallichiana var. yunnanensis. Lineage (NCBI taxonomy): Eukaryota > Viridiplantae > Streptophyta > Pinopsida > Cupressales > Taxaceae > Taxus > Taxus wallichiana. The sequence goes on along the minus strand of CM031240.1, from coordinate 142,667,956 downwards.
TTTTAAGGCACCTTTTTTTCATCAAAGCCCACCTTTGTCATCAAAGTGCACCTTTGTGGCCATATTTGTGCCTCCTTTGGGGCACCATCTTGTTCATCCTAACTCCACCTTTGTGGCTATTTTTTTTCGTCTCACCGGGACACATACTTTCCCTTCCCCCACTTTTGAGGGGTGGCACATATATTTAACCTCATAGTATCACATTTATCCTACCTATAGTCTCATCCTAATACCATCTTTGTGACCATATTTTCCCTTCCCTTAGGGGACCCTTTATTCTCATCTAAAATTCACCAAAGTGGTCATATGTGTTGCTCCTTTAGGGGACCATTTATTCATAATTCCACCTTTTTGGCAATAATTGTGCCCTTCTTGGGCACCATATTCTCTTCCTAAGTCCACCTTTGTGGCCATATTTGTGCCTCTTTTGAGGCACCATTTTATCCTCGTCTTAATTCCACATGTGTGGCCATCTCTTCGTCTCATTAGGGATGCATAATTTTATAGCTTCCTCATTTTTGAAAAGGTAGTGCATAGTTTCCTACATCTCTCATCCATATCATCCAATTTATCATCTCGTATCATCATATTCATCCTCCCTTTGGGGACCATATACTCGCCTCGTTAGGGACGCATATTCTCTTCGCTTCCTCAAATGTAGCACATAGTTTTTATCTTCACTCATTTATCTTATCATATCCTATCCTTTGTAATTTTTCATCCTATCTCAAGACGACTTGAATCATAACATTGCATGGAAAGTTTTCCCTACCTTGATGGTAAACCAGAAGTGGAACCACTTAATGCATTGCACTTGTGACCATTCTATTGTTAGCATATTACCAATGATATCTTAGTCATATTTTTATGTCATCCTTCCATCATTAGTCTCTTCCATCTCTCATTGTAATGATTTGGAATTATATGGTCTGTCGTCACTTTCCTAGACATGACCTTAAATATAGGCACCACGGCTCTGCCCGTATCATTTTCTTATGCTCCCTTCTTGGTGAGAATTCCATGATCATTACATTCATCATCATTTCTTGTTTACCTATTGAATCCATGAAAAGGCTTCACAGGTGTCTCTTGTACATTCATTGTCCCCTCCTCAATGGTCTACCTAGCTATTCCCAGCTCTTCCCCATGTTAAAATAAAAATTTATGGATGCTCTTATCAAATTCAAAATCTATCAAAAATAGAATGCTCCCTTAAGGGATAGTTATTCATAAAAAAGAAGGAAAATCAAATCAAATAAAATAAATAGATCGATCCCTCGAAGGATGGATATCATGTATATCATTCTTTCCATATATATCATATATATATTAGACCATACCCTTGAAGGATGGCTACTCTTTTGTATTATGGCATCAAAGGCTTCCCACATTGATCAACCTTCCATTTTATTAGCATCCTAAGAAATATTCCCGCATTGATCAACTTTCTTCTAGCAAACTTCCCGCATTGATTAGTTTTTTCTTTCCCCTTCCTAGAGTGGGGCATAGATTTAGGGAACACCACTCATGGATAACCCTCTTCCCACATACAAGTTACATCACAAACCCCTTTGTCATGTCAACATTAGGTTTATGATTTCATTCCATCCATGTTTCTCTCATGATCTTTGGTATAACTAACTATCATTGGTTATATGCTAACATCATGTTTTGGTTGCATGTGCCTTGCATTACCTAGATCCCCCTCTTGTTTACCTCTAATGTGATTAGAGGCATCCTTTTCTCGTGTGTTCCTTGATATGACATAAAGATCGTTTGTTCCTTTTTGTCATATATAGTTTGATCAATATATATTACCTCATCTCATCAAATATTATCTAATCTACCTCATCTTAAGTCCACTTTTGTGGTCATCTTTGTGTTCCCTCTTAGGGCATCATATCACACATTTTTCTTATCTCACCCTTTTGGCCATCTTTGTGCTCTTTTTCTAGGGCACCATTTCATCTTAATCTAAGTCCACTTTGTGGCTATATTTATTTCCCCTTAGGGAATTTTTATATCATCATTTCTTATTGTTACCACTTGGACCATCTTTCATGTCCTCTTCCTGGGAACCATATTATACTCCATCTCTCATATCAAGTCCACTTTTGTGGCCATACTTACTCCCCCTTCAGGAATTTTATACCATCACTTTTTTCCTATTTTTCCTTTTTGGCCATTTTTATGCCCTTTGCTGGGGAACCATTATTTCCATCCTCATCCTTACAAACCCATACCTTTCACCTGATTCCTCACATACGAAGGATTTCACATAATTTTTGCATTTGGTTGTGCATAGTTTGATGTTTTCCTATGACCCATTGGTCATCTCGACTCACATCCATTCGAGAGGTTTCCTATTGGATTCTCTCCATTTCACAGTGATTTTCTCCCACTCACTGGCTTGTAGAGCATTTTCATCATCTCCATTAAGACCGCCTTGTGTCCCCTACCCACATGATATCGAGTCACCACCATAGTTTTTATTTTTATTGCGATCCTTTTTGCTTGGGGCATCTTTCCTTGCATTATCATTTTACCCATTTTTCTTCACCCACCCACCCTTCATCATCTACCTTTTTAAACACGTCATCGATTTCTTGTGGTGTTATCGATCCCTTGTTTGAGGGGGAGCTCATCATTAACCTTTCATCAATCCTCATCATACTCTTTGTCTCTCACCGTTTTTATCTCATGACTTGTTAGCAAAAACCACTCAACAAAAAGGGGAAAATGTAGACACCTAAATATGGTATCCATATCCTTGTTTGCCCATGTGCATATATCTCACCATGGTCCTTGCTAGACACCCTTAATTTAATTCAAATCCCTTCATTTAATTAAATGCCCATCTATTATCCCATGACCTTTAATCCTTATTAATTAACATTGATTAATTAATATCCATTAATTAATTAATATTTATCCACTAGTCCTAATGTACTTTCCCTTTAGGATGATTTTATCCTAAATCTAAATCCCTACGATTTTTCTATCTTTTATCCTACCCATCTTTATCTCCTAAATACCCACGACACATCCCTAAATAGCCCTTTCCCTCCAACAAGATTTAAAGTGCTTTATCCCATCCTTAAAACTTGAAATCTCAATTAAAACACAAAATCAACCCCATTGGGGAAAGTTTCCCTGTAGTTGGTGGTGACTCTAGCCTATCGCCATCGACCCTTTAAAATTACATTCCCTCTCTCTTCCGAGGGATGCATGCATGTGAATATATAATCTTTCTTGTGATTTGCAAACATTTTTCTCGTGCTCGAATATCCCCGTAATGGTTCTGGACCTTTGGGATCTCCCTTTAACATGCTTGCATCACTTGTGAACATCCTTCATGATATTACTATCATTTTGTGCTACCTTACACCATTTTCATTACTATCTTGTTGGATATAACATCTTGTAGGTTCTGTAGATGTTGGAACTCCATTATCAGTCTGTTTGTAGTGCCTTGTTTGGCATATGGTTGGTGAAAATTAATGAAACTAATTTTGTTCTACCCACCCACCATATGTCTTCCTCCCTGCTGGCCGCGTAGCTTTCAAAAAAATCAGATTTTATTACTGATCTTCCATGTGCTTGTCTTTTCACCTGCCATTTCATTTAAGACCCCTGCATCCTTTCTTGGCGTGTCCAACTTTCCTGGTTGGTGGCCGCACATGCCCCATTTTATTAATTTTTTTTTATTTGCAAATCTTTTGCTGACTTCCGTGGTCTCCGTGCCCTTCTCTGTCCTGGGCGCGTGAGTTTGAGTGGTGAAGGATTTGTGTGGTTTGATGAACTGTTTTTTTTTTATCTGGGCTCTTGCTTTGTGGCTGGCCGCTGACCTTTTTGTTGGCCTGAATACGCCTTGCTCTGGTTGTTGGCTGTGTGGGTTCCTCTGGGAGGAAGTATTTCAGAGCTTTGTGGAGTGAAGAGCCAAAACAATTGTGGGCTGCGTATACTGCTTTGAGGAGGACACTTGCCCCAAATCGTGGCTGTTGAAAAGGCCGTGGATCTCTCTTGCAAATGCATTTAGCTGGTGCAGAGACGTCCTCCTTGGTTGCTGTCGTTTTCTCCGTGCCCGTGCCTTTCAAGGGGAGCCTGGAGTGGAATTTGAGCACTCAACAAGCAAAGAAGAAGGAGCTTCACCTTGTGTTATAGTTTCTTCAGCCTGGTTGACGTGGGTGCAGGTTGAGGCGTGTAAATCAGGTGGAGACTGGTTCCTTGTGGAGGAGGGGTGGAAACCAGCTAGTGTAGCAGGCGTGTTACCTCCACTTTCATTGGGTGCTGCGAAGGGTGTTCTTGTCGGGGATCCACAGCAACAGCCTGACAATATGATAAATAGCCAGGCAATAGGCATGCTACAGTTTGGTAGAAGCCTTCGTGAGCGCCTCCAATAGGCAGGTTGTCCAACTAGGTTGTTTTCTGTTCTGTATCTCTGCATCCTCAAATTGATTCTCCTACAAGATATTTTTATCAAATCGATTAAGTGACAGTGAGAGTGTTACCAGGAGACCCGATGAAATTTATTACAGAGATTCTCTACTGAGACCTTGCTTGTTCTGCGATGTAACTCATGGAAGAGGATCTCATAGGGGTGGATCTGTTTCATATCAGAATATTCATGAAGCACATTTTGCTTTGCAATGATATGGACTTCTTCAACGAGTCACTGAGTTGGCAGGCATAAAGGTCTCTGTTGGAATTATCATACCTTACAAGCTACAGCTGTAATGTTTGCACCGAGAGTTTGATGTTGTCCCCAAATCTGATGAAGGAAAAGGTTTATGTATCAATACGGTAGATGCCTTTCAGAGCCAGGAGCGATGTAATCATTATGTCTTGTGTCCGAGCTTCAAACCATGGTTGGTGTTTAGCTTTCTAGCGCAAGTGCTCTCGGACTGAGTGGTAAGCAGTTCGACTCTCACCCCCAAAGCAGCTGCATTGAAGCAATCTAGTGTTTGGACAGCCACCTATTGCATTCTTCTAGTCGTGCCTTCAAAAGGGAATCCTGGTGTGGTATATTGCAAGAAAAGACCAGTGAAGCAGAGGATAAAGCGGAGGCGTGTGGCTGTAGCAGTCCCTGCTTTGGATGTACACGACTGGTGGATGCGTTAAAACAGGCAAGATAGACTAACCATATACATAATATGCTAGAAGCTAACAGACCTCTTAAAATGAAACATTTCCTTTCTAGAAATTGGTATAAAATTGTGATTTTGTGGATTTGTGTTCAGTATATGGGTAATAGTTTGTTATTTCTGGATTTGCCTCCGTTGGTTGTTCTTGTTGAAGTGATCAAACCCATTTATATATAAAAAAAATGTTCTCGGTGTTTATGCTTCGATTAATTATATGGAAATATATATATAATGGTACTGTAAGGATAAAAATACCCTGTGCTAGAAATTGATTCTTCTGGGTACGCTGGTTTTAACAACTTGTCGGCTTATATATATATATATATCTTAAAGTTACTTCCTTCTACAAAAATGTCGTTGTTTCTTTTGTGAACCTGGGTATGTAATCGCCCCTGGAACGTTGCAGCTTTGACTAGTATTGGGTTCCTTTTATGTTATTGCCCTAGAGGAAAATATACAGTTAAATTATTATTATTTTTATGATAAGCTTGATTATGCACTTCGTGTATTGTGCAAATTATTAGGGTATTTGGAAATTAGAAGTTCAATATATATGCTTGTTAAGAAGGAAGTTTTGGACTGAAAATATGTCCTGGGTTGATAGAAGGCATATCTTTGATCTTGCTTTAAATATTTTTTAAACCCTCTTGGGTTGTACGGCTTCATATTTATTGTATTTGGTAGGTCGACCTTCACTCAGTTGAGCCTTAATGTTTTAATCACCCTTAATAGGGTATATGTGTATCATTTCGTTGTTTTGGTGGGCTAAGCCGAGTTGAAGTGCAAGTTTGATTTTGTTACGAGTTTAGAAATTGGCAATTTTGTATAAACCCAAACTGAGAACTTTGGGGTCAATTATATATATATATTTGGGTTTAGACCTATGTGTTTTCGATTATATTGTTAGGTCCTGAATGGGATGAACGCTTAGATTGTTATTATTGTTTTAAAAGGGCATGATTATTGATAGAATCCCCATTTGACCCTACTCTCCTTAAGAGTAAAATTTGGTAATATTAATGGCCTTTATGGTGTTACGATGTGGAATGTTGATGATTCCATGTGTGGTCGATTTAATCAAGTATAGACATGATGCCTTGATGGAGTTAAGGTAATATCTTTCGTGGTTTGTGAAACTTAAGGATTTCATCGACTGATTAAGGTAACATGATGTTCCTTAATTTAGTCAAAATTGCTTTTGTACTTCGTTCTTGCTGAGTGACTTTTCTTTACAAATTTAGAATGATTGTAATGGAAGGTCGACAATATATTTTGTTGTAAAAACAAAAAAAAACAAAAGGGAAAAGAAAATATGGAATAGTTTGTATATGTATCGAACCTAATGGTAGTGATTACATCTTTATAGAATATCATCGTGGGAGGATATCTATCTTCAGTGGTGTATTATGAGCTTCATCACTGCGTAGGTTAGCATATGCCTAGTGATGAAATGTAAACTAAGAAGAGTGAGAGACTATGTTTTTGTATAACATTTACAATTTTTGGAAGTGAGTTGACTTCGGAAATGTTCAACCAAGCCTAGATTCATGGCTATGTTTCCTCTAGAATGGGAGGGTTATAAATCTAAAGTGTTATGAAAATTGAATGGATGTGTTTAGAATTCTAGCTTGCTTAATGGACTTGGTTAGTCATGGGGCTTGTCTCTATTCCGGTCTTGGTTATGTCTAGTAGGTAGGCTGCTAGGCAATGCCTATTCCAGACATTGTTTTTTTCTTTTTTCATCCCTTCCACTCATCCTTATTAGCTATGAGGTCACTTGTTAGATAAGAAATAATGGTTTGAGTTTAAATATAATATTTTCAGCCATTTAACCTTTTGTTTACATGATGGAACTCTCTTTTTACCCTCGTTGTTTACTTCTAACCTATTAGGCCTATGGCCTTCTAGAATGATTATTGAACTATTGTTTGTTTTTGGTGACTATGATCGTGACTGGTTTTCATCTTTCGACTTCACCTAGAGAATGTTGATTGATTGGCGGCATATTAGACTTCGATCACGTATTCTACTGGAGTACATGATTGAAATCCTAATACTCCCAACTCTTTGTTCTAATATTATAAATTCCATAGTATTGCATATTTTGGTTGTCAACCTTTTGTGGTTTTCGAGATATTGTTCATAATTAAAACATAGGGCTCTCTTCTTAGTTGGTATGGTGAAAATTATATCTTGTTTCAAAAGGTTGTTAGAGGTTAGAACTTTGATCCATTTCTTGAAATAGAATGTTTCCTTTCATGGTATTGTTAGCTAGTAGCTTATTGTTGCTATGTATAGTCTTATCTTGCTCAGTTCTCATGAACTGACTCAGGTTATTAATTGTTGCAGATGGCTTATGTGGTTAGATGATGGAAAGACTTGTAGATTACTGCATCAATCTTGGTTATGATGTTCCTTTGTACGAATGCGTATTATGTTTTAAAAATTCGGAAAGGGCCTTTGGACATTTTAGAAGGAGGGTCAGTGCCTTAGTGGAATGTATTGTAGAGTATTGTTGTTGTAACTGTTGAAACTTTGGCTTGTTTGGTTATCATGTGAAAGATGAAATTTGATTACCGCTTGGTTATGGGATATTCTAGTGTATTTTTAATCCTTAGAATAGTAGCGTGGCATGTTCCATGTTATTACGCTCTTGTTCCCTAGTCATGGATTAATAGAGATGGTATGTCCCTTTGGTTTGTGCATCGTGTTGGAAAGAATTGATGTAACCTTGTTTTGTTTTCGCAAACGAGTACTGTTAAACTTTGCTCTTGAGTTAAAATGTTGACTTGTAAATCCTTCTAAGGCATAGTAGCAATGAGTTTGTAAGCATTATAAAGTGGACTGGATAGTCCTTATTAAAGTTAAACGAAAATTTATGTATATGAATATGTTAATGTAGATGTGATCTACTTGATAACCTTTGAGACCTGGAACAATCAAGAGGAAACTATCTTTTGTAACGAAATATGATTACTTATTTTTTTCCCGAGCCAAACTAATAAACATTATCCTTTTATGGTGAAATCTTAAATGATCTCATGGTGAAATCAATGGTTAGATTTTAGAAGATGATAGGATTTAATAAGTAGGAGGGAAATTGATTAATAAAACCTTAAATCTCTCTCTATCGTTTGAAATGTTTTCCTTTGTCAAACTTAATTAAGTAAAGTCTAGATGGAACATTCAACCAATCTTGATAAACTCTTAACCTCAATAAAAGACGGATAGTAAACAATGTGAACCCTTGATTTATGGTATATTTCTATTGTCAAAATTTGATCCTTAAACAAGAAGGTTATTAATGAACCCTTGCCTTGATTTATGGTGATATTCCGACTAAGGCTCAATCAATATCGAGCTCGAAGGCCCTTCTATTCGATCTATGGGTTGCGGAATACGTGGAAAATGACACGAGGATTGTTTCGTGTATATCTCTGATAAGGTCATATAGTGGATGATGAATATAATTGATTCTATGGATGATTTTCTGGCCTAGTCCAGAATTCCCTAGCTTCGTTAGCCGCTATATCTAGTAAGGATAGTTGTTCGATGATGATAGGTGGAAGTGGAGTGGACTGAAATACTAGTGTGCGTAGGCCAGTGTCTATATCTAACTGACTTGTGGATTCGTTGGGCTGTGGGATCATGGATCACAACCATAGAGACTCTTGGTTGTTGCGGTCCTGTTATGGTCATACGTGAGATCAAGTTCTAATCCCTAGTATCCAGTAATCGTATGCTTTCTCAGCTTCTATGTTTAGAACCAATAGTTGTGCGATCTTCTCAGAATACCTTACAGGCGTTCTCACAACCTGGATTCTTAAGCTGGTATCTATATCTACGAGGGTGTCTCCAGCGTCTGGCTGTGGAACTAGAGGATCGCACCCGAATGTTTGTTCTCTTTCGAGCCCTTCTACGGTCATGTGGATGTTTTCTAGGGTAATCTGTAGTTTGGCTGACTTGACCAAAACGCATGTGCTTGGTCGTCTTCTATGTTTAATCCTCTTAACTGTGAACTGATCAGTTGTAAATCTGTGGTTGTTTGGAATACTTGTATCCTGAGATTTTGGTCTATGTCAACTATTGCTGTGACGAGGTTTGGTTGAGGCACGATTGGCTCAAATATATATTCCCTGGGCTCTTGAGGTCCCGTGATTGTCATACGAAACAAAATGCAATCTAACTGTGATGAAACAAATTCTAACTAAGTGAAATAAATCTAACTACATATAACTTTTATTTTTCTATGAAATATTTAATAATTTTAAGGAAAGCAAACTATTTTAAGCGTATCTAGAAATAATAACTAAACAATAATTTAAAACAGACAAGATAACCGAGTGTAGTTATTTGCCTGTGCGATTTGTAGAATTATTCTAAATAAAATAGCCTGTCTAATCTACCTGCAAGATTCTCGATCCTACCTCAGAAGTGAGGAGTGAATCATAGTTTCTCAGAAACTATCAATCCCCACAGCTTCCCTGGCAATATCGAGAATAGAATGAAATGAAATAAAGCGATTAACTACTCTATTTGATATGAATCTGACTAGAACTTTGAAATGTAAAACCTGGATTCCGCAGAACAGTGGCGAATCCGATGGTGTGTGTATGATCTCGTCCCCTCAGTATGATCTTCTCGTTCTTTCGTGTTCACTTGGATCCAGAAAAGCGTGTAATGCTAGCACCGATAGGAGTAGATTTTGGGACAAGGGCGGCTCGAATGCGGGGCCGAGAATGCGAGTAGGAGAGGGATAGCGCAAGAGTACAGAGCTTGGCTTATGCGATTCCTAGCGGGATTTTACTGCGAGTCATGCAACATGGAGTGACCAGAACCTGCAACTATCCTATACGAAGAGCAAAACCTGCAACTTTAATGGCTTCCCAAGCTATTCTATTCCAAAATAAAGACACTGCTTGCACAAGTTGGATATGTGGCTTACCAACAGCTGAATAAAGCTAACCAGGTATATAATGAATTGAACTAAGAACTCTAAGACACGGTAAAAATAAATCTACAGCAAAGAGGAATTCAGAGGCAAGCTTCTAACTGGATTGGATGGAACAACAGCACTGCCTGCACAAGATGGGTCTGTGGCTTACCAACAGCTGAACAATACTAACCAAGTATGAAATGAACTATGCTATCAATCCTAAGCAAGCTAACCAAAACACTAAAAATCAGAAGACTCTAACAAGGAAAAATGGTGACCAAAAACTCCAGCTCAAATTCTTCACCAAAATCTTCACCAAAATCAGACCATTTGCATGTACACAAACCATGCATTTATAGGAATTCAACACTCTCAAAACCAAAACCAAATTGAACTCCTAAACAATAAACAAAGGAAAAACACTGTTCCAGGGGACCAAAAACATTAATGCATGCTCAAGTCGGCAAAGAAAAGCTGGTGAAACGTGATATTTCACGCGAGTCGCGTCAAAAGAGCGTTCTGGAAAATGCGCACAGGACCGCCGCTCTGAGCAGGGCGGCGGTTACAGGACCGCCGCCGTGCTCAGGGCGGCGGTTACAGGACCGCCGCCCTGCAGGGCGGCGGTTTCGTCACTGAAGGTCAAGAGGCCAAGGAAAGAGGGAAAAAGGGGAAAACAAAGGGCGCGGGGGCTAAGCGGGGCATGCGGGATGTTAACGCATACTCCGAGGGCTTTTCCGGATCCCGAACACCTTGCGAGGAGACCTGTATCATCATTGGGGCACTTGTTACACTGTTCTGCGATGTACAGTACCTTACAATTTTGGGTACGTACATATTGCCCCCTCGGAGAAGCGTTTTAGCCATGAAGAGGCATAAAACGGTGGGTCCGAGTATGGCCGTCCCGAAATGGGGAGTTAGAAGTTATACCTTACACGTCCGTGTGTTGAAATGACGCCATCCAAAATTCCCGCTACCTGCAAAATGAAAAGAGAACTCAAGTGCAGATAGATACAATAATTTGGAAAACAAACACTAAAATAATAGGGAAAGAGGACGTACCATTTGTGCGGGGATAGGAACTTACCTCCAACGGCGCTCCGAACCTGCGAAAAAGCCATTTTAAAATGAAACAGAACGATATATATATGAAAGTGGGCCCATTTTCCTATTCATTTGCGCGAGTCGATTTGATTGATTTTGAGCTCTGGGACCCACGGTGACGGTTTCTTGCGCGAATAGAGTCAAAACGTCCGGAGTGAGATAGCGATCATGCCCCCACGTGCGGAACACCACCCCGCGAGATCACAGGTTGGTTTTCTTTAATTTTGCATTTTTCCCCCTTCAAATTTGAAATGGCAAATTCTTTGCAATGGGGGGGTATTTTTGAAAATGCTAGGTTCAAAAGGTCCACCTAGGGGGGGCGCTTGGGTAGGCTTTGTTTTTAGTTAAAATGGTCTATTTTTGCTCATTTTGGGCTTTTTAGGTTTAAAAACCCGCGCGGGTTTTGGACCGCGACCGCCGCCCTGGCCAGGGCGGCGGTTACATGACCGCCGCCTGTTGGCGGCGCGGTTACACTGACCCCCCTTAAAGGCGGCGGTTACAGAACCGCCTCCCTGCTCAGGGCGGCGGTTTTGCACAGAAAGCAAAAGGAGCTTGCTTTAGACATTGCACTTGTATTTTTATCATTTCTATATGTTTTTATGACTCTCTCGGCATTGATTAGATACTAACTTGCTCTGTTTTGTGTGTTTTTGGGTGTATGCAGGCGAGAGAGGAGTACATCAGATGGAGTCGAGAGAGGGAGTGTGATTGGTTGCCCGGGGTATTGGATGCCCTTTCTCAGGATGAGGAGGATACATTACAGAGGGCCGGCATATTGCGTATATCGCGCGTGCCCCATGTCACGCCATCTAGTCACATCCTTTGTGACTTATTTTCTTATTGGGATGCAGATCGGAACACTTTCCGACTGCCAGGGGTCCGCGGTGAGTGGACGATTACTTTGGAGGATGTTTACCATATCCTGGGGGTCCCGATCATCGGGAGGAGACTCACATGGAGAGCAGCGGTCCCGAGCACAGGTGCACGGTGGGCGAGGTTATGGGGGATGCAGCTATCTCCACGGGGCCGAAGAAGGGAGTGAGAGTCAGATCCATTCCTTCTTTGCCCATCCCCATATTTCGACAGGCTATCATGGGGATCCTTGCCTCGAGACTGATCGGGGACAAGGAGGATATACTTTACTATCTTCTTTGGGCCCCCATCATTGCCGAGATAGAGGGCATGGCCGGATATATGCACAGGGCGCGAGATATTACAGGGACCACCTACCATGACTTATACAGGGTGGTCCGTTTGCAGGGACAGTCATTGAGCCACCCGACTCTAGTCATGAGTTGGGTGTATGAGCATTTTATTCCTTATGGCGGAGGGTGGAGGTGGCAGATCCAGGGGCTGTGAGGGCAGCTAGATGGTCAGATATGTCGGTCTTAGAGCACCTCACCCGGCCAGATTGCCTCCCTTACCACAGCGATATGGAGGCCACACCGTACCGGCTTATGGCCGGCATATGGGGAGAGAGACCTTACATTGATCTCTGCTCCACCACGGGGCAGCTTATCGACCAGCGTGGGGGCGGGTGGAGGTACATCCTTTTTGGCGAGGGTTCCTCGGCGATTCGGCCTTCCATATGTGGGCATGCTTCCTCCTCCAGTGGCACCGGTTTATAGATCGAGTCAGCGAGGCTAGAGGGGGCTAGAGGCCGTGGTTGGACAGGTGGTCACTCTGGTATTCCTATTGCAGCCGGGGGATTGTTCGGGCCAGAGGGAGAGCTGGTGCGCCTCGGGCACCTTTGCTTCAGATTGCCGCGGGTCCTGCTCATAGCAGCGATGACCCTATAGATATCGACTCCGATTCTGAGGAGCTTACAGAGGGAGGTCGGAGGAGCGGAGACGGATGATAGCGATCTGAGTGGCATGACACTCGGGATATTTGCGAGCGAGAGAGGCCGAGCGAGTGCGAGAGAGAGAGACTCTAGTTTCAGAGGAGCCACTCTCTCAGGGCCATGGTGGAGAGGATGAGTCAGTTGCGGGGCGTCATGTTGCCCCTACTACAGGAGCAGCCCCTCAGTCGGCAGCGGCATCTGCGGCGGGTGCTGGCCCTAGTGACCCATCTTGGAGGCCCGGTGATCCGAGTAAGTTATCCTCTCATCTTTTCAATGTTTGTTTAATTTAGGATTTTTAATTGCTATCTCTCCTTATGTTTTGATATTGTATCTTTTAGTCTCTTGCCTAGCTTCTAATTCGTTTTTCTTCTTTGTTTTGCAGAGACTGTTGACGAGTGGCGGGATCTAATCCGTAGGGTATGCACTGATTCTCTGATGATCCCTATGGATAAGACCCGTGCGGAGCTATCTGTAGATGCTGGGGAGCCTTCAGCAGCCGGTAGGCATACTGACGTCTTCGCTCCCGTTTGGCATGTGGCCAGGATGGTGTCGACTCTCCGTACAGAGTTGGCAGGCTATAGGACAGCCGAGCGTCTTATGAGGAGCCATTCTCGTGGTGAGACCGCGGCTGCTCCTCGAGACCCTGAGCCCTCCGTGCATTCAGAGCGCCGGCGTAGCCGGAGTCCTAGGCGAGGGCGCGCACCCTCGGAGGGGTCGCGTAGGGGTTGAGAGGCGACTTGGCCCTGTGTATTTTGTACTATAGATTCTTTTGTATATCACGGGCTCTTTGAGCGTTTTGACCATGCCTAGAGCATGATGGCATTGTATATAAACATTGATTATTTATATATATGCATTCGTTTTGGATCAAAACTTTGTCACTCGTGTTTTCCCTTTCTGTTTCCAGCTTCCTTGTGTATACTACGATGTATGTTTTATATGCTTTCTAGAATGTATGCAATGGAGAACAGATGATGCAAATGCTTGCTTTCTTTTTGTGTTTCATGATGCTGATACATGATATTGTAGATATATTGTGATCTTAAATCTTAGCTTCTGTGAGCAATTTGGATACCTCATGTTTGTTTTGGCAAAGTGATGAAAATAACCAGTATGATGAACAGATTAACTTGCCCCACTCCTAACTCCACGCAACTAGTAGGATGCGAGGGCTCATCACCAAGAGCCAAGAAGGGCGCAAGTTATGAAATATGGTGAAATGATAGTGATGAAAGACAGACGAAGCTTTGGTGGAACCAAATTGAAAACTACAAGCTTACTCTACCTGAATGACTTCATAGTTTTGGGTGCGACTTGCTTTGCGGTTTATCCAGACTTAGACCCGTAGATGCACATAGTAGACAAAATCTGGTTTTAGGATTTTTAACTCTCTTGGAATTTTGAACATCGATTCATTCGTTTTTGACTCAAAGTTTGAATAGTTTGTTTATGACCTTTTAACGTTTGCATTGTCTAGAGGACCCCTACACTTTGCCCCATGCTTTACTAGTAAGAAGCATGGGTTTATCACCGTGGGCAAGGCATAGCGAGTAAGGGCATTTCCATCCTTTCCCAACCCTACGTCACTAGTAAGAGAGCTTGAAGCTCATCACCGAAGGTTGGTAGGGCAAGAAATGTGTAAAAATAAAATTTTACATTTAATCACTTTTTGACTTGTCTTTTTGAGTAAAATGTCAGTATATGCTTGTTTCCAAAGAGATGTGTATATGGGATAGATGTGACACCATGAAGCTTCTAGAACAGACCATAGGCAAGACACCAATCCTAAGAAGAAATCAAAGCGAGAACAAACTTGCAGATCTTGGTATGGTTACCGTTAAGACTTCGTCATGTTTGATTTTATTTGATAAAAGATTCTGAAGTGATTGATGATATCGTGAAAATGGAGAGATATGATTAGAAAGTTTTGTGCCAACAACATCATGAGTTTGTAATGAATTACTTTGAGAATAGATTCCTTGATCACAATTTGTGTAAGAACAAGTGGACAAAATGATCCTAATCTATATGAAAATGCAATGTAGATAGTTATATAAGTAGCGTTAGTAGCTGCTTATGCGTAAAACGTTGAGGTGGAGGGAATTGACTGTTTCGCCAAACTCCTCACCTTCTAGCGTGCATAAGAGGTATGCACCATTTCCATAGTCCTTCGTGACTCGGTATGGGCCCAACCATTTGGGCCGGAATTTCCTTCCTTCGCCGGTCTTCTTGTCGATCCAGCTATCTAGTCTTAGAACTAGATCACCTTCGTATATATCGCGTTCATAAACCTTCTTGTTATACTGCCGGCACATTCGGTCAGCATAAGCTCTATGCCGTTGTTCAGCATCTAACCTAGTTTCATCTAGGCTTTCTAATTGGGAAAGACGTGCTTCTCTGTAAGCGTCTTCATCCAGAATCCCTTGTAGTGAAATGCGGAGGCCCAGGTATTTCGACCTCAAGTGGGAGAAGCTGCCTACACCCCCAAATACTAGCGAGAAAGGAGTTGCTCCCGTTGGTGTTCTTATTGAGGTTCGGTGGGCCCACAAGGCCGGATATAACTTCAAATGCCAATCTCGCTTGTTTTCTTTCACCGTTTTAAGGAGAATGGCTTTCAGCGTTTTGTTTGTTGCTTCAGCCTGCCCATTGGCTTGGGGATAATACAAGGAAGCCGTATGATGGCTTATTTTAAATTTGTTGCATAGTTCACGAACTTCTTCATTCTTGAAAGAAGTTCCATTATCGAGATAATGATTTGTGGGATCTGTACTGCACTGAAATGATTTGATTTAAAATGAACTTAGCGATTACAGAACCAGGTACAGTAGTAAGAGGCATGGCCTCCACCCATTTGGTAAAATATTCAGTGGCCGTGATTATAAAATTATGGCCGTCTGTGGATGAGGGAGAGAACTTCCCTATCAAGTCTAGGCCCCATGTAGAAAAGGGCCATGGAGTTGCGATTGGTTGTAGAGCTTGTGCTGGCATGTGGATCTCGTGAGAGAATTCTTGGCACTTATGACACCTGCGTGCAAACTCTATCGCGTCATGTTCTAGAGTGGGCCAGAAATAGCCCATTCGATGTATTTTTTGAGCAGTGGCATGGCCACCGAAGTGGCCTCCACATATACCGCTGTGGGATTCATGGAGAATCCTCTTGGACTCTTCTGTGTCGACACACCTTAAGAGCATTCCATCGAATGCTTTTCGATAGAAACACTGCTCTATAATGACATATTTAGCTACGATTATGCGTAATCACCTTCTTTGTTGCGGTGTCACTGCATCCGGGTACGTATGGTCCATGATATAATTAATGATATCAGTGTACCAAGGGCACTCAGAAATAGCAGGTCGAGTTTCGATGTAGTATACGCATTCATCTGGAAAATCCAAATCTACTAGATCACCTCCGTCTAATGGGTTGTCAGCTAACCAATCCACGATGATTTGTCCTTTAACTGACTTCTGATTTACAAATGTTAATTCGAACTCTCCCATTAAGGTTATAAAACGTCCAGCCTTTTTGGATAAGGAACCTTGTGTGAGAAAAGTCCGTAAATGGTCCGTCTTTACCATGACCTTTGTTTCTTGATTCAGCATGTAATGTCTTAGACGTTTAGTAGCAAAGACTATGGCAAGACATTCTCGCTCTGCTTGTGTATAGCGTGTTTCATAGTCGAGCAGTGTTCGGCTAATGAAATAAATCACACGTTCTCTCTTGTCATCGTCTTCTTGGGCCAACATACAGGCCAGCGAGACATTGGTAGCTCGCGAATATAGGATTAACGGCGATCCAGCTTAGGTGGCATTAGCGTAGGTGGTGACAGCAAGAAATGTTTAACTGCGTTGAAAGCTTCGTTGCAGTCTTCGGTCCAATCAATGCTATAGTCTTTCTTGAGTAAATTGTTGATTGGATGAATAGCGAAGCTTAAGTCCGGGATGAATCTCCGGATTGCACCCAGCTTCCCGAGAAATGATCTGATTCCAGATTCACTCGAAGGTGGGACCATTTCGAGGACAGCCCGAATTTTGGTTGGATCAACATCGATCCCTCGTGACGATATGATGTAACCTAGGAGCTTTCCTCCTGTTACACCAAAGACGCATTTCTCTGGGTTTAGCGTGACTCATATTCTATTAAACGTGAAAGAATGATGCGGAGTACTTCGGGATGGTCACAACACTTCTTGGCCTTAGCCAACAAGTCATCTACGTAGGATTCCACGATTTTATGAATTAAATCGTGAAATATATAAGTCATAGCCCATTGGTATGTAGCACCAGCGTTTTTGAGACCGAAAGGCATGACAACATAGCAATAGGTTCCCCAAGGAGTTATGAACGTGGTTTTAGCTTGATCTTGCTCGGATATTCTGATTTGGTTGTATCCCGAGAATCCATCCATGAGAGACAAGAGTTCAAAACCAGTTGTTGCATCAACAATAACGTCTATGGATGGTAATGGGAAATCGTCTTTAGGACACGCTTTGTTGATGTCTCGGAAATCTATGCAAATGCGTATCTTTCCGTTCTTCTTGAGAGCAGGAGCGATATTAGATACCCATTGGGAGTAGTCAGGGCTTGATGAATCCTACGAAGGAGTTTTATTACTTCCTCTTTTACCATGAGAGCTACTTTGGGCTTCATGGGTCTTGATTTTGTTTAATTGGCTTTGCATCGATCTAGTGAGCGAGGTTGTGTACACATGATGTGGGGTGCGACTCCGTCATCTCCTTGTAATTAAATGCAAATGCCTTGATGTTCTTTGAGAACACAGTATGTATTTCCACTTCTTACGGTGTCGGCGAAGAACCTAGTTTCAATATTCTTGGTTCATCTTGTCCCAATGTTGACATCGATTGTTTCTTCGATTAAAGAGGCGTTACCCTCTTGAACTCGGGTGGTCTTTGGAGGTAAATCTAAATCATCCCCATTTTCTATTGCGTATATGTTAGGTTCCCTTTGTGACGGAAGATCCGTTACGGGATTTCCGAAGTAGGAGGACGAATGTGGGATCAGGGATAAATCTAGCATGTGATAGGAGAGATGTAATGCTTTGCATAGGCATTTAAATAATCCAAAGTAGCCGCATCATTTCCAACATGGTCTAGGATGGTAGATTCACTTCCGCTTGAAAGAGGATTTGTCATTGTTTTTATTAATGGTTCGTCACGAATGGATACTGTGAAGTGAGTATCTTCTAGCTCATTGCTTGGAGTAAAACGTGATCTTTGAGGGTTCTTTATTGAATCGGCGAGAAGATTTTTCTCTCGCGGGATCACTTCAATGGATATGAAGTTAAACGCCTTGCTTAAATCTAATACAGCGTTTTTGTAGAGTTGTAAATGTTCGGCTTTAGTTTCATATACTTCAGAAACTTGGTTTGTTACTAATTGCGAGTCTCCCAAGACTCTGATGTTATTAATACCAATTCTTCTGGCTAAGGTGAGGCCAAGGAGGAGGGCTTCGTACTCAGCGCCATTGTTTGTGCATTCAAAGTTTAACTTAAATGAGAATGGGAGGACCTTCTCCTCGGGTGAAGTAAGAATTATACCTGCCCCCGCTCCATAACGACATTTAGCTCCATCGAAATGGAGAGTCCAATACTTAGCCGGGAGTGTAGATGTTGGGGCATCTGCTGCGTTTGCACACTCTACTTCTATCATACAGAGATCCTCTGCCGGTAAGGAACCAACACCTAGGGAAAATCCTATGCCTACTGAATCGAATGGTAAGAACATTGGTGAATCTTGTTCTATCAATTCAACGATTTTCGCAGTAGTCCCTAATGATATTGTTTCTTTAGTTTTACCTTTAGGGGTTGGAGTTGTTTTGGCTATCTTTGGTAGTTTGAAGATCCGTTGTAGGTATCAACTTTTCCTCGGCTTTGGGTCGAGGGGTTTATTAAGTTGGTTTGTTGGCGCTCAAATTAGTGCACCCTGGTCTTTTCTTTAAATCAGCTAGGTGCAAATCGAAAGGTTTTGGATCGCCTTTGGCTCTGAAATACCTTTCCCAGGATGCGAGAATCTTACTTCTTGAAATAGCGTGGAAGGGATTGCCTTCATTCGATGTATCCAAGGTCGGTAGAGGATCATATTATAGTTAGTTTCCCGATCTATAATATAAAACTCGTCAAGATGGTTTTGGGCCCTAAGGTGACCGGCGGTATTATAGTTCTATCGAAGTGGCTTTAAGGCTATCATAGCCTCTCAAGGTATTTCGTGTAGTGGAACAGTTTGTTTCTCCATATCCAAGTTTTGGAGGAAGAGAAAGGGACTATGTTAGCTATGACCCCATCGTCAACCATTGCCGTTTTACATAGTTATTATAAACCCACACTTGCAAGTGTAAGGTGGGTCACCTCGGCGTGCGATCTCGGCATCATGGGCATTTTACTTATTTGAAGATGAATTCGACATCCTTGTCCGGCTGCCCGGAGGTGGATATCAAAATCTCGTGATTTACTTGTGTTTCGGGAGGTGGAGTGATGTTAATTAGATGGCCTAGACCTAATGCTTCTAAAAGAGCAGCTCTGTGAGGGGAGAGTTCTTTAGTAAGTCCAAAAATGAAATGTGTGAAAAGGTCTTTGTTAGGTCACTAATTAAATCATAGGCACCGATGGGTTTTCAACTATTTGCTTGACTCTTATCTGTCTCTGGCAGATGACTTGGGCTTGGTTGAGAGAAATACTCTCGTGTTCTTGTTATAGCTTTGATAGGTAGTTCAGCGTCTAATTCTACCAAACTAACTATCTTAGGTCTTGGTTGAGCTCCCAACTGTGGCGCGTGTGGATTTAATGAAGTCGAGGCTTCATGGTCATTGTTTCCGTTATTGCACCTTTGTTTGTTCGGTTGGATTCACCTATTGCTTTGTCATGATTTGGGAGCGGATCATTAAAGATCTTGAGGGAGCATTACGAGGAAAACGCCCTGCGAGTATTTGGTGATGATGAGACGGGATCTGCCAAAAACAAGTCTGTGAAGAACTGTCTTTGTTCTTCTGGCAAACGTTGCATAAATTTATTGTAGTCACGGCACGTTCTAGTGTCGTGACCATGAATTTTATGGAAACCACAATAAGAATTGGGATTATAATTCCCGTTTTGTTGGTTTGGTGTGTATTGTGGCCTAAAATTCCGATCAAACTGTTGCCTATTAGGACCAAAGTTTTGGAATTGTTGTTTTTGGTTTTGACTTTGGTTTTGGTAACCAAATGAGTTTTGGCTTGGCCCTTGTATGGGATTTCGCCGTTGTTGTTGTTGTTGTTGTGGATGGTTAAAATCCACTGTATTGACCGTTGGGGTAAAGTTGTTGTTTCGCTGGTTGTTTGTTTGTGACGGAGTATTAACGACATTTACCCTCTTGGGCTGGTCGGTTACCCCATCCGTTGTTACCCCACGATTTTTGTTAAGGATTTTGGGTCCTTGATTGACATTTGTGGTAGTTGTAGTATTTTGAGTGGAGGTGATTAACCTCCGTTTGCTCCATACGTCTTA
Source organism: Taxus wallichiana var. yunnanensis (assembly GCA_018340775.1). NCBI lineage: Eukaryota > Viridiplantae > Streptophyta > Pinopsida > Cupressales > Taxaceae > Taxus > Taxus wallichiana. The sequence goes on along the minus strand of CM031240.1, from coordinate 142,647,434 downwards.
CGACCACTATCTATTCACTGCTTGATCAATTCGCAGAGCGCTCTCAAGTACTTCATCATAAGTCCTTAGTGGGAACTTCTGGACTTCTTCCTTCACTTCTCTACTGAGAGAATGAAGGAATAAATCGCATAGTTCCATCTGATCCATATTTGGAGCACTTGCTGATGAATAAAGGACGGTACGCCACCTTTGGATGAAATGGGCGACAGATTCATTGTGTTCTTGTTTGATATGCAAGAATTCCCTGATTCCTGTTCTTAATAGTTTGTTCATGTCGAAGGCCTTGATGAACTCAGACACAAGTTGTTTGAATGAATGTATGGAAGCTTCAGGTATTCTATAATACCAATCGAGAGCGATGCCCTCCAGTGTTTTGGGAATATTTTAGCAACAACCCCATCCCAAGGGAGTAATTCTCGTATGGCTGTAGCGTAAGCTTTGATATGTGCATTTGGATCTCCCTCACCCTTGAACTTAGGCAAATCAGGGAGAGGTCTTGGAAGCATGACGCTTCGTATGGTGAAATCTAAGGGTTCCTTTAGATATTCTGAATACGTCCCTATCGCATAGCTTTCGACCATTGATGGTGTTTGGTGAGGGAGTGGTGGTGGGATAGGTTGTTGATACGGTGCAGCGTACGCGTTGGCAGGGGCATAGGGAGGTCCCTGCGTTTGAGCAAAACATGCTGGGAGAGGAGAACATATCTCCTTGTGGTGATTTAGAGTACATGTTTAAATAGGACGGGGTATTGTCGAGGAATGGATTGTTTGACACTAGACCAGGAGGAATAGTGTTAGAGATGATAGGCCTTGTTGGCGTTTGTTGTGGATATTGAGGAGGCATGCCTAACGTGCCACTCCGTAAGAGATCTACGACAGTGGTATGGAGGATTGGAACTTCTGTTTGTATGAGCGGAGAATTTTGACTTGCTTGAGCAGATTCTAACCCTCTCACTCTTTCTACTAACGTTGAAATGACTTCATTTGGTGAAGTCACGGTACTTTGCTGAGCGGCGTTTGTTGTATACCTTGGTGTTGTAAAGGTACATGATATCTGTCATAAAGCGATCGCTATCTTGCCAAGTTTCTCCCGAATATTTCTGTATGCGGTGGCGTAGAGGTATTTTCTTGAAAAGAGATTTCGGGTTGTATTTGTAAACCTCCATAGATGGGTACATTCCCAGGGCGTTGTTCACTCCTAGGATAACGTGTTGGCTGTCCATCATCTAAGACCGGGTATGGATCGATTGCCTACTAATTTGTGGTCGAGTAACATTTGAGGAGATGAACCGATTCTCTTGTAAACGCGTCATATTGTTTGAACTGAAGGCTCTGTTTGTTGGTTCGAAGGGTTGATCTAACTCCTCGGTTTGAAAAGATGAACTATATCGATTCTTGGGGTTTGTGTTGACAAGCTGATTAGTTGAATAGTTGTCACCCCATCTTGAGAGCGAGGTGATGATTCCCTATTACATTGGGCGTAGTATGCCTCGAAGACCCGGAGAGGGTGCAAGCCATATGCATCGAATCCCGACATATTCGGGGTATATGAATACCCAGTGAGAATAATGGGAAGGAGCGAAGGTGGATGAGAGAAGATGAAACTTCTCAAAGAGAAGGTGAAACAATTGTTTGTTTCACGTCGGGTTCACCAATTTTGTTGGTGAAAAGCGTGATGAGTATAGAGCGTGAGAATCAGTAACTCTTTCACATCGGGTTCACCAATTTTGCCCGGCCTCGAAAGCGAGGAGTGAGAATCTTGAAGAAGTAACTCTTCCGCATACCCGACCTCCCGGTCGTGGGAGATGGCCGGTGGGGATGGAATATGCGAGACAAACTAGTTAGGCGAGTCTAATGTCTTCGACACGCACTAGTGGAATTTGTGAATCTAAGGCAAAGAAGGCCCTTCTAACTTGGTGGTGTGTGATAGATCGATCGCGAGGATGATGCTTTCGAAGGCTCAATCAATATCGAGCTCGGCGTGATTCGATCTATGGGTTGCGGAATACGTGGAAAATGACCTGGGATTGTTTCGTGTATATCTCCCGATAAGGTCATATAGTGGATGATGAATATAATCGATTCTATGGACGATTTTCTGGCCTAGTCCAGAATTCCCTAGCTTCGTTAGCCGCTATATCTAGTAAGGATAGTTGTTCGATGATGATAGGTGGAAGTGGAGTGGACTGAAATACTAGTGTGCGTAGGCCAGTGTCTATATCTAACTGACTTGTGGATTCGTTGGGTGTGGGGATCATGGATCACAACCATAGACTCTTGGTTGTTGCGGTCCTGTTATGGTCATACGTGAGATCAAGTTCTAATCCCTAGTATCCAGTAATCGTATGCTTTCTCAGCTTCTATGTTTAGAACCAATAGTTGTGCGATCTTCTCAGAATACCTTACGGGTGTTCTCATGACACTGGATTCTTAAGCTGGTATCTATATCTACGAGGGTGTCTCCAGCGTCTGGCTGTGGAACTAGAGGATCGCACCCGAATGTTTGTTCTCTTTCGAGCCCTTCTACAGTCATGTGGATGTTTTCTAGGGTAATCTGTAGTTTGGCTGACTTGACCAAAACGTATGTGCTTGGTCGTCTTCTATGTTTAGTCCTCTTAACTGTGAACTGATCAGTTGTAAATCTGTGGTTGTTTGGAATACTTGTATCCTGAGATTTTGGTCTATGTCAACTATCGCTGTGACGAGGTTTGGTTGAGGCACGATTGGCTCAAATATATATTCCCTGGGCTCTTGAGGTCCCGTGATTGTCATACGAAACAAAATGCAATCTAACTGTGATGAAACAAATTCTAACTAAGTGAAATAAATCTAACTACATATAACTTTTATTTTTCTATGAAATATTTAACAATTTTAAGGAAAGCAAACTATTTTAAACGTATCTAGAAATAATAACTAAACAATAATTAAAAACAGACAAGATAACCGAGTGTGGTTATTTGCCTGTGTGATTTGTAGAATTATTCTAAATAAAAAATAGTCTGTCTAATCTACCTGCAAGATTCTCGATCCTACCTCAGAAGTGAGGAGTGAATCATAGTTTCTCAGAAACTATCAATCCCCACAGCTTCCCTGGCAATATCGAGAATAGAATGAAATGAAATAAAGCGATTAACTACTCTATTTGATATGAATCTGACTAGAACTTTGAAATGTAAAACCTGGATTCCGCAGAACAGTGGCGAATCCGATGGTGTGTGTATGATCTCGTCCCCTCAGTATGATCTTCTCGTTCTTTCGTGTTCACTTGGATCCAGAAAAGTGTGTAATGCTAGCACCGATAGGAGTAGATTTTGGGACAAGGACAGCTCAGAATGCAGACCGAGAATGCGAGTAGGAGAGGGATAGCGCAAGAGTACAGAGCTTGGCTTATGCGATTCCTAGCGGGATTTTACTGCGAGTCATGCAACATGGAGTGACCGAGAACTTTGAACTATCCTATACGAAGAGCAAAACCTGCAACTTTAATGGCTTCCCAAGCTATTCTATTCCAAAATAAAGACACTGCTTGCACAAGTTGGATATGTGGCTTACCAACAACTGAATAAAGCTAACCAGGTATATAATGAATTGAACTAAGAACTCTAAGACACGGTAAAGATAAATCTACAGCAAAGAGGAATCAGAGGCAAGCTTCTAACTGGATTGGATGGAACAATAGCACTGCCTGCACAAGATGGGTATGTGGCTTACCAACAGCTGAACAATACTAACCAAGTATGAAATGAACTATGCTATCAATCCTAAGCAAGCTAACCAAAACACTAAAAATCAGAAGACTCTAACAAGGAAAAATGGTGACCAAAAGCTCCAGCTCAAATTCTTCACCCAAAACTCGGACCATTTGCTCACAAACTTCAAATTCTTCAAAAACCAAAACTTGAACTCTTAAACAATAAACAAAGGAAAAACATTGTTCTTAATGCATATTTCCGTGAGACCAAAACTCAGGACCAAATTCCGCTCAAGTCGGCAAAGAAAAGCTGGTGAAACGTGATATTTCACGTGAGTCGCGTCAAAAGAATTCTTCACGGAAAATCGCGTAGACCATTTGCATGTACACAAACCATGCATTTATAGGAATTCCAACACTCAAAAACCAAAACCAAATTGAACTCCTAAATTGGGGCAATAAACAAAGGAAAAACCTTCTGATTTTGGGGGGGTACCAAAAACATTAATGCATGCTCAAGAGTTGTCCTTGATAGGTGTGAGCGTTTCCATCTTTGCCTTTATGTCCATCCTTGTATCAAGTTCTTCACGGTGTTAGTTGTATCCTTGGTGACGACATGTTGTGTCATGTTATGTGTCAAGAAGAAAAAAAAATTATCCTGTATTTCACCGTGTTGCTCATGTGTGGATTTTTTTGGGTCGTTACAACTTTGTTCTTCTAGTTTCTATGTTTATATAGGACACTCATCCCACCCATTTACCTTCGGATCTATTCTACACCACCCTTGTCACCATCGATCTTGTTCGGGGCCTTTATTTGTTTTACGTCCAACTCATACTTTGTATTTTCTTTTTTATTTTACGTCTCGGACTCCATATCAGCTATCATGTTTCTCTAATTGCATCAAATCAATTCATCCTACCCTTTAGTCATCATCGTCCCGCCTAGTAGTCATCGACCTAGGTCTTGTTTATCAACTAATCCTTCCTTACCTTTTTTTCCATCATATGGTCCCTTTTAACCCATATTCCCTTTTGTAAGTCACTTCCATCATCTACATGCTCTTGTTGCATCCAATTTACATTCAAATATCTATAGGTATGCATAATTCTCTTGTTGTCCAACTTCATCCACTCGGTCTCCATCAACCAACCTCATGCGAGGGGTCGCCACTGACCCAATTAGGTATAATTTAATTTACATTTATTTAAATCAGATTTGTATGTGCCTTACATTTCTACATTTTCAGTTTTTGTGTGCCTCAGATTCTGCATATTATCCTATTTATTACCGTTGCTTTTATCTTATCTTATCAAACATGAAGGTTGACATCTGCCAAGGAAGTTAAAGCTTCTTGAATCTGACTTCATCAACCAACCCCCATCTATCATCTAATCCATTTTCCTCTTAGTTCTTCTTGTTTTACAAAGTTATCCAATTGCGGTGGGGATCCATCATTTACTTTACGCTTTGTATCCATTACATCAAATTCGAGGCACCTTAAAACCTCCATGTTTTGAGTTGTTTGGCTCTCTTTAGTAGCTAACTCATTAATTTGAATCAAATGAGAAAATTATATCAACATTAATAAAAACAATGTATTAGTAATCACTAAGACAACATGTTTTTCTGGAAATGTAGTGAAATGAAAATCAAGTAACAAAAACTTCTAAGAAAAGATTTGCATTCATTGATACCAAATCAACAAAAATTTCCAACACAATCTTAAGAACACTCAACATAAATGCTCATATAAGAGTTCTAAAAAAATATTCATTAATTTTACTTTCATACACCAAAAATACACTCTAAGGTCTGAAAATCACTCAACAAGATGGTTGTAATAAGGATTTTACAATCACATCAAATATTATAGAGTAAATGCTACAAGACAATATTGATTTAATGACCAAAAATACAATAACCAAGGACTGATCTAGTGTATTATGTAAATGCAATGAAGACAGAGATTGCAACAGAAGTTAGTATTCATTAATCTTTATTCAACATAAAGGATACCAAAACACATACTAGGAATCATAGAAAGACATATTTCATTTCAAATTCTCCATTCCTTAATAAGGGGACATAGATTAAATGTCTTCAATTTTTTCCAAAGATTCATACGTATAGTGCAACCACCTTGGCACAAGGAATCTAGAATTAAAATTTCATACACTTTCTAACGATTGAAAAATTCCCCCTTCATATGAGGACAGACCCTCATATTTATACAAAAATTGTTATGATTCCACTTTGATTTTCCCTCCAAAAGTATATGCGAGCAATCCCAAAAGGTGTGGCAATGAACTCCTTTGGAAAATATCTTTCAACTACAAAGATTCTTCTATTAGCCATTAAATTGATTATGTTTTTGGTTATAGATATGGACGCATGTAAGATATTTCACTTGTGTTTCCCAATTCTCTTGTCTATTTCATATTGTCACAATCACTTATGTTCCTAGTCACAAACTGTTTGTTCCTTGATGTCGTTACTCCAACTGATTTGACACTTGCCTTTTTAGAGAATATGTTTTGGGAAATGAATAACTATGGATATTCATTTGAATTTGATTCCTCCCTTGCGCAAAACCTTTAATCAATCCAAAAGAGAACTTTTCTACATACATCATTCCACCTTCCCCTTTTTCAAATCCATGTGCAAGCATCCAAAATTGATCTTGCATTTAATCCCGACATGATAATTCACATAGACCTCTAAAATATTCGAATTTCCATAAATTCTCACTAATTTCTTATGAATTTACAATTTCCCTTGAGTTTTACAAGTGAAATTTCTTATGAAAGAATCAATGTTATCCTTTTTCAAGTAATGGCGGAGATGGAACTAGGAAACAATTTGAAATAGCTTTCTTCATAAGCTTTACACGTGATATTTAATCTTTCTGGCCCGAGTGAAGCTTTCGTTAGGATGTTTTTCATGGTTGAATACCAAGAAGATCCCACAAGACCACTAACTATCAACATAGTGTGTCTTTCTTTGATGAGGAAGCTGATCAAAATAACTCCCTTATTCTTTTTATTCCATATTTTAGTTCATCATTTGCTTCACCTAAAGGAACAAATAACTCCATGGAATTTAAATAAGTTTTTATTCATTACAATTCGGTCATTAATGAAAATTCAATGTGGATATCACCCACTTTTTTCAATAGGGAGATGTGTTGGAAATTCTAGGTACTGAGAGTGGGGGTGAATAAGTGTTTGTTCAAAATTTTACAGACAATTAAACATCCTTAACTTTTTTATGATGAAACCACAAAATCATTTACAAGAAATCAACAAGAGAACACACACATATAGACATGATTTAATGTAGGAAACCCTTTAAGGGAAAAAAACTCACTCAAACTAAAGAACTAGCTTGGACAAAAATTTCATGTAAATGTTACTATGATTTCATTGTTGAACATCCATTCAACTTTGAGTATCAACTCCAATACTTTAGTCAATTTTCCACTTGACCTTTAGCAAGCTTCTACCTACATGGAAGCTTCAACTCCTAACACTTCAATCAAGCTTTAAATTGATCTTCTGTAAACTGCTACTTACAAGGAAGTTTCAAATCCCTATATGTTAAGCATATACTTAGACTTATTCATAAATTTGTGATCACTTCTTCAGCTCAACTTATTCTATTATCACCCTCCTTCATCTGCACTTTCATGCTTACTAATTGTTGCAAAATTACATTCCTCGATACATTAGAAACATCCTTGTATTTAAATATGTTTTCATGCCCTTACTACACCTTCAATTGTATCTACATCAACAACCACTTCACACACACACACACACACACACACACACACACACACACACACACACACACACACACACACACACACACACACACACACACACACACACACACATGTTTATAGCTTGAATGCAAACACCCTCACATGTCTTTTTACTTAATCTACGAAATAATCTTCAACCAAACACTCTCTAACTCATATAAGGAAGAATAATAAATTCATACAAAAAAATTCCTCTTGTAATTATTACATCGATTGTGTGTTAGTTACAAACTCATGACTTACACAACCTGTCAAGATACTTCATATTATTACAAAGCACTAGGAAATATTCCTAAACTCACTTCCCTTTATAACATATTTGAAAATTCCATCTTACAACCTAACCTCGCATCGACATCTCGACATGTAATTGTCATTTAGTTTGTCCTGTTCCCTTTAGCAAGTTCCTTTTTTCTTTTGCTCTCTTACACAAATGGAAAAGTGTCCCAAGAATGCAAGGATGTTATAATACTCCTTATTCATCTTAATAACTCCTTGTATGCTCTCCATTTCTTCTTCATTTTTCATTGGAGCTTCACTCACATTCATGGAGGTTCAAAAATTGTAGTCATGGAGGTGCTTGAAAATATAAAAGGAACATGTATTCAACTATCTTCAAAGATTGGATAAGGTGATGAGTGGTCTCTACATTACCTTCAGATGCCTAGAGGATCTTCATCACTCTCATTCAAGCAAGAACATGCTAATTTAAACAAGCAACAATCAGATCTTTACACTCATAAATACAGTCCTCAAAATATGATTACTTAGAAATTAAACCTTGTCATCCAATCACCTATCATACATCAACATGAATCTCATGAAGTCTTATTTCACATCCAATTGATAGAAATCATCAAAACATAACAAGGACACGATAATAATGGTATAGCTCTGATACCAAATGATAATAATGGTATAGCTTAGATACCAAATGATAGAATAGAATAAGATTGCAATGACCAAAGAGGGACGAAAGCCTCACAAATATTATTGATCATGAAATCAGATTACATTACAATGCAAGAGCTGTAATATTTATAGATATTAGACAGCCTCATATGGATAGACATGACACCCTAGTAGACACCAACTATGAGATGATAAGACCCATCTCACATGCACATGTAATTACTACTAATACCAATATTGAATGTTATCCAACATAACAATATTGAATGCAAGTCACTAGACTAGAGTGCACATGTTGCACATTATTAAATAAAAGACAATGCAATAAATATGCCTATGCTAAATTATGCTAACATTCCCCCCCTTAATTTTGCATAGTTTCCAATGAAGTGGAGAGGAACTCTCTGAACAGTGTGAATTTTTCACGTGTAAGTGACTTAGTGAAAACATCTGCCTTTTGTTCAGCTGTAGGACAGAAATGGAGCTGTATGTTGTGCTTCAAGACATGCTCACGTATGAAATGAACCTGTACTTCAATATGCTTGGTTCTCTCATGAAATACTGGATTGCGAACAAGCTTTAGAACTCCTTCATTATCAACATATACTGGAGTAGATTTCTGTTGTGGTAGACCAATTCCTTCCAGTATTCGGCGTAGCCATATTGCTTCACAAACAACTTCACCTGCAGCTCGATACTCTGCTTCTGTAGAAGAGCGAGAAACAAAGTTCTGTTTCTTGCTTCCCCATGATATCAGTCCAGATCCCATAAAGAAGACGAAGCCTAATGTTGACTTCCTATCATCCATGTTTCCTGCATGATCTGAATCTGAATATCCTGTCAAGAAGAAGTTGTCATTCTTCTTGTACTCTAGACCAAGGTCAACTGTACCCTTTAGATATCTCAGTATTCTCTTTTTGCTTTCCAATGACATATTTTTGGTTCTTGCATGAAGCGTGATAAATAGTTGACTGCAAAGCTAATATCTGGTCTAGTATATGTCAGGTAAATGAGACTCCCAATCAACTACCGATAGAGAGTTGCATTCACCGATGGTGATGGATCGGAACGAAATAACTGAAGTCTCGCTTCCATAGGTGTAGCAATAGGAGTGCAGTCCATCATACTGAATTTCTCGAGCGTTGTCTTGGTGTATTTCAACTGTGACACAAAGATATGATTCTCTTTTTGCCATACTTCCAACCCAAGACAATAGTGCATGAGCCCGAGATCTGTCATGTCGAATGATCGATTAAAATCCTTCTTTGTTGCATCGATCATCTTCACGAACTACCAGTAATGACTAGATAGTCGACATAAACAACCACAATGACAATCTCCCCCCCTTGCTTTTGAGGTAGAGATTAGGGTCATAAGGATTCCTTTCAATCCATGACTTATGAGATGCTCATCAATTTTGATGTACCATGGCCGGGTGCTGTTTTAGGCCATATAGAGATTTTATGAGTCTGCATACCATCATCTCTTTTCCGGTATTACATAACCCTCTGGTGAGTCATACGGACTTCTTCTTGCAAATCTCCATTAAGAAAGGCACTTTTCACATCCATTTGGTGGACTTTCCAACCAAATTGTGCAGCTAGAGCAAAGATCATCCTGATTGTCTTAATCTTGGCTGTGGGAGCAAATGTCTCCTCATAATCAATGCCTTCTTGTTGTGCATACCCCTTTGCTACAAGCCTTGCTTTATACTTGTCAATAGTCCCATCTGATTTGTACTTAGTCTTAAATATCCATCTGCATCCAATGGGTTTCTTCCCTGGTGGAAGGTCGACAAGTTGCCATGTGTTGTTCTTCATCACTGACTGATACTTTGAATCCATGGCATCTTTCCAAGCTTTTGATTGTAGGGCTTCCTGAATTGTAGATGGCTCAACTGTTTCAACAACTCTGCTCATTAGGGCATAATTGACCTCTTCACGAGCTTGACTGTGAGTTCTAGGTCCAGGATTGGACGATGTGCTAGGTGCTTCATCCAAATTTGCATCTCTTATTAATTGAGTATACCATTTAGGTAACTTATTAGCTATTCCATTGGATTGTGGTGGATCCAAGTTTTCACCATCATCCAATTCATCACTTTATCATCTTTAGTGGGAACATCAAATTTTGTCTTCACAAGAGGTGTATTCTGTATGTTTGTTGAGTCGTTGAGTGGAGCATCTGCTTGTTTCTTCTCAAAGAACTCAACATCCCTACTTGTGTATACTTTCTTTGCTTTCGGATCCCATAATCTGTACCCAAGTGCTTCTTCACTATATCCAATGAATATCAGTTTCTCAACTTTCATATCCAACTTGTTCCTATTCTTCTTGGGTATGTGCATGCTAGCTTTACACCCAAATACTCTTAGGTGTGCAATTGATGGTTTCCGATTTGACCATGCTTCTTGAGGTGTCACTCCTTCAAGAGCTACTGTGGGCACTCTGTTCAACAAATAGACTGCAGTTCTTGCAGCTTCTGCCCAAAATGTCTTTGTTAAACTTGAGTCAATCATACATTGCACCATTTCCATGATAGTACGATTCCTTCTCTCAACTATACCATTCTACTGTGGTGTGTGAGTAGGAGGCATTTGTCGACGAATCCCATGAGCTTCTAGGTAAGTCTTGAACTCATTACTTGTGAATTCCCCCTCGATCTGAGCAGAGAGTTTTGATCTTGCAACCAACTTCATTCTCAACAAGTGCTTTGAACTTCAAAATGTCTCAAAGGCTTGACTCTTGTTTCTTAGACAATATATCCACATCTTTCTTGAGTAGTCATCAACACAAAGCATGAAGTATTGACATCCAGAATGACTTGGTTACATGGGCCCGCAAAGATTGGTGTGCACCAAATCAAGCTTTCCCTTAGCTCTATATGTGTTCTTCTGGAAGGGTACTCTGTGTTGCTTTCTAGCTAAGCAATTGTGACACTTGTCAGTGTTGTGCTTGAGTGTAGGCAATCCTTTCACCATGTTGCCCTTTTGAAGTGTTTGGAGATAGCCAAAACTAATGTGACCATATCTACGATGCCATAGTTCTGCAGATTGCGGGTCTTTGGCCACTAGAGCTTGATCATCCTTGTGGACAAAATCAAGTTGGAACATACGTCCCACATTGGAGGATCTTACTACAATCTTGGAACCTCTTGACTTATCTCTTATCAAGCACACTTTTTCTCCATTATTACTGTCAAAATCTAACTTCAAGTTATGATCAAGGAGTTGACTAACTGATAGCAAATTCTTGGTCAACCCAGGTACATACAATACATTTGTGATTTTGTAGTCATGCTTTCCAAGAGGTAGTGAAATGTTTCCAATCCCCTTGACACTGTATGATGAGTCGTCACCTAATGACACATGGTTCTTGTTAGGTGAGTCACGCAGTGTGTAGAACCAATCCTTATGTCCAGTCATGTGTCAAGTTGCACCCGAGTCAACATACCAGATATCTTGTGTGGACTTGGTTTCTTCATCAAATTGAGCAGAATACATGTGGTGTCCTTCATCTGAATCATCCTCATGTTCGGCAATGTACCCTTGTTGTTTGGGTTTTCTTTTCCAATTACCATTTTTCTGCCCTTGATTGTTGTTGTTGTTGGACTTCCCTTTATTTGAATTATTGTTACCTTGTTGGTTATTGGGTTTTGAATTACTTGATGAACCCTTTTTGTAGGAATTGTACCAACAATATTTGATGTCATGTCCCCCTCTATTGTAAATGGGACACTTCTTGGTGTTGTCTCGTTGACTTTGATTTTGTTGGGACTTCTTGTTATTGGACTGAAATCTCCCCTTTCCTTTATGATTGGAAGATAGTGCTTGCTCATCTTCATGATCTTTGTTGTTCATTGCCTCTTCTTGTTGGAGTAGATTGACCAACTTCTCAAAGGTGACTGTGTGTTCACTCATATTGATAGTTGTCACAAAGATTCTATAGGAAGGAGGAAGTGCTCGCAACATAATTGGTACGAGGTCTTCATCACTTATCTCTTTTCCCAATGCCAATAGAGATGCCCTCAAAGTAGCAATTCGTCTCAAAAAAACTTCAACCTTCTCATTGTGCTTGAACTTGAGAGTATGCAGTTGTGATAGTAGGTTGAGGATGGCATTCTTGTTCTTTGCCTCATAGAATGTGCTCAACTTATTCCATGCATCCTTGGCCAATGTGGCATCTCTAATGTGGGGCTGCACATCGTTCATTACACTAAACAAGATGATCAACTTGGCCTTTTGATTGGCCCTGTCAAATTGAACTTGTTGTTTTTCCATCTACAACTGTCCATAGGTCTTCAAACTCAAGTAACATCTTGATCTTCGGTTTCCATGCAGCATAGTTGTCTCTTCTAAGCAGTTGTGAATCTGGCAAGAAGAACTTTGGTGCTTATGCACCCATTTCTCGCAATCTGAATTTACAAACTCAATTTCGACAAAAGGTAAGGCTCTTATCACTCCGGTTTATGGTCTCCTCTCAATATACCATCAAGCCGATATACCAAACCTTTCTATATACACTCCCTTCCGATATACCCGTCGATACGTGGAAGAAGATCACCCTTTCAATATACCCACGATGCGCAAAGAGGTGTTAATGCACATGAAAGAATTTAGTACGTGGTACTTAGGCAATACAGAAAAGAGGGGTTTGTGCAAGCACAAATGGATGGGAGGGCTCAAATGTGTGTGTATTGTGTCTTATTACTCCCGTCGATTTTATAGGGTCAATGCCTGCAGGGCGTTTAGGCAGCTATGTTAGGCGTTAAGTGTAGTAGTAGTCACGACGGCATCACCCGTAAGTGCTTCCCGCAGGCATCGTATATACCGAACATTCTTTATGAGATCAAAGATCTCGTGTGATAGAACCAAACATAAAATAAAAAGTTTGCACTTTTTTTTTTTTTTTCACTTTATGCACCAAGATTAGTACAACATGCTCTAAAAGTACATCAAAATGAAGTTTTTGTGTCCCCCCTTTTTAGAAAAAAGGGTCTAGAATCACAAAATACACAATTTAGGCCAAAAATATTTTTACCCCCAATAGGTGTTTTTCCGCTAAATTTAGCAGTGGATCTAAATATGTTTGGTGAGCTTCTAAATTTAGAAATCTCCCAAAATTTAGTAATTTCTCCAAATTTTCCAAAAAAATAATTTAATAAAAAATATGGAGAGAGTGGGAATTGAACCGCTGACCTGTTTGTTCCCAAGATCCAAACAAACAATCTGAATATTGTTTTCACCTTTTCTCACAAACCGTGATCTGGGTTTTTCTAAAAATTTTACAGTAGCATCATACAATATTTTTCTTGAAACCCACAAAATTTTAGAAGAATTGGAATCTTAGTTTTTGAGATCTTACCAATTTACTAGCTAGATCTGATTTTTTTCTTCGAAAAAATGATCCGACTTGTACAAAATTTTCGTTATATGTAGAGGCTGAATCTAAAGATAATGTAAACTGCAAAGTTGTGCGCCTCCTTCTTATATTTCCAGAAAAAAAAAAGCACATCAATCCGACACTTTGTATGAAAAAGTTATGTCCTTTTTTCTAAGAGCTATCTGCTGGAATTTTGTTGACGGGACTGCTTCAACCTTTGCTCCCGAATTCTTCACACCTCCACTTTCAGATCTGATTTGATTTTTTTTTAGATCTGATCTTTTTTTTTTTCTTTAGATCTGCAATTTTTTTCAAGATCTCTCTCCTTTTTTTTAAGATCTTTTTTTTTCACAATTTTTTTTTTTTTTTTTGATCTGCAATTTTTTTCAAGATCTTTCTCCTTTTTTTTTTTAAAGATCTCCAAATCTGAAATATTCCACCAATATGTTAGATCAATTGGCTATACCAATGACTAAAAATTTACCTTCCAAATAAGTGGATAGGTCAAATTTTAGTTGAGGGATGCTTGGAAGGAATGGAGGCTGCAGGATGCTTCAATGGCTCTCCTTTGATGCAGATCTTCTTCTCCAATGGATCCTCTCCAATAGTGCTCCTCTTCAACCTTGCTTGGATAGAACCTGCTCTGATACCAAATGATAATAATGGTATAGCTCTGATACCAAATGATAATAATGGTATAGCTTAGATACCAAATGATAGAATAGAATAAGATTGCAATGACCAAAGAGGGACGGAAGCCTCACAAATATTATTGATCATGAAATCGTTACATTACAATGCAAAGTTGTAATATTTATAGATATTAGACAACCTCATATGGATAGACATGACACCCTAGTAGACACCAACTACGAGATGATAAGACCCATCTCACATGCACATGTAATTACTACTAATACCAATATTGAATGTTATCCAACATAACAATATTGAATGCAAGTCACTAGACTAGAGTTCACATGTTGCACATTATTAAATAAAAGAAAATGCAATAAAATGTAATAAATATGCCTATGCTAAATTATGCTAACAGGACCATCATATCACTTCAATTTCTTGAATTGGTCCGACTGGGTTCTAGAGGCTTGAAAACCAGTCTTCAAATCACATGCCTGACAACCACCTTGAGGTACTCACTCAGAATTTCATCACTTAAAATTCCTTATATGAATCCTAAAAAACATGCTCAAGCACTTATAGCCATACCTTCTTTGGGAAAAACACCTTCTTCATACCTGTAGCTAAGGGCTTCTTCACTAGCTCGAAAGGGCAGTTTTGGATCACTCAAACTTATGCATCCAAGCACTTCATCCAAATAATTTTAGCACATTATTATATCAAATCAGACGCATTCATGTTATTCAAGACCAAAAACAACATCAAAAATGTTCATTTCATCATGAGCACCTCTATTTCACCATTACTAGCTTTGTATACTAGCTTTCTTAGCAGTTGGTCTGAGAGAAACTCTTATATCATCACATTTCTCCAAATAACTAAATCATATGACTTTATGAACATCAATATCACTTCCCCAAAATATTTCACCAAAAGTTTGAGCATGGGTTCCTATTATCCCATTTCACCCCGCTTGTGAAATCGGATAATAGAAAAGCTTGCATTAAGACATCAATGGGGATCCATTTGCAACACAAATAACAAATATGATGATTTTCCTAACGCTTCTCTAACACTCTACACAACTCCTAAGGTCCCTAAAGAAATTAGAATTAAAAAAATTTGGAGGGCCACCTCAGCTCATGACCGAGCCGCCACCCCTACCCCAATGAGTTACATAGGAAAAATGAGTTGGTTACACTGGAACCAAGTTGTTAAGAGCAATGGGTGAATTGAAATTAAAACCGAGATCATTTTCATACATGTCAAGCTCCGTAGACAATTATAACTGGAATGATTTTATTATGGGTCGATCTCTGAAGATCATCGAGCTACAACACTGAGATCGGAGGACGAGCTATACAAAGGCCAAAATTGATCTTATCTAATAATGGATCAAAATATCATGTACACCAAACTAGTTTTGGGACATGACACTATGTTAGAGACCATTCGATTATAAGGAAAGTTGTGTAGATAACTAGCGATCTATGCTAAACAAAATGGTTCTGGTTCAACACATAACAAGTGGAACATGTTGTTTTCACACACGGTCAAGATGTTCGTTGAAAGCCAAATTCGTTTCATTAGACCAAGCTCTACATGCATGGACCGAATGAAATATGCCTCATAGTATACATGATTTGTTCAAGCAACATGGCAGGGGTGAACTCTTCATCTGAGCCATGAAGTGAGTTGATTTGTTCCCAGCACATACAAGCCCGAGCCCCTTGCTCGTGAAATGAAAAGTGGAGGAGACCAAGCTATCATAGTAGGATGATTCGATGAAGGTTGAGCTTGAATTGTTCGTGGGAGAGAAAAGTTGAGCTATTTCGGGAAAGCTTGAAAATAATGAGGGTCAAACATGAGGGTCGAGTCGTTCTCAAGCCGGGCCGAGTCACCTTCTCAGAAGAATGTGAGAGCAAGACTTAGAAAAATTTCGAGCCTTTAGCCGAGTTCATGGTGAATCTTGCGGTGATGGCGGAGGTTGATGGCCCATACGGGTGAAGAAGACAAGTTACGAGGGGTCACCATATGGCCCCTCATCACAGTTTCAAGAAGTAAAGAAAAAGTGGAAGCCTCGAAGTCGCGTGGGGATTCCACGTGGAACTCGTCGAGCCACATGAGATAAACTAGTAGTCAATGCGTTGGAACTCGTATCACAATGAACGTGGAGCAAGTTGGAGACAAGAAGAAATGGATAAATCATTGAACTCACCAAACTGGTAAGAAACACAATGATTTCGACAAAGATGGGGTAGAAACAAAACTCTCTGCGTGGCACCAAATGTGAAGCTCAACTTGGTATGCATTGGTGGGAGGGGCTCAACGTAGTTATCACGGGATAGCTTTAAAGAGGAATAAACTAGCCGACGTGCGGCGGCACTCGAGACACTACTTTTTTCGCTCGCCTTAGAGGATCAAGCTACTCCAGTAGTCCCAGACTACGCCTTCCCCCCTTCTCAACCACAACCCATTCCCCAACTACATCTCCAACCAATGCACCGGTGAACCTTTCCAACACCCTTCACAACCGCCCATACAATGCTCTCAGAAGACCACTCGTTGAATGCCACGGCTTCCCATACAACCGCGCGGAGCTCTTAATATGCCTTCTAAGTCCACTTGAGGGAATGCATAACTCACGCCTCCAAGACTCATCACTGACCCAGCTCTAGGCCGCTGGCCGGCTCACTGTCGAACATCCCACTGTTCTGCACAAGGCCATTAAGGAACATCACATGCCCTATCTGTCATCCATCCATGAGTGCTGCTTTTTGAGTTGCCGCGCCGGTCACCTACGTGTGCACCGACAGGGGAAGTCCTCCTCTAAGTCCTTCCCGGGTGTGAGCCTCTACTCACCCCGACCTGTGCCGACCTCTGTCACTCAAGTCCAAAACACCAAACGATCCTGCGGGAAGCACTATTAGCTCGCCATCTGGTAGACCGCATCACATGCGGGTGAGGTACTCTTCTTCCCTCGGCTCGATCCATCCTCTGATCTCACCCCGATGCCATGGCCACTGACATCGGCGTGCCTACTCTTCGAGACACCCGTATGCTTCCACACCGCATTGATTTCACAAGTCTTACGCCTTCGTTGTCGGCCACCACCACCTTTGTAATGGTATCCATGATGTCCTTGACTCAGCCCACCATGTCACGCATCACCATGTGAACCATCCTCTGTCCACTTCACTGAGTCTCAGCCTCTGCTACCGCACCCACTCCGCATCCGCGCTCCGGCGCACTCCGATACATCTATGTGAGCACTCGACTCATCTGCGCTGTTTTAACCTCTGCAAGGTTGAGGAGCTTGCCACACTTGGCTCGCTCGCGTCCGAGTTACTTCTCCTCTGTTTCGACCCCGAATCCCAGTCTCACTCCATCACACCTCTTGGCTGTTTCCCACATGAACTCTGCTTCTAAGGACGTTGCCACCTCAAAGGTCTCCCCAAGTCCACTGTCACTTAACACTAGAGTCCCACTGCTGATCCACGATGCACATCTCTTTGCATGGACATACTCCGCAAGGGTAGAGTATATCTCCAAGGTCTCGCTGAACACCCCATCCTCTGAATGTCCAGTGCACCAAGTGTTCCACACTCCACTTGGTGGGGTTGTGAGTTCCCCATGTTGGTCTGTATTGTCTGCCATGCTCATCTGGCTCTTTAGGCATGCGCTGCACTCTCAACACAAGGCCTCTATCGTACAAGGTCTTCATGCTTCAAACCAACTCCCTGCTCTACCACTGCATCGCCCACATGAGTTGCCCAACTCGCTCCGCGTACATTGGGTATGTTCTTCGCTCCAAGACACCCTGCACTGTTCCTAAGTGCAACCAACTTAGCTCACCAACCCGCCTCGGCTAAACCTTGATTCTGAGACATCCTTGGGCTCATAGCATGGTCCTTTCATATTCCCCATGCACAACTCTTACTCACTCCATAGCCCTCAAGAGTTGCATTGGTGCGCCACCGGGAACTTCCCGGGAGGTCACCCATTTATGCCCTGCGCGCTTAACTCGCCCAACTGGAGTTATATTGGTGCGCCACCGGGAACTTCCCGAGAGGTCACCCATTTATGCCGTGCGCGCTTAACTCGCCCAACTCACCCAGATCTTCTGTCAGCACATGCATGTGAGGTCGTCAACCCCAACCCATGCCTGGCCAACCGTTTGCCTCGGCCGGGAGTCCACTCGGCTCCCCTGGATAGCGCCTCGTGCACTACCCTGCGCGGATGGGGTCTGCCCATCCTGGGGGAGGCGGTCGCTCTGTGAGCATGGAGACGCACCCCCCTTATATTCTCCCCCACTTAAAGTGGCGACGCCCACGGCGCCGATGCTAGACTTCACAAGCCTGCGCAAAGGATGCAAGTGTTCGCAACACTTGGACAAAATGTAATTGCACTACTCACATGCAAATACACACGGAACACTTCGGTCACTGCTGACATAACACAACTCAGTCTCTTCAACATCTCGCTGTGCTAACTCCCTGTGCTCGGGACAAAAAGTGCCAAATCACTCAACACTTCTGTCACTGTAGCTCCCTTCCTCTGAAACTACACTTCACCAAACATCCAACACAATGTCTGATGGGATACCCCTTCTGCAATTCCCACAACCTCTTAGGAATTCTGCATGATGTACAAGCTGCCCTGCCAAGCTCTGAGCCCTTCTTGCACAACATTCACTGCATAACTGGAGAACCGCCAACCTCCATGCCGATTGACGAACCACTGCAAGGTTTCACTGCTGCTGAAACTGGTCACACCACGCTTCCACACGCAACACATGATATTCTCCAACCGATCTAGGGGCCTACAACTTCACCACAAATGCTGCCCTTGTTCAGCACTTCTACCAACACCAAACCACCACTGTGCCTCTGATGCTGATCTTCTGGCAAACTCTTCACCAGGAATACCTCATTTCACTGCAACTTGACTGATCTACTCACCACCGCTTTCAACCAACCAGCACTTCCGAATACGCAACTCTTGCTTCACTCCGGAATGTAGCCACTGCCACCGTTGCCAACCTGAAATTCCGAGGTTTCGCAAAATTCACCACCGTGATTCTGCCAAGGGAGAGCCACTTTTTCCACTTCATGGCTCGAGTATCAACTTGATATCACATCACAAACACTGCAATTCAGCCATCCACAATGTACAAGTCCCGTCTACAACTTCTGGGGAGTCGTCGCGCTACTCAGTGCTTTCGCACCTACCGAGTTTTCGAGTCACTCTGCCACTGCACCTGGACTCTACCAAGTGTTATCCCTTCACCCAAACTGCTAGGAGTAAGTTCTGCACCAGCCTCCACATGAACTGCCCACTGAAGTGACTTACCCAGCCCATCCTGTATGCTTCCCTGTCGCCTCCTCTACAACTGAGATCTGTTCAAAACACTGGCCTTCTTCTCCCACAAAGTCTCTAGCAACCTGCACTGGCTTACTTGCATTGCACAAGCGCCAACTCTTGACACCTGCACGGGTCTACAACACCCTGATCACTGAACGCCATGCGGACCACCGTCGCAACTGCATGACTCCTTTCTCATCAACCCTCTGGTCTACAGCTGAGAAAGTTCACTGTCTTTCATTCATTCCACTGTGACATCAATAAAGCTCCACTGAGCCCTGATACTCCGCTGGATCACTCTGATCTGATGCTGCCCAGGCCCACACCAGTCTTCTTCTTAACTGGAACAACACTGCTCCACTTGATCCAGTTGTGTTGGTGTCCCGCCTTCCGATCGCCAACACCGTTGATTGCCAATCTTCACAAGACTCTCCTGATCCGATTCGTCCAACAACCAACTCCCTCAAACATGTACGACCCTGCATAGCCGCACATAAGGTTAGGCACTTCAATCTGACGCTGCTTCACAAGCACACACCAGTCTACTTCTGCTCCGCCCAACCGCGTTGGTGTCCCGCCCATCCGATCACCAACGATGTTGATTGCGTTGGCTCCCTAGTCTGCCACCCTGTTCTTCAATCAACATCCCACACCGCTGCTCATTGTGCTCTAGGTACCAAAGAGAGCATCACTTCAAATGCACTGACACCAGTTGATCACTCTGAGTATCAAGTACAACATTAACTCAACGGCACTGATACAAGCTGACACGCTACGTATCAGGCACACTTTACTCTCTCGCTTGATGAAGCTCTGATACCAGCTGTCACGGGGCTAGCTTTAAAGCGGAATAAACTAGCCAACGTGCGGCACTGAGACACTACTTTTTTCGCTCGCCTTAGAGGATCAAGCTACTCCAGTAGTCCCAGACTATGCCTTTCCCCCTTCTCATCCACAACCCATTCCCAACTGCATCTCCAACCAATGCACAAGTGAACCTTTCCAACACCCTTCACAGCTGCCCATACAACTGCTCCAGAAGACCACTCGCTGAATGCCACGGCTGCCCATACAACCGCCGGGAGCTCTTAATATGCCTTCTTAGTCCACTTGAGGGAATGCACAACTCACGCCTCCAAGACTCATCACTGACCCAGCTCTAGGCCGCTGGCCGGCTCACTGTCGAACATCCCACTGTTCTGCACAAGGCCACTGAGGAACATCACATGCCCCTATCTGTCATCCATCCATGAGTCTGCCTGAGTTGCCGCGCCGGTCACCTACGCGTGCACCGACGGGGGAAGTCCTCCTCTGAGTCCTTCCCGGGTGTGAGCCTCTACTCACCCCGACCTGCTGACCTCTGTCACCCAAGTCCACAACGCCAAGGATCCCTGCGGGGAGCACTACTAGCTCGCCATCCTGGTAGACCGCATCACATGCGGGTGAGGTACTCTTCTTCCCTCGGCTCGATCCATCCTCTGATCTCGCCCCGATGCCATGGCCACTGACATCGGCGTGCCTACTCTTCGAGACACCCGTCTGCGTCCAGACCGCATTGACTTCACAAGTCTTCTGCCTTCGTTGTCAGCTCACCACACTGCAACGGTATCCATGATGTCCTTGACTCAGCCCACCATGTCGCGCATCACCATGTGAACCATCCTCTGTCCACTTCACTGAGTCTCAGCCTCTGCTACCGCACCCACTCCGCATCCGCGCTTCCGGCGCACTCCGATACATCTATGTGAGCACTCGACTCATCTGCGCTGTTTTAACCTCTGCAAGGTTGAGGAGCTCGCCACACTTGGCTCGCTCGCGTCCGAGTTACTTCTCCTCCGTTTCGACCCCCGAATCCCAGTCTCACTCCATCACACCTCTTGGCTGTTTCCCACATGAACTCTGCTTCTAAGGACGTTGCCACCTCAAAGGTCTCCCCAAGTCCACTGTCACTTAACACTGGAGTCCCACTGTTGATCCACGATGCACATCTCTGCATGGACATACTCCGCAAGGGTAGAGTATATCTCCAAGGTCTCTTGAACACCCCATCCTCTGAATGTCCAGTGCACCAAGTGTTCCACACTCCACTTGGTGGGGTTGTGAGTTCCCCTGTTGGTCTGTATTGTCTGCCATGCTCACTGGCTCTTTAGGCATGCGCTGCACTCTCAACGCAAGGCCTCTATCATACAAGGTCTTCATGCTTCAAACCAACTCCCGCTCTGCCACTGCATCGCCCACATGAGTTTCCCAACTCGCTCCGCGTACATTGGGTATGTTCTTCACTCCAAGACACCCTACACTGTTCCTAAGTGCAACCAACTTAGCTCACCAACCCGCCTCGGCTAAACCTTGATTCTGAGACATCCTTGGGCTCATAGCAT
This sequence comes from Taxus wallichiana var. yunnanensis, assembly GCA_018340775.1. Taxonomy (NCBI): domain Eukaryota; kingdom Viridiplantae; phylum Streptophyta; class Pinopsida; order Cupressales; family Taxaceae; genus Taxus; species Taxus wallichiana. The sequence continues at coordinate 142,625,238 of CM031240.1, read as the reverse complement.
GGTCCTTTCATATTCCCCATGCACAACTCTTACTCACTCCATAGCCCTCAAGAGTTGCATTGGTGCGCCACCGGGAACTTCCCGGGAGGTCACCCATTTATGCCCTGCGCGCTTAACTCGCCCAATAGGAGTTATATTGGTGCGCCACCGGGAACTTCCCGGGAGGTCACCCATTTATGCCTGCGCGCTTAACTCACCCAACTCACCCAGATCTTCTGTAGGCACATGCATGTGAGGTCGTCAACCCCAACCCATGCCTGGCCAACCGTTTGCCTCAGTCGGGAGTCCCTCTGGCTCCCTGGATAGCGCCTCGTGCACTACCCTGCGCGGATGGGGTCTGCCCATCTTGGGGGAGGCGGTCGCTCTGTGAGCATGGAGACGCACCCCCCTTATAGTAGTAGTAAGGAGCTAGCTCGGTGAGTCGGTTCCGAGATCGCATACTATCACACGATACAAATGGGAACCCTCCCTGAGGTGATAAGCGAGTCAATAAGGCAAGGCAAGAGGAGAGGTTGATAGCATACGAACCAACGCCCGATGTGTGAAGCACCCACGTGAATGAAGAGGTCCGCCATACATGTAGGCATCTTGGTGACAAGAAAGAGGATTAATGCAAGAGCAAGTCGACAAATTACAATGTGGGGCAAGAGAAACAGGGGTGACTTGGTATTGAAAGAAAGGCTAGTTGGTGTAGGTACTCATAGGAAGTTTGGGGAGATAGGAGAGCTTTCAAAGGCTAGCTAACAAGTATAAAAACATTTAATACATTCTCCCTTATTTTAAATGCAAATAATGAAAATCATGATGGACCCACCATTTTAAATACCCAAATATTTTAAAGATATGCAAAACCTTGGGGAGAGGAAAATTTATTAAATTGTCTTTTCCCAACTAAGAGTTAATTGGCGAGTCCTGTGTATTACAAGAAATCCTAGGAAAACCAAAAGAGCTACACTCACTCATATGGCTATATCTTTCACATCCCTCAACGAAATTGCACAAAATTGGTGTCATTGGAATCGTAGCTCTAAGACTGAATCACATCAATCAAGAAATTTATAGATGATGAGGATTTAAGGGTGTATTTCGTAGAAGATGATCTCAGTTCAAAGAGACAGATGGAAAGTGATTGGGAGTGCAATTAATGAGTATGGACATCATTTTCTCCAACTGTAGATTATGGGATAGTGTGAGGGAGATTTTACAAATAAAATTCCATCATTTCACCTCATTTATTGCAACTTGTAAGTGGTTGGAAAAGCAATTTCAGGATTACACTCTTCTCTCCTTCTCATTCTATAAATTGTAATATTGGGCTCATTTGCATGAAGTTAGTCATTTTTTCCTTTTTGCCCCTCTCTCTTTCTTCTCTGCTAGGGTTGAATGTGGAGCTTAAGCCTCCTTTCCAAGATTTGTAATGGCATTTTCTTTTCCTCTTTCCTACTGATGTTGTACTATGCATATTTATTGGAGCAATATAATGTGTTATGTGATGCATTTTGTCCATCCTTTGCATGTTTTATTGTCTCTACTTGCCTCTCTTCATTACAGGGTATACTATGCATATTTCTGATGTTCATTACAAGTTTTGAGAGTTGTGTTTAATGGGTTTGAAGTGGTGTTCTGTGAAATATATCTTTGTCATGTGGTGCATTTTGTCCACCCTTTCCATTGCTCACCTTTCTCCATTTCAGGCAGTTGGACTATGATTGACCACATCCTTTTCTGGTGTATCACTACTTTAGTTTAGGCTTTATTTTCATGCACTCTCTCTCCTTGACCCCTTGGAATGTTAGATTAAGATTAGATAGTTATGCTTGCATTAATAGTAGCTTGTGGCAGGTAATTTAGGAGCAGGAACCAGCCTTCTCTAGAGGTTTATCTCAAGCAACAAGTCCCACACTTGTAGATAGTACCCATGTTGCACAAATTACATGAAATGCCCCATCCACATTTAGTCCATTCGGGGTGTTGTAATTTGGTGATAACAGCCTTCCTTTGTAAATTTTTTTCTATACACTAAATTTTCCACAAAAAAATTGTTTTCTTGTGGGGCCCACCATGTGTCATAAGCTCAAACCACCATGAAAATGACCTATGATGAGTTATCTACACACTCAAATCATTTTCTAGGAAAAAAAATCATTTGGAGGCATAACCAAGCACTTTTCTCCATACCGCTTTCAATTGGGGTTTAGGAGGGTTTTAGACAGTGCCAAAAAAATGGATAGAACTTTCTTGTCCTTCATCCTTTTGACTTCATAATTTTTGCAAAATATATTTCTCTCTATGATATTCAAAAATGTCTCTTATGATTTATCTGAAGAATGCTTGTCAATTTAGATTGAATGCTAAGAAGTTAGGGCACTATTTTAGCATACCTTACTTAGCCCAGTTTTGACAAAATTACAATTTCTTGCACAAAACTCATCCTCTAGTCCTCAAATTTGGTCCAAACCTTCATGAATACCTCATACATGATCTAAAATGGCTAAATTGTCATAGATGAACATGTAACGTCTTGACTAATCTCATTTAATATGAATGTTAAACCTACTTGTCCTGAAGGGAAGTCATACCAATGACCCTAAATATGCCTCTAAGTGTTGATTTATGACTTTTAGCTTCATATGAGGACTCTTGAAAATGTACCTAAACACTTCCCATGATTTTATTTACTCGATATGGTTTGATTTGCTTCATACCCTCATTCTAGGTCCTTGAAATAGGCCTAAATGAGCTAGTTTACACTTGTAACTCATCATGTTTGTCCCTTTATTCACCATTTATCCCCTTAACATGTCCTATCATGTGTTTCATACCTCTACCATAATTTTCCATCTTCCTTGTTCCTTCACTCCAGCTTTCTAGGTCACTTTGCTAATTAGGCCTAGGATTAGACTTGTTAAACTGAGCTAGTCTCACCAATTCCACTCATGCACCTATGTATCCATCATTTTGACCCTATTACCTTGTTACATACCTATTATACTTGTTGTTTCATCATCCAAAAATGATCTAACATCACCAGTTAGCCTCTGCTAGTCATTGGATGCTTAATAAGTCAATGTTTACTCATGTGTTCTCAAACATTTGTCTTATCCTTCCTTGTCAACTTCATTCCAAGATCCTTCTAGCTCTCCTACATTATTATTTTTCATTAATATTCCTTTGACATCAATGACAACTCAACATCCACATGCTAACAAGATGACAGAGAAAGAAATCCCACCGATGTTCATGTCGTGTTTGATGACGATCCTCAAGAGGACATATCCTCAATTTCTCGCAGAATAGCCAAAATAGAACAAAGGATCACTATTTTTGAAATATATTATTTGAAATATAGCTATCATAAATCTCTTAAAGTACATCTATCTCCATTATATAAATTCAAAAGGGGCCTGGTTCATCTAATAGGTGTGTCCAAATCGGTATTTGTTGATCCAATTGATGCACCCGAGACAGATCCTTCTAATTCAATTGATGTACCTAGGTCATATAAAACTTATAAAACTACTACTCATCGATGTACCAAGGCATATCTCACATGAGGGCTTAACCTTCAGAATGAAACTCTTCCTATGGGAAGAAAATGGAATTGATTGAGATTTTGGAAGGCCCAAAGACAAGTATAAAGGAACTTATGGACAAGGGTATGTCTCTTGGGTTAGTAGGTAAAGTATGTTTATGGTGCTCAAGACTATAAGGAATTTGATCAATCTTAAATTTGGCAATTTTCAGCATATCCAGATATTAGACTATGAGAATACTGCATTCCGATGTAGATTATGCAGAAAAATGGGTCATCTACAAGCTTCTTGTCCCATCAATAAAAACCAGAAATCTACAAAAAAGAATGGATCGACTTCTTCAAGCGGATGGGGCTCTGTTAACCCAGATTTGGTATCCGCTTTGAATTTTAAGGATGTTCCGAATAATCCGACCCCCATGAATAAAGTAGCCACAGAGAAGGAAGATACTGAGATGGGAACTCCGGAAAATCACATGATAGTAGGTGGAACGAAAAGGGGACATACTTCGGAAAGTTCAAAATCAGATCGGGATTTCGTGTCAGATAAAAGGATTGCTTCGGCAATTTCTAGTGACCTTGCGCTGGTTATCTCGACTGACCAAGGCAAGTGGTTTGAAGTAAAAAAGTGAAGAAACAAAAAGGGTCGAATGGGCAGCATTGAGGATTATTTTCCATCGCAGGGTGGGAAGTAATTTTTATTTAGGTTGTTTTGGTTATTCTAATGCTTTTGGAAGTTGGTGTTCAGTTGTAGTTGTTGTTTACTTTTGGCTTTTAAATCATGTTGCCTTCCAGAGGATCTGGCCTCTACTTTATTAATAGGGAACGGGTCCCTTCAACCCGCTTTATCAATAAAAAAATGTTGTCGGTCCGTAGTATAAAAAATGCTACTGGACGACAATCTTTTAATGCTACCGACACAACATATAGTTATGACATCGGCTGGTAGCATAAAAATGTTGTTGACCGGTAGCATTTTTTATGCTACCAACCGATAACATACTATATGTTGTCAATTGGTAGCATAAAAATATGCTACCAACTAGTAGCATATAAAAAAGCTACCGTCTGGTAGCATTTAATAGTGATTTCATGATGTCTTGATATTCGCCATTCGTGCAAAAAGCTAATTTTCCCAAATTCACCAAATATTTTCTAAGGATTTTTTTGGAGGGACCCTTAAAATTTTCCCTGGGATTTAGACAGTGATAAACATTTATAGGAAGATAAAATCCTCGATAAGTTACATATATAGAAACCAAATAGGTCAAATACCATACAAAACGGTCAAGATTGTACGGAAGGTCATGGAAGAAGTGTATGGTCCTTCCTAGACCAATTTCTAGTCACAATGCCTAGAACAAAGCATCATCAGGTTTAGATATTCCTTTTTTGGTAGTGTACCCTCCCAAAACTTTCTAGAATCATCTATAATCAGCTAAGTGCACTCATTTTCTTGTGTATTCAATTTTGTAGCATATCATTTAAACATTGAATGCATTGTTTTGATATTATATGATTAATATTGAAGTTAATTAATCATAATAACTCCTATAGATCTCCTTACATCCTTTATTGTACTCAATTCACTAATTCTTAGATTTCACATAATCTAATGAGGATGTAAATAATCACTTTCCCAAAATGGTACAAAAGTCAACTTTCAATATCCATTGAATCTCAACTACCCCATGATGTCATTTTTTAAATACAAATTCATTCTCCATAATTAGAGTGCACCATCAACCACATTAAGTGCATTTACTCCAAATCCTTTGAATTATAGTCCAAACTTCATGGATTTGCACTTGAAATTTAAAAATTTTAAAATTTTAAGCTTCACCATCATATTGACAAACATAATAAATGACAATTTTGAATTTAAATTTTCCAATGACTCGAATATATAAAAATTCAATCCATGTCAATGTATGAGAGCCAATAGAATGCAAACTTTCTAAAACCACAAATCAATTATCTATAAAAACATCCCAACTACAACCTTTTTTACATTTCATAATACATTGTTAGGATTTAGAGTTGAAGTTAAGTAGAGAAACAAACAAGATCAACCTTTCCGGTAAGCACCAATCATGTATTTTATTTTCCAATCTATTTTTACTAATAAATAAATATTGTAAATTCCATAATGGACTAGACACTCGTAATGTTATTAATATTTTAAATACAATTGAAGGTTTATTGTAACTATTGTAAATTCCATAATGCGATCAAAGCTTTGTAGTTGTTTAATATAGTAACTATGATTTAAGGTTTCATCAAATAATGTAAATGTAATTATACATTGAAGCTCTATATTTTTATATTAACTTTACACCCGCTTCCTTTATTTTCTTATCTACTATTGGTATAATATGGAGTTTATGTTGGTCCTTTTTATTTGTATGAATGAAACTCTTGTAGGTTTTTCGATTTTAGTGATTTCATTTTAAATTAAATGATCTTTACGATAAAACTACTAAAGTGGGAGAAATCATGTAATATAGATGTATAGGTTGAAACTAGTAAAGTGGAAAGAGAATCATGAAATAGAAACATGTTACACTAGAATGCATAAGCATAAATCGGTAAACTAGAAAAACATCACATGATTTTAATTAGGAAAAACAATTTTTACATTGAAATAGAAACGATTAATGTAAACAAAACTCACTTCTAACATTTTATTTCAATCATGCACCTCTTTCCATTTTCATCTTGTAGATTTATGAGATTTATATAAAATTTGTAGCTTCTTCGATTAAGGAGAAAGTTATTAGAGTACTATTGCATTACATCTCTTTACACTTGAATAGTTTCTACTTATAGATCCCAGTGCAACCATGTTTATGTTGAATGAAAACATAACTCAAAGATAAAATTTTATTTCAATCATGTACATGTTTCCATTTTCAAGTACACACATTTATGACACCTTAATTGTGTATTGAAAATATCCAAAAATTATAATTATTGCCTTAAAATCTAAAAGACAACCCATCAAAAACATTTAAGAGCCTTAATTGTTGCATGCACCATGTTTAATGCAATTACCACTACCAACCATCCACATTACATCACTAATAATTTTGATTCAAATGCCATAACATGCCATTTCAGAATTGTTTTACCTCAAATTCTAGAAAGGAATCTCAAATGAAAATCCACACATAGAATTTGTGCGAATCAAGATTCAAACCCAAGTGAATTCTCTTTTGCCTTTTGATTTATAAAAGTGACTAATTTTAACTATAATAAAAAAGTTCTTTTTTTTAGGTGGCCATATTTATGATGGGTGTGGTAAAGTGGTTTAAGTTGAGGTCATTGCAGAAGGAATCCATGTTTCTAAAGTACGGCATAATTTGTGCGACATTCACGGCCCATAAGAGACATGAGAAAACTTCAATTAACATATAAATTATCTATAGGAAAAATTATTGCTTTAAATGCAGTGCAGTGAGGGAAACTAAGTAATTTGAAAGCTGGCAGATTTTATCCAGAAAAACTAGATTTTCAAATTCGATTATGAAACTAAATAAATACTATTGAGTTGAATTTATAAGATAAATACTTATATAACCCATTTATTGAAACAAGCAATCATGTAAATGAAATACATTTCTACTTCACAGAGCATTCATGCTTCATACCTTGAATTCCCACCATAGGATAGATAGAGGACAAAATGACACTCTAAGCCAATATATAAACGAAGACTTGGTTTTGACAAATCTCCATTTGCTTACTATCCACATAGAAACAAATAAGGAGGACAATATTACTAATGAATTTCATGGCAGAGGATTAGACAAAACAACCACTACAAATGGTGTTGTCAAAAGTTTTCGATCCGATGCCATAGTATCTCAAAACCTTTGTATTAAAGGAAACAAAAAATTATGTTTTATGTGTTTGACTGGATGGAAATAGAGGCTTCAACATCCCCTATATAAATCCAACTTTCCCCTTGATGTAATCATGAAATTTCCAAGGTCTATAATTGGCACAATAAAATGTCACCGGAAAAACACATCCAACCGCAATAAATATGATATCTTTCTAACCATGTTATAGGGTTGTTGGACTGATCCTTGGTCGATATCACTACATGGATGAATTTTGACCAAGAATAATGACTATAGACAAGTTCAACTACTAAAGCTTCTAGGTTTTTAATAAGAAATTTATAAAATTAGCAATCGATGGTAGAGAAAATGCAATGGCCTTGCCACTTCGAGGCACGAGAACCACCATCGATACACCTAGTACAATGGAATGCTTGGTAGTAAATTGTACCCATTAGTGTAATTACATACTAAATGTGGAATGTGTAATTAAATCTCAAATGGTTACCTTGACATATCCTACTAGTCAAGCATCTTTCCATTTATTTGAAGTGTTCCTCACCTTTTGCTTTCAATCCTTTCGCCACCTCCTCCATCTTTTCATTTCATACATATGCAGGTTTCATGAAAACAATTCAATGTAACGTCCATGCTATCATAAAAAGGTTTTGAAAGATACACCACATTGTATATAAGACATGTTCTACGTTTCTCTCTATGCATGGTCTAGATTTCCAAATACTCAAAACTAAACATTAAAAACCTTTCTAGAAATTAAGAATAATCAAGCACATGGTGTTATAAAATATAGGTTTAGGAGCATAGATTTAGCTTTAATTCTTTTCTATCTTCCTACTTATTGCATATCACACATATTGTTGATAACACACAGACATATATTGAACACTGAATATATTGATCTATTGTAATTCATACATTCATACTGCATATGTATTCATTACAACACACTTCTATTACAATCCAATCTTCTACATCACATTCTATTAACTCTACATATTTTCCCATAGCTATGCACTCCATTATATAGGAGCTGCATAGTAACAACTCTCATAACAATGTCTTTGTCTTTACCTACAACCTTCTCAACAATCTTTGGTTGCATATGAAACCAATCTACCCGAATGGTTTCAACCATTAATAATAACATTGATAATAAAACAATATCTCATTGTTTTATTATCTAACTTACTAACTTACTAATTTACTAATTACCATATAGTAAATATTATTTACTATATGTAATATTACATTCACATTATAATAATATTATCCATGATAATATTATATTCATCATATCTAATGTTCACACTATACAATATCTCTAACACATGGCACATTATTATAGTGCAAGCCTATTTTTAAAAAAATCTTCATTTAGCATCGTCGATAATCTCCACAAGAATATTCTCCCTATTTAAAATGAAGGAAATGGTTCCCATTTCTCACAACAATTTCTCTTGCAACAATCTTGGAGATAATTTTCATTGTAGTGTGGCAATGAGCACATACTCGAAGGTTCTTAACAACTGTAATAGTTGTTCCATGGGGCATGTTTAACCAACCAAATAGAGTTAACAACTTTTCATAGTGGTGGCGAGAAATAAAAAAATTTCCCTCTTCCACATCATTAAGTAAATGTATTTAATCCAAAAATAACATGTTTCCTTCATCTCCCAAGCCAATTTCTCCAAATTTTCATAGATTTCCTTTGCATGTAGATGTGATTTTGATCCATGATCTGTCTCTCGGCCTTGAAGCCAACTACATCCGGAGATATTTTTAATTCCTCTCTCTTTCATCAATCTCCATATAATTTGAACCTCACCTCACATGATCACTTTTGTATAGATGTTTGAGAAAATAACACGAGTTGCAACATCTTTAGGATCCAAATCAAAATGTATTGTGGTTGTAAATAATCCTAAGCCTATATTCATATGTGATCTACAAGCACCAAGAAAACACTTCACATAACCACCATAGGTTTAACTGACATCTTAATAATAAATTTTAGGGTGTCCTAAAGATAGCCAAGATGGGCAAGAAGGTCAACCATGCACACATAATGATCAATTACAAGTTGTAATGCAATAAGGGTTGCTCTTGTGATTGAAGTATGTATAACCCTTATCCATTAAATAGACATGGATGCATGCACATAGAACACAAACAAAGGTTGTGGAATTTGGATTTACACATGCCAATTGCATTTTATTGAAATTTTCTAAAGCCTTTGCAACAAATTCATTTTGTGCATAGCTTGTAATCATTGTTGTCCATGAGAAAACAACTATTTGAGGCATTATGTCAAATAGTTCATGTGCCTTGTCTATGCTTCCACATTTTTCATACATGTCTACTAGGGCCATTACAGCTACAACATCTGACAATATTCCTCTATCCTTTATGTTTTGATTGATGTCCATACCTTGTTCCAAAGCTCCCATTTTGGCATGGGCTAGGAGGATGCTGGAAACGGTTTTGGAGTTTGGGTTTACACCTACCAATTGCATTTTCTTGAAAGTTTCTAAAGACTTTTCAATAAACCCATTTTGTGCATATTTTGTAGTCAATGGTGTCCATGAAACCACTTTTTAGGCCTTTTGTCAAATAGTTCGCGTGCCTTGTGCCCACATTTTGCATACATGTCTACCATAGTGTTTGCAACTACAATAACCAAAAAAATTACTCTATCTTTTATGCTTTGATGGATGTCCGTACCCTATTCCAGAGCTCGTATTTTGACACAGGCTAGGAGTATGCATGGATTTCCATACCCTGTTCCAAGCTCATATTTTTCACAAGTCAAGAGTGTGTTAGAAAATGTAAAATGATCAGATTGAGACCTATTTATTGCATACGATGAAACAATGTGACTATCTTATGAGGAAAGAAGGTCAACCATGCACACAGAATGATCAATTGCAGGTGCAATGTAATAAGGGTTGCTCATGTGATTGAAGTATGTACAACCCTCATCCACTAAACTTGCATGGCTGCATGCACATAGAACACAAACACATGCCAATTTCATTTTCTTGAAATATTTTAAACCTTTTCAACAAATCCATTTTGTGCATAGCCTACAATCACTTTGTTGTCCTTGAGAAAACATTTATTTAAGGCATTTTGTTAAATAGTTCATGTGCCTTGTCTATGCTTCCACATTTTACATACATGTCTACCAGTGTCATTACAACTACAACATCTAACAATATTTCTCTATCCTTTATTCTTTGATTGATGTCCATACCTTGTTCCAAAGCTTCCATTTTGGCATAGACTGGGAGGATGATGTCAAAGGTTGTGGAATTGGGTTTACACCTACCAATTGCATTTTCTTGAAAGTTTCTAAAGCCTTTTCAACGAACCCATTTTGTGCATATCCTATAGTCAATAGTGTCCATGAAACCACTTTTTTAGGCATTTTGTCAAATAATTCACGTGCCTTGTGTACGCATTTTGCATACATGTCTACGGAGCATTTGAAACAACATCTAACAAAATTCCTTTATCCTTTATGCTTTGATGGATGTCCATACCCTATTCTAGAGCTCGTTTGGCACATACCGGGAGTACATATGGATGTCCATACCTTATTCGAGCACGTATTATGGCATAGGTCGAGTGTGTTGGAAAATGTAAACTGATCGGGTTGAGACCTGTTTGTTGCATACAGTGAAACAATGTGACTGTCTCGTGAGGAAACCCATGTCTTTTGTACGCTGCTGTAATCGTATTCCATGAGAAGTAGTCTCGTTCTTTCATTTGGTCAAACACTTTCGGGCATCCATCAAACTTCCGCACTTAACATACATTTAAATAAATTTGTTATCAAATAGGAGTTCACCGGGAAAGAAGAGGTCACAAGGAATGTCACCAAAATTTGACACTTTCTAGTAGGGGCAACTCCATAAAAGACACTTTCCGAAAAATTTCTTTAACCTTAACACCTTGAAGGGATGGTGAATCAAGTTGTTTTACATTGCTTGTATGTTTGTTGCGCAATACCCTTTATCTCTCCTATCATACAATTAAATAGTTTATTTAAACTTTAATTTTGAAAATAAAAAATCACACTCGTTGGGATTTTGTATGCGAATTGTCTATCTAAACGCTCCTAAGGAAAATTTTAAAACTACAAACCAGCCTCTCTCACTAATCATAAGATTAACTAACCAATTATAAAATTTGTAATGAGAGAATGTTCTCTCTAGAATATATGTTTTACTGTAACATAAACACCCATAATGCTATTTCTTCTGATTTTTTGGGAGTATATTATATGTTGAATCTTTGGAATATGGGTCAACACGCTTAATATTTATAAAATTTCTAAAGTTAAACAATGTTGTTGGGTTTAATAATTATGTCGCTATAGAGTAAAAATTAGGTACTGCGTGTGAAATTTCAGTGTGGTGTGTGATGGAAAAAAACTTGCTGATTGTACAGCACCCCATTGTGCGCATTTACGGACCGTATCAATCATTGCTAGTTATAAATTAGCAAGCACACTCATATATGATTTAAAACCACAGCTTGTGGATTATATGCTGTGTTTTATAATAAAAAAATAAAAAATTAAAGTAACGTATTCTAATTGACATACACAAGTTACAGTTCTAAAAACAGGAGAAATTATTGGTCTCGGCCGGCTCTAACAGAGCTATTGGTAGGGAGACTATTCCACTTCTGGAAAAAGAGAGAGTAACCGCTGTGTTTACTGCTCGCAACCATCACGCATTTAGGACCCCCAATGTCCATTTCCATCAACTTGATGTGCATTGTGATCACAGTGTCTTCGACTTTGCCCAGTGGCTCCATGAAAATTCCAATGCCATTGATAAACAAAGGAATTTTGCTGCTGATAGATAGATAAGGATGGTCTTCAATTATTTCTCCACGTTTTTAAAATTCAAATTTGGTTCAACACACGCTTAAACCGATAAGATCCAGGCGTGAAATCTCACTTAGCATTAATTACTTAGCATTACTACGAAAGGAGCTTTGGCACAGGATGTGAGGATGTGTTTTCCTAAATTCCTGGTGTTTGTAGAGCACATAAGAATATTGGGATACGATTATTTACAACTATTATTTTTGAGTTGGATCCTCAAATTGTTGCAATTTATATTCTTCTTATCAAACATCAACGCAAAAGTGTGCATATGGGCTTAAGTTGAAATGGTAAGGAAATTGATGCAAGATAAATGAGTTAAAAAGATACTTGGATGTAGTTGGATTGAAGGCCATAAAATGGTGTATTTTTTTAGTGTAGGAGACATATCACACCCACAAACATAGGACAACAAAATATTTTTCATATTCAAAGCATGTAGGTACTAAGTGATGTGGACAAAAAAGAGAAAATTTCTCAGTTGCCACCATAATGAAATGATGGCATTTGAGTTTACATTGTTACACATGTCCCCTTTGAAAACTCTTGGTGTTGTCAAGAACCTATTGTGTATGTTGACTACCAAACTAATCCAAATTTTTCTCCAAGAATGTGCGCAAAAGCGTTTCTAGATTTTGTTGGCTCCCGTGGTATACTCATTAGAATTAGTGCGCTTTGTAAATTTGTATAAACAAATAAAAGAAACAATGATAACCCATGGCAGACGAATCTAAGACACTACGTACGGATTACTTGAGACCAGAGTCGAGAGTCGAGAGCATGTGCGCTATTCATCATTAGTCCACCTACCGCAAATCACGATGGTAATACTTAGTTTCCTGAAAGACCTCCACATACTGTGACTGATTTTAGCCATGGTTATTTTTTCTATTTAAAGCCACTTGGGTATCCGTATGAGGAGAGGAACAATCTCCTTAGTCTAGTTCCTTTTTAGTTTGCTTTATATCTCTGAACTGGTGTGGTTCAGGGCAACGGTTTTGTAATACAATGAGCTCTGTAACTGTAAGCTATGACAAGGCCGATGGAGTATCAGAGCAATACTTGACAAGAAGAAAGAGTAGAAAAAGAATTGCTGTCGCTGCGCTGGCTTCTGCATTGATAGTTGGTGCCGTTATCTACCTTGCAGTTGGACTAAATAGGCACGAGGGAAGGGACGGATTGAAACGGTGGCAAACTGCGTCTAACGCCGTGAAATATGCGTGCAGCAGCACGCTTCATCCGGAGTTATGCATCTCCAGCATTTCAAGCTTTGAAGGGCTGTCCAGCAAAGCCGGTCCTATGGAGATCCTGAATACCGCTGTGAAGATTGGAATCGACGCAGTGGAGAGAGTCAAGGCCCACGCCCTCAACCTTTCACGCCCCGGCCTCGATTCCAGGCAGCGCGGTGCCCTCCAAGATTGTATGGAGATGTTCGACGACACGTTGGACGAGCTCACCTCCACGCTGTCCGATTTGCACAACGCGACCTTTTTATCAATGCCACACCGTGCCGCTGACCTGGAGACACTATTAAGCGTAGCCATCACCAACCAGTACACGTGTCTCGATGGCTTCCACCTCTGCAAAGGCCATCTGAAGCAAGACATGGAAGAGGGGCTCAATAAGGTGTCGCATTTGGTGAGCAATGCGCTTGCAATGGTGGGTAACATTTCCGACGAAGCTAATCGAGCGCTGGGGATCGCGGCGGAATCGCTTCACGACCGCCGCCGCCGTCTGTTGTCGGACGAGGAAGGGGTGGCGTCGTGGATGTCGGCGGGAGATCGAAAGCTGTTACAGGCTCCTGCCCGTAATATCGTGGTTAATGTTATCGTTGCCAAGGACGGGAGCGGTCGTCATAACACCATTGCGGCGGCTGTGGCGGCAGCGCCGGAGAAGAGCAAGACTAGATATGTTATCCATATCAAAAGAGGGGTGTATGAGGAGAACGTGGAGATTCACAAAAACAAGCATAATCTCATGTTCATCGGAGACGGCAAAGGTCTCACCGTGGTTACCGGCAGTCGAAATGTTAAAGACGGGTCTACAACGTTTCATTCTGCAACCGTCGGTGAGCCTTTTCTCTTTTCCAAGTTATTTTACAATGCTCTGAATTTCACTTGGGGTTTTCTGGAAAGAAACTGAATCCCGTGACAATGTATTATATAAACGATGCAGCTGTGACCGGAAAGGCATTCATCGCCCGGGACATGACGTTCCAGAACACGGCAGGACCGGGGAAGCACCAGGCGGTGGCACTTCGCGTGGGATCGGATTTGTCGGCATTCTACCGGTGCAGTTTTAAGGGTTACCAGGACACCCTTTACGTTCACTCCCTCCGCCAATTCTACAGAGAATGCGACGTCCATGGAACCGTGGACTTCATCTTCGGCAACGCTGCGGTGGTTTTGCAGAACTGCAATCTCATGGCCCGTAGGCCCTTGCCAAACCAAAGGATAATGTACACCGCTCAAGGCAGAAAAGACCCCAATCAGAACACCGGCATCTCCATTCAAAACTGTAGGGTGACCGCAGATTCGGATCTGGCTGCCGTGAAGAGCTCGTTCGAGGTTTATCTGGGAAGGCCTTGGAAGGAGTATGCGCGTACTGTAATAATGCAGTCCCACCTGGATGATTTGATTCACCCCGCCGGTTGGTATGAATGGGAAGGAAACTTCGCATTAGACACGCTGTATTATGGAGAATACAATAACCGCGGCCTGGGCGCGAATACTACAAGGAGGGTAAAATGGCGGGGGCACCGCGTGATCAAGAGTTGGAAGGAGGCAAGCCAATTCACGGTGGATCAATTCATACAAGGAGATTCGTGGTTGCCATCCACAGGTGTTCAATATGATTCGGGTTTTACATCATTATGAATGTCGCTTAAGAAATTGCACATGGGTTTCCCGTATTTTCCACTATTGTTTTCAAATATATTGTATATCTTTTTTCGTAATCTAGGTACTTCGGGTTCATCAGTCATGTGTTGTTCGTTCGTGTTGTGTTCCTATGTGTGGGCATTGGGGACTTGTTAAGGTGTTTTTAAGTTCATGTACGGTTGATTGTTGAATATAAATTATGTTTTGTTAACTAGGTGACAAGCTATTAAAAACTAATTAACTTAACCAATGAATTGCAATTTTTTTGGGTTTTGGTTTGTTATCCATAGACTTGTAATATTAAAAATATAAAGTAGAATATTTAAAATTAAAGTTATATTATTATGGATGAAAATAGAAAAATTCAAGAATTATTGATTGTTTACACACACACAATGTGTATATATGTGTGTGTGTATATATATACACACACACACAGAGAGATATATATATATATATATATATATATATATATATATTCTTAATCATCTTAAGTTTTTCCAACAATTCTTTAACTTAATTTCACGTTGTTTAAGGTACATAGTTTGATGTTATATATCACTAACACATTTAAGAGATGCCAATGCCATCCTAATGTTGTTGGCTAATTGTATTTTTGCTATAGAAATTTAATCTTCCATCAAAATTTGTGATGACATGCATATGCTTTTATCACTAGTAATCGAACATGAGTAGTGAAATGGAGACGCTAAACATAGAAGAAGTTAAACATGAGGGAGTGAAACATTGCAAAAAGAAGAGGGTGATGAAGAAGGGGTTTGAGGGAGGAGAACTCTAGTGTTGGGGATAATATTGGGGGACTATGCAAAACCATTCTTTCTTATGGCAAGGGACATATGAGCCACGAGCTATTTTTGTCAAATGTTTGAAGGAGAAAGGGGGTATGGTATACCCTAGATTATCAAGGCAACATACTTTGGAGATATCTCAAAAAGGAAAGAGTGGTCAATCAATATTGTCAATATCAATAGTTATACTATGCAATATCATCCCTTGTGATTTATGGGAGATTATATCAATTAGAATTTAATTTGTGCATGTACCGAGACACTTAGGAGATATGGACGTGAAGTGAGCTTAAAATCCCAAGTTGATGCAATATAGTAGTTGAATTTGATAACTACAAAACATGGTAAGGTGGTTTTGTGTCATATCTATAGACCATTATCTTAGGCCATTCTCCACACATGTGTAATCAACAACAAATATAAGATGTAATAGTTTTCGTTGTGGATTTTTTAGTTGAGACTACCTCCTCAACATTTCATGTTATTAACACTCATTAAATTTGAAGCATTAACATGTGTATCTTTATGAGGAAACATTTCTAGGCCCACACTCTTTCGTTGACTTTGTCATTGCTAACAATGTTATCATCATTAAGGTCTAAACAAACAACTCAATGTTATTCATATAGTGACTATCCCAACAATTTGATTGACAAATAAAGGATAACACTAAGTAATTTTGAGTGAGACCCATTGGTATATTGCATGGAGAGGCAGACCTAGTGGTCACATTGCAGAGTCTCCTTTGTGATCACCTAGAGAAAGCAAAACTTACATATATTAGATACAAATTGTAAATTCCACATTTTTCCCACATAAATACCCACAAAACTGGACAAAGAACAGAAAATTATGGAATGTTTTTTTGAAAAGTGTGCCCACAAAAGGTTTCAAAAATAATGATTGCTTCATTAACGTTTCTAGACAATTATATTTAATCGATAATTTTTTCCCGTTAAAATAAATATTAAACCCACATTAATCTTTAATGAATATAATCTTAACTAAGCACGGTTAAACTCCCCTAAGGAAAAAATTCAATACCTTTGTAAGAAAAGTGTAATAAATGACACTTTTTGACTTACAAAACACATAATGGGGTAAATTTTTGACCCCCAATTCATAGGTAGCATTGGCATAGTAATGTAAGAGGTGTGAGACAAGTTTAACTTGTCCCACAAGCCTCCAAAATGGCCCTTAAGGCCAAATCTGAATTTCCATGAAGGGGTAGAGTGTACAACACTCAAGATCACAAGCACTCAACTTACAACACATAACCCAAAGAGCCATCTAATCTAATAAATGAATTCTTTTGTCTCATCCATAATTAGTTTAGTAAAAATATTAATTTGCTAATCTAGACACAAATTAAATAATTAAGAAAAGGAGGATACATCACTATAAAATCACATACCAAAATTAAATAAAGGAAATTAAATAAAAGAAATAACACACAACCCCTTGGTCACAATTGGAGGTGATTCCCCCGGAGCCCCCTAACAAAAATTCAAACATACACACAACAAGATACATGTTGCCATGGTGACCCTTGTTGAATTCATCTAGCATTCCAATGTGGTTGGTCTCCAATCCCCATTGTTTGTTGTGATATGTTTTCCTGCAAAACACACAATACCCCTCTGGCCTCATGGCCATATTAACAATGTCAAAGTAATAAAAACACTTACATCTAACTATCAATTTCAACATCAAATATCATAACTACTATTGCTAAGACTAAGTGATTCAACAATTACTCTCAATTTCCAACACTTCGATTCTGCTAATACACCAGTTTGCGATTACGATCATAAGCCAACTAAATCATTTAACTTAAGCAATACTTTCACTTGTTCACAATTTTTCCAATTCTCCAACATCGAAGGAATCACAAAATAACTTTGAACATCATAGTAAAATCAATACGAAAATAATTCAAATATCAACATATATCTAAGCTGACAACACATCATTATCTTCCATACTGAAAGTCTATCAAAAGTTAATCAGTTTGATTAGAGATGTCTATCCTTCAATTTCCATATCACAATGTGTTACTATCGTTTGTCCATTACTATTTACATGTACAATGTGCAATGATGTCTATGTGTTCAGTCACATAGATAAACTAAATAGAACAAAACAATATCGAAGAGTAATGCTATCATAATCAAATTACGACAATGCAACCATTCTAGCTAATTGTTTTATCCTTAAATGCCCATCGTGGGTCCACAATACGACATATAGTTAAAATAATAATAACCAAGACACAATGGAGTCATGATGCCCCGCACATCTTATTAGTATGCTAATTAGAATAAAGCAGCAAGGTTTACAATTATAACAATTCGGAAAAGATAATCATGGTTCATTTAGTGTTGAAGAGAAGTGGGCATTACATCCCCTCCCCTTAGATTTGACTTCCTCTTGGAAGTCACAGAGAAGAGGTAGGGAACAATGCAAAATAAATAGGATCACACCCTTTGTGGAATTCCTTTGCTTTAAACAAGTGTGGGTCTATAGAACCCAAGTTTGGTCCAATGCAATTTAACAAGAAGAAGGGAGATTGAAAGGGATGAGTCCTAAACTTTCTTTTAGTAAGGTTACAAACATATAATTCTATAGAGTAACTCTACGTGGTCAACCAAGCTCCAACATATAGCATCAAAACATGAAATGGTCAAGGAGAAAATAACCACCAAGAAAAGGAATAATCGGGAGAATTTCGTGAACTTGAAATGACCATATAGTCTCCCATGGATCCCACATACTGCAACAACACAAGTTAAGGCTTCCACTAAGGTTAAGTTACACTTTCAAGGTTCGTTATTTAGACAAGACTAGCAAATATCAACCAATCAATTTATACAAGAAAACATGTCTACTCAAAGGTCTCACAATTTTGAGATCACACAAGATGAGGTTTAACAACAAGGAAGGACACTTAAATTAGCCAAAAAATTATAATCAAGAAAACTATTCATGGGAAGCACTTCTATAACTCGAGAGGGTACAATCAATTTTTTTATGGTAATACTAAGAAAATTCATGACCACAAGGTTTTCTATAGTCTGGTTTTACATTCAAGATCAAACACACAACACTAACCTAATTTAGAATGTCAAACATTTAGAAAATATTTCCACTAGAAACTAACATATCAATACAAGAGGCACCACTCACTATAACACAATGGGATTCATTTATCTTAAATCTTACTCAAGCTCAAAATAACCATAAAGAGAGCACATGCATAAATCATAACACCAAAGAGCACTCAAGGGAGCTAGAGAGAAGAACAAGTAACAAGAGGGGTCCAACTACAATCCAAAAGTGCATCATTCCTAAAGCAAGAAACAAGCATTAAACAACACTTACACTTTCCTTCCCAACGGAAAAAGGGGGCAACAAAAAAAAGTGTCACAAGCAAATAAGAAGAAAAGAGGACTTCCAAAAGTTGTTTCATATCCTTAACATATGTTGCCTTAAAATTACAATAACCTAGGTCACCAAGGACTAAATCAGCACACAAGGAGGCTTCTTTTCTTAAAAACAAGAGATAAGACCTAATCCTAAAAGGCCACAACTCACACTTGTCAAGCTATGAGGCAACAAGGGTACGATGACCCAAATCCTACAAGGGAAAAGCACCTATGCCTATGCACAAGGGAGTACTATGCAATTAGAACACATCACTAACAACAAGGTGTTTCACAATTCCTAAGTTAGGCGACAACTAAAGGTTCAACTATACATTGTACTCAATACACATAAATCTTACTCATTTCATAAACCAACTATTAAGTCAAAAGTTATAGTTTCACTTTCTAAGCACATTCCTTACAAGTTTTCTTAATTAAAATCTTCCTTTTATTATGATATCACATGTTTGCATTATAAGGAGCACCACTAGGGTTGGCATGATATCTCGCCATTCAATATAGGTGGCGGATTTTTTTTTACTCCTAGGGAAGGTAGATGGACAAAGTTTCCTTTCTATTCTTCTACATAGTTTCATTTCTTCTATTAATCTACCAAGATTATAAAGAAGAAACCATTTTCTTTTTCCTAATGTTCCAGTTTACTTGTTAAGTTTCAAGTCCAAGCTCCTCAATTAGGGTTTTATTATGCTCAATTTAATCATTTTACCAAATATATTTTAATGAGAAGGAAGATTCAAACATATCACATTATTACTTTTATGGGAATAAGAGATAAATCAACATATCGCATTTTTAATTATAAAGGAACAAGAGACATTCAACATAACAAACACATCATTAATCTTGTAAGAACTAGGAATCTATCAACCAACATGTATCACACAAATATTTCAAGGGTTTACCAAATAATTACAAGCATCATTAAACATTCCTAGTGGGTCTCCACAAGTCTCAAAAGAAGTTACAAGGAAAGACCCATTAAAGAGGCATATTTACTTTTACGAATTTTAGAGGTTTAACAATGTTTGTTGTTTAGGCTCAAACATTTTACTCACATAATAAGACAAGGAAATTTTTCAAACAACACTCATATTTCCACAAGATACCACCAACAAAGCAACAAAATGACAAGGAAAATTTTACTCCAAGGACACCACATTCCCATTAGAAGGTATCAAATGCAATAGGACAACCAACTAATCTACCCAAACATGGACTTTATGACCAAGAGTTGTAGTTTTAAAAGAAGAAGCACAATATAAGCACCACTGAGATTAAAATATTAAGATCTACCAAACTAACATCTCTAAGAGCAAGGTCCAAAAGACCCAAAAGAATCCATAAGTGTCTCTACGTAACCCAAAGATTAATAGGTCATAAAATTTTATTCATAACAATCTAAAAGGTTAAGACAGGGGTAGACTTATTTATAGGTCATCGAGAGAAAAACAAGCACACTTAATTAAACACATTTCCCGAATGGGCTTAAATCTAACCATAATTAACAAGATGCATACAATCCACAAGTCAATACTTTCTAAGATGAAACAAGGAAACCATGATACAAATTAGCATGCCATCAATGAAATGTCACTACCAAACAAACACTTTTCCACTAACATCTACAATCAACCAAAAGTCAATCTGATCCTAACACAATCCATAAGCCCATAACCAAACACATCTACTCTAACGAGGATAAAAGCTCTTACCAGGTTGTAAGAGAATCACCACCACCGCTATCAAGCTGCCAACTAGACCGCACTACACAACGAACTCTCCAAGATCCTAGACACACTCAAGGTTCCGTCTTTCCAAAACCAAGGCATAACTTAAAGCACCTAAGAAGACATTCCAGGCACCTAGGGTGTACCCCCATACGACGAAATGTCACAATACAAACAACGTAGAACCAGCTCAACAACATGCAAGAAAGAATCACGTAACATTTAGCTAAGTAGCCAACAAATAAACGAGCTCCGAGTCACCAATCAAAGTAAAATCCAAGAAATATCAGCAATCAAGGAAAGTGGCTAAGTAGTGCATTACAATGTCTGAAAATTCTCACAAAAATATAAATAACTAAAAGAGCCTCAGAGCTTCTCAATCCAATCGTAAAATAAGATGTTGGTCCTTGATAAAATAACACAAGTTTACAAATATAAAATACATAAGTCCACATCATAGTCACTTCACCCTCCATGGCCGCCAATAGGGTACTATACCTCGAGCTCCGTTCTAATAACGCATATGCAAAGCTGGATCAAAAGTGACACCAAGACCTAATATCCACTTACTCATACGGGGATTAAGTCGCCAAAGCGCAACCAAAACTAACTCGTCTAACCATTGAAGGAAAAAGGGGAGCTTTAGACGACTAAAAAACTTCTAATTTATTCTACTCCGACCCTTGAACACAACCACTAATGTCCAACCACAAGAATCACACCATACAATTTATCATTCCAATGAGGAAGAGTCTCAAAGGGTTTATCGCATCATACGACCAAAGCAAGAGTTAGGACTCATTAAACAACATCTTAGCAAGGGAACCGAGTTTCTGATATACCATAAGTTTGCAAGAATACCAATTTAATTTAACATTTTTCAGTTACCCGGGTTTGACAAAATGCCACTAGGTGAGTACAACAATTCAAACAAATTTATTATTTTATTATTATTTTAATCACGGAGGTTCAAATTTTGCTAACTAGTTTTCGGGTTTCAATGGCATCCCAGGGTCCAAGCGTTGAACCCACGGCTCTGATACCAAGTGTAACGCCCACATTTTTCCCACATAAATCCCCACAAAACCCAATAACAAACAGGAAAAATTATGGAATTGTTTTTTTGAAAAGTATGCCCACAAAAGGTTTCAAAAACAACAATTGCTTCATTAACGTTTCTAGACAATTATATTTAATTGATAAAATTTTCCCGTTAAAATAAATACTAAACCCACATTAATCTTTAATTAATTTAATCTTGACTAAGCGCGTTTAAACTCTCCTAAGGACAAAATTTAATACCTTTGTAAGAAAAGTGCAATAAATGACACTTTTTGACTTACAAAACACGTGATGGGGTCTAGTTTTGAACCCCCAATCCATAGTTAGGGTTGGCATAGTAATTTAAGAGGTGTGGGACAAGTTTAACTTGTCCCACAAGCCTCAAAAATTGGCCCTTAAGGCCAAATCCGAATTTGCATGAAGGGGTGGAGTGTACAACACTTAAGATCACAAGCACTCAACTAACAACACAAAACTGAAAGAGACATCTAATCTAATAAATGAATTCATTTATCTCATCCATAATTAGTTTAGTAAAAATATTAATTTTCTAATCTAGACACAAATTAAATAATTAAGAAAAGGAGGATACATCACTATAAAATCACATACCAAAATTAAATAAAGGAAATTAAATAAAAGAAATAACACACAAACCCTTGGTCACAATTGGAGGTGATCCCCCCATGGGGCCCCTAACAATAATTCAAACATACACACAACAAGATACATGTTGCCATGGTGACCCTTGTTGAATTCATCTAGCATTCCAATGTGGTTAGTCTCCAATCCCCCCATTGTTTGTTGTGATATGTTTTCCTGCAAAACACACAATACCCCTCTTGCCTCATGGACATATTAACAATGTAGAAGTAATAAAAACACTTACATCTAACTATCAATTTCAACATCAAATATCATAACTACTATTGCTAAGACTAAGTGATTCAACAATTACTCTCAATTTCCAACACTTCGATTCCGCTGATACACCAATTTGCAATTACGATCATAAGCCAACTAAATCATCTAACTTAAGCAATACTTTCACTTGTTCACAATTTTTCCAATTCTCCAACATCAAAGGAATCACAAAATAAATTTGAACATCATAATAAAATCAATATGAAAATAATTCAAATATCAACATATATCTAAGCTGACAACACATCATTATCTTCCATACTAAAAGTCTATCAAAAGTTAATCAGTTCGATTGGAGATGTCCATCCTTCAATTTCCATATCACAATATGTTACTAGTGTTTGTCCATTACTATTTACATGTACAATGTGCAATGATGTATATGTGTCCATTCACATAGATAAACCAAATAGAACAAAACAATATCGAAGAGTAATGTTATCAAAATCAAATTATGCCAATTCAACCATTCTAGCTAATTGTTTTATCCTTAAATGCCCATCAGGGTCCACAATACGACATATAGTTAAAATAATAATAACTGAAGTGTAATGGAGTCATGATGCCCCGCACATCTTATTAGTGTGCTAATTAGAATAAAGCAGCAAGGTTCACAATTATAACAATTCGGAAAAGATAATCATGGTTCATTTAGTGTTGAAGAGGAGTGGGCATTACACAAATACTATGCATTTAGGGTTCCTTTGATGATACCACCCGTTAACAAACCCGATACAAAACCTCAATCGTCAATTTCCCCAACACATGTCAAATAGAGCCACCGAGAATCCCGTTTGGAAATTCCTATTGACACGGTAGTGTTTGAGGCATTGGAAAAAGATATAAAAAAATTGTATGCGCTCTTAGGTCCTCCTTGCTGCTCTAGATCATCAAAGGTAATCAATAGGAACACTTTAATTTGAATATTATAATTCACTTGATTGGTTTGAATCTTGATTATAATTTAGTTTATTTATCACTGTGCTATGTATTTGCTTAAGATTTATTATTTCAGTTGCGGTAGTTCGTGTCTTGAATTTGGGAGGGGGAGATGTTATGCCAACATATTCATCACCAAATTGAAATGAAAATGTAAGTGTTGGAGTTTCCATCTCATGCCTATGTGGAGCAATAAAAACTAACATTGAGAGGCTCACCGTCGTCGTGCCGCGTCATCGTCGTCATCATCATCATCATCTATGTATCTATATATTTTTATAATCATTAGCAAACTTAAATTCCCTCTTCAATTTTTCTTTTTAGTTCATGGAGTATGTAGATTCAAGTGTGCCCAAACCATACCATCTAATTATCTCAAAGAGGAGGGAGAATACAATGATGTCGGTGTGTATGGATTAGAGATTCATGTGAACATTGAAGTGCACAATTATGAGGGATTTTCCACTACCTCTCACACCTCTATTTTTCCCATCATTAATCTTTTGAAATTTGATGCGGTCAAGATCGATATAAATTCCAAGATGCCACAAATAGAGTTTGACGTAACTTTGGGATCATTTCTATTCTTTTTCCCTTATAACAGATATAGATCTATAACCCAAAATGTTGACTTCAACAAATTTGAACATAGTTCTTCATATATATTTTAGACACAAAATCACACACTTTGAGTCATTATTTAGTCTCAGTATCATACTACTGTTCATATGGTTCTTAAGTGAAAAGAGTAATAATTAACACATGTCTTTGGCCATTTTACTTTGCTTTCTTTCATTACTTTTGATCTTACACCCACAGTTGCCTATTTTGTATGATCATTTTATGTTTTTCCTATTTCGACTTGGTATCCCAGCCAGGACCGGGTGCCCCAAGTTTCCCTGGTCCCCTCTAGGGTGCCCCGATCCTATTTGCACTTTACTCTCACCCTTTGGGCACTTTCCAGGACATTTGAGATTTCTATATTTTTGGTGGTTGGCTTTTTCAGGGTTAATTACGAAATTAGAACAAGAGACCCATATAAAAATTAAGTTATGTGACCATAATGAGGGACCAAACACTAAGCACTTACTATCACCACATAAGGTTGCATCCATCAAAGGCATCTATAACTACATTTGCATCCATATAGCTCCATCACAAGGCACACAAGGTTGGTTCATCTACATCACACTTCATAGGAGCGAGAGTCTATTGTTTCCATGCACACATTTATTACATTCTACATCTAGTTATTTTCTCACTACTTCAAAAGTGTAGCTAGCACAAGAGCAGCCTAGGGCACAATTGCACACACACACACACACACACACCTAGAAATACATTGGGTCTGATATGTAGTGCAGTGCTCAGTGATAAGTCCATCCATTTGGCAACTGAGGATAGTCCAACCCCTTCATATGCATCTTTCTTTTTAGGGTTTTGATGTTTTTTTGGGGTTTTCCAAGGTATTCTTCCATTGCGGGTTTACCGGTGCTTCGAGAGATCACACAATGACATTCACGTGATAGGAAGCGAACACGAGACGAACATCTAACGACACTCCACATGAGGTTTTTGGCCATTTTTACATACTAGGGCACCCAGATCTCAAAAATTCACCCACGAGCACCCCTATCCCTTTCCAAGCACCCCAATCTATCTAAATAGTCCATATCTCGCATCTTCTTAGGCTACTATGTGACAGCTTCCTCCTCCTATTCACTGGTCTACACTATGACAGTAGTCCAAACATATTTGAGTCAGCTAAGGCTTTCTTAACCCTCTTTGCACATTATCATTTCATATTCTCTAGCTTAATTTTCTTGGGTATCATTTCTTAAACAAAATATGGAAATTATAGAAAAGGATAAAAAAGTGAAGATATGATCTAAATCAACACAAAGTAAATTTTACCCGTTGGTTCGATGGTGACCCAGAGTTATAGAGGGCATATCGATGACGACTTGAGCGGATGGATCTCGACAAAAAGCTAAAAATGTAGATGTAGGGATCTCGAGTGTAAATCGATTATCACATAGGCTTGAAAACACTAACAAACACCCGCAAAGAAAAACTGAGATAAGGAAACAAAAGGATACAAGAAGATAAGGGTTTAGATGGATTGTATGGCTAGTAGGATACAAGTCGACGACACCCGGCTAAGTTAAGCGGTGACTGGAGAAAGGAAGAATAGATTTAGACTGATAGAGAAGTAGATTGACATCCGAGAACCGGAAACAATAAAAAAATAAGGAAACACACTGATGAGGACTCGGAGGGAAGAATAGTTGTGAGAACACGCTAGGTCATGGGTGAATTGGGCATTCCTAAACAAGATTGAGGGTGGATGGGTTAGATGGAAAACTTGTAAATAGTAAACAAAACAACTAAACTAAGAAGTTTGATATGAGACTTTGATGGAAATTGGACTAACAAAACGTTAGTGATTGAAAAATAATGGTAATGATAAGAAATGATATCATAAACCAATATAAGATCAAGATAAACTCCCCAAAGTCTCCACAAGTGATGCAAATAAGCTCTAAGGGACTCCAGAAACCGTAGTAGAACTATAAGAAAGCTCGGGATCAAAGATAGGATCACAAAAATGCAAGAGAATTATGATTATGCCTCCTTTGGGAGGAGAGGTAAATGTGGCCTTATAGGGTCGATGACGACCCTGTGAGTTGTCACTAACTATGGGGAACCATCCATTCAGTGGTAGAAGGATGATTTATTCGAGAGATGGGGCTTTTATGGATTGGGATAAGTGCTTTAAAGCATTTATGCGGGTTAGGGTTTCTAGGGAAGTGATATGGGTAAGTGGGGGATAAAAATGGATTAAATAAAAGCTAGGAAAAGCTTAGAGATTAGGAACTAAGGGGTTTAGGGGTGATAAACAACCTAAAGAAGGGAAATTAGGAATAATTAAGATTAATTAGATAATGAGATGAGGATTAGGGGATAATTGATGAAGATTAATAATAAATTAAAATAGATAGGATAATGTATGGGAAAGATAGTAATGTTAACATGAACATGAATTAATTAAGAATGGGGGTCTAGATAGGTGACCGTGGTAAAGGAAGTGAACGCATGTGACAGTGTAGCAATACCAAATTTCAGTGTCTACAATCCCATTTCTTCTACCTTGCATGATCTTCACTTTTCATGACACTTTGCACACTCCCATTTACATTTTCACCTTCAAACACCATCACCCGCGGGTGATCAGTGTTCGGTGCAAATTCAAAATCCTAGTTGACGCCTTCACCCGCGGGTGATGATGTCGGTATAAATACCCAACTCACATTTTCACATCATCATCATCATATCATATCAACAGAACTTTCCATTAGCTTTACTCTCTTGCACCAACTTGTACCTACTCGGTTAGCTTTTGAATTTCTTAAATATTGAATCTTGGCTTGGAGATTTTTCTTGTTTGATTGGTTTGCTTACACTTTTTCCTACCAAGTCTAATGAGCTAGGACTGGATTGTTCCCCCTTCTCCACCTGAAAGTTTTTCTCTCTTGTTGTATGGTCCTTTGGGAGATAGATGCATCAATGACCGCCCGCAATAGGTAAGTGCTCTAACCCATTTTGTCATTTTGTATAGATTAGTTTCTTACATTCACTATTTATTATATGTTATCTTAGTATTTTATGCACATTCTAGGTTAGCATATTGTATTTCATTTCCTTTGATGTTACATGCTTTACTTTAGTTAGCACAAGCTTATCTTATTCATAACCTCCTCCATGGTATCAATACCTCCATAGGGTTCCTTCCTCTTCTTCAACCTAGGGCCTTATAAACCTTAGGTTGTCCTAGTGTAAGGGTTACTTCCTTTGGGGTATGTGATCATAGCGGTCCTTACACCCCCTTTAATTCTATTTGTTTATGTGTTGGTCTAATTGGTGTGTCCCTCTCTCGCACTCCTCGATACCCTAGTTGAGCGAGATGATAAGAGTACATGGTTTCTAGACACATTTTTTTGCTACCATACAATACCCAATTTTTTATTTTCCTTTTCCACATGTATGCACATTTGGATCTTCTATGTTCTTTCTTGTACAACTAAGTCTTCATATCCTCTTATGTATTTTAGTTATCATTTATTGTTTATCAAATATTGCAAGTATTTATGCATTATGATGGTTATGAATGGTTAATTATAAGTTGATTAGATCATAATAATCTTTATAGACCCTTTCATCCTCTCTATTGTTGTGCACTTACCATAACATAAATTAATTAGGGTGTAAACATAGCCAAGAGAGAAATTCAATTATTTTGATATCTTCTTTTCATTTCAAGATTCTCCTTCAAATCTTTGGTCATATGTGATTTAGAGAGTGGAGAAAATTATTACCTATTAGATTATCAAGCCTCTCTCCTTGGTTAGGAAATTTCAAGTTTATTATAAATTTCTTGTGTCACTCCTATTTATTATTATATTTAAAGGGATCCTTCAAAAGTTTCCTATCCCAAATTAGAAAACCTTTCAAGAAGCCTCTTGGGATATTTTTTAGAGACCTAAATAATATTAAGGACTTAGCTTCATTGACATCAAGGTCAAGGGCATGCCCTAAGTGTCAAATGACTTATCAATGGATTAGAAGGTTGTGAGGCATGAAAAATTATATTAATAAATTACATCTCTCTAAGATCTCGTCTTGGAAAGAAGGCCGAGTGACCTAATATGACTCTCTCTTCTTAATACCCTTGTGCTAGTTAAAAATGGCACAACTATTGTAACTAGAAGCACACAAAAGGTTTTGGAGCTGGTCAAACCCAACCTCATCTAGGTTGAGATTGTTTCATTAATATAATATCCTCAACTCTCAATTTTTTAGGTGGTATTCTATTTTAAATTTGACAAGATCCATTTTCCTATCAATCCTTCTATTACAATCCTTTGACTATTTAGAAAAGGGAACTAAGACTAACTATGATATATTTTGGATGGTTTCTCATATATGGCTACCTTAAAATACTTTTAGGGACAACTTTAACTTAAAATTGATAATGACATGTTTCTTTAATTGAGATTCAAAGTTCCATACCTTATAACTTCCTCCATGAAATTGGGATTCTCTCTAGAGCTCCCTAGTGGAGAGCTTGGAATTGGCCAAATAGATACTATTAATTACCAATTATTCTCTCTCTCTCTCTCTCTCTCTCTCTCTCTCTCTCTCTCTCTCTCTCTACTTGGGCTAGGCATTTTGCCTATATTTGGGAATTTGGTGAAGAACCCAAAAAAACTCACTTTCATTGGTGTGTTCTTTACCAAGGCTTACATGTTAGAGATATGCCAAAACGTTTAGAGATTTTAAATCTAAATTTCCCTTCATGCCACAAGGCTAATACTATCATACATTTAATATGATTTTGTTTACATGTTCATTCTATTTAAAGTGGTTTCATACCCG
This sequence comes from Taxus wallichiana var. yunnanensis, assembly GCA_018340775.1. NCBI lineage: Eukaryota > Viridiplantae > Streptophyta > Pinopsida > Cupressales > Taxaceae > Taxus > Taxus wallichiana. Next base: position 142,595,721 of record CM031240.1, on the reverse strand, counting down.
ATTCAAACCCTTTATTATAAAATTATTGACCTATAAAATGATCGTACTATGGGACTCTATCATTTTACCTCCAAAATACAAGAAAATTTGTCATATTTTTCATATTGATATTATTTTTCACATTTGGAAAGATTAAAATTGTAACATCCCCATTTTAAAATACCGAACAAGGGAAAAAAAAAAAATTTATATATAACGTTCTCGATATGAATTATAAAATTCAAACACACGCTCAAGTTTTAACAATTGTTCTCTGCCCAAACAACACATTTGATCACACAATTTCTTTTTTAAAACGAATGTTCCTGTTCGCATATTTACAATATGGAACACACATTCAATGCCATTCAATCTTATAATAGATTATATATGCTCATCAAATGACTCGAGGAACTGCCGATCTTCCATTTTCATGGCTCGGAGTTTCAACGATCCTTCATTTCATGACTCAAAGAACAATCGATCCTTCATGTTCATGACTCGCAACAACAACCGATCCTTCATGTTCGCTTTATGCATGGTATATTATATATACCGTTCTCATAACCGCTTTCGTTATCGGCGATCCATTTAAGAAGCCTATCTCGAATATCTCATATCGATATTCATCTAACATCCTGCATCTTAAATTAAGTGATAAGGACAACGCAACCAGCAATTGCGATACTTTGGCCAAAGATTTTCACATGCTTTGCATGATCATATTCCTGGATGTTATACACATCAACGGAATACGTCCTTCACTTCACTTCACCTGTTATCTAGAATGGTCTTTCCTGGTTCCTACCAGTCCTCTTCGTTTAAGGTTAGTTTAAACTTCCAATTACAGTTAGTAATATGAACGAATATAGGAAGGCACTCCCGGTAACTAAAGATACGCAGACCTACGGTGTCGTTTCCCCACGACCCCGTGTGTCTAGTTATCTTTAGTATTCCGGAGTCACTCCGTATACCAGATCATACTCCTATCCCCTGTCCACAATTACACATTCAGCCTATGTATTCTTGATGTTTTAATTCAGGAGGGCATTGCAATATGTCAGCTGCAACAGTGTGTCGTCATGAAGACCCCGTCTTCATGGAGACACCTTGCTGTAGCTGGCGTATGCCAATGTCCTACAGAATTTCCCCATCGAGCATACACATCCTGCTCAAGTGCTTAGGATACGATTTTAATAATTAAAATCAACTTTCAGCATTCGTGTTGATCCCTTGATCCTCGTTTCCATTGATTACGCTTGCATTCTGAATTCTAACTTATTAGAAATCATTTAAACGAGGTCTAATTCCCAAGAAATGTATTCATTTGTTCTCCTTAACGTTATAGGGTTAAGGTCCATTAGTTATGGATATACTTATCCTATATCCTTTATCCTGAATTCAGCATACGAGATCATTAGTGGAGTTCGAAAGTGAAGTTCGATTATTCCAAGGTTGATTGATATTCCTTAGCTCCTAAGCTAATCCTGAATACCTTTCGATTATGGAATCATATTCTTCCTAATCCTGTTTAATGTCAATTAAAAATTCATCTTTACCCAAGTATGAATTAATTGCATTTTTCAACTTAAAAGTTGCATTTAGGTAAGAATAGATATTAGTTTCCATTTAACATCCATCCAAGGATAATTAAACAAATCCAATCAAGAAATAACATTATATTTCCAATTTAGATAACAATTCAAACTGATATAAACATTTAAAATATCACACATGTAATTGTATTCAATATTTTATGTCATAATCAGACAATAGCCAATCCAAATTGATTGGGCATGGTTTACATAAATCATCCATACAACTCATAGATAGAAGAATATACTTTCTTCTTTTCACAATTCCTCGAAGAGGAATAAAAGCGACAATTACAATACATCATCAACAAATCAAGAAGCATCAGAAAACAACCAAGTCTTCATTCTAATCAAATTCCATCTGCAAAATGAATTGCACGGTCAGTTCAATGAACTGAGCATATTAAGCACTTATCCTTAAAATAAGGTGCTTGAACTAACTGTCTCAATAAAAGAACCCTGCTTTTATGAAACGGCGCTTAAACATCAATCACGAAATAGGCACAAAAGAAAGATCAGCAAAACAATCAACTATCAAAATATCATCACAATAAGCCAAAGAGCTGCTGTCCCGTTTTCCACATAATCATATAAGTCTCAATTTACAATATTTGTAAAGTTAGGAATACAAGTAACTTACACTGATATAACATACGCTTATCCTTTCCACATCTTTCATTAATAATAAATGCAAAGGATGAAACTAATCTGAAATGTAAATCCATTACTTTCCTTTCGGTTCGTGCATCACATTAGATTCCAAACAATCAAGTATGTATACAAGAAAGCAAACAAAGAATGCATATAGTTGCTCCCATCTTAGCACTATAAAAATTCATTATTCACGAATTACCGATTTTCCAATGAATGAAGGAAGAAAATATCATTTTTCCAAGTCATTCATTCATATCTCTATTTCTTTCCACATGACTGTCCTAGCAAAGGTGGAATCCAAACGAAAGACAAATCAAGATAACATTCGAGTGAAACTTACAAAATCCAATCAATTCACTTTCTAGCAAGAAGAAGAGTAATTTCATTTATAATCCGCTTTAATTGAAAACAGGAAGAATTCATCATCCATATCCATACTTCATTTGAATCGACTCATATAAAAATCCGATACGAGTTAGTACAACATTATGTTCATCCTAGGTCAAACAAGATATAAGATGCGAGACCATATATTTACCATACTTAAAGAAACCATATTTCTTTCACTGTATGATAAACAGATAACAGTTATACAATCATGCAGTCTATTAATCTCATGATTTCCAAATTCCATGAACGTAATCCCGTTCAAAATAACATATTATTCATTGTTGTTACTCTACAAAGAATCCAAGATTAAGTCATAATCACCAAAACAGCTTCGACCTTACAAGACCGATCAGCATTAGTAAACACAACTAATCATCATACCTTCCTAGCAAGAAACAGTATATTTCTCTATGAGTTCAGAAGGAAAAACTACTTCTTTTCCAACTCTCACAAACACTCATATAAAATTCTAAAGCCCATTCCTTTAAAATACAAAATACCATTTCCTCATAATCCCGAAACAATGAAGGAAGAGAAAAGTCTTATTTCTTTTTAAGCAAGAAAGGAAAGAACAGCCAAAAACATGTTATCATTTCTTTCTCCAAGGCAATTCGTATGCTCATACAAAAAAACAACACCGTATTCATCCTAATCAACACAGCAGAGAGAGAGAAAGAAACTATTTCCTTTTCAAAAGACGTTTCAGTATAGAAACGACCTTAAGCAACTCGTACATCCTGTACCATTATATCACGAAAGACCATATAACAAGAGCATTTTCTTAGTAGTGAAAACAACCATACAGCCGTTCTTAATATAATACTTAAACAGTGAAAAACCCATTCCAATAAGCTCGAAAAGAATGATATTCCTTTTAATCCCGAACAAGTTGGACATCAATCAACAAAAGATCTTATTTCCCTCAATGAAACTTCAGCTACAGAAACGACATCAAGCCGCTCACACAACCTTCACCATCTTATCACAAAAGTTCATGTGACAAAAGACAATCACACAACAATAAAACAATTCACACCGGCCGTATCGTTCTATTAAACATCTTACGGAAAAGAACCCGCTTTCAACTTCCATTTAACGTCAACCACCAAAGACGACAAAGGTATTTCATTCAAGAAATACAAAGACAGATAAACTCAAAGAATCAAGACAAGAGGTGTTTCATATTATTTCCAAAATAACATCAAGAGTCAACGGAACCCAAATCATAGCAATATAACTCGATTGTATTTCCATTTCCATGTTACACGCAAGGGCAGTTCCAAATACAACAGCAAAGAAACGATTACGTAAGGAGAACATCGCACAAGGCCTGTTCCAATTCATACAACGTGTACAGAGAAAGAAAATGTCTATTTCATTCCACAATACTGTCAACAACCACTACAATAATTCATATTCCAACTCGATTCGAGCAACAACACATCAAGGTCGAGCAACCAGAAGCAATTAAGCTTATCATTTCCCAAAGAAAAGAAGCAAGAACCGACAAAACCAATTCAAATCGACTCAACAGCAATCACACAATCCAAACCCAAGAGCAGGGTTGTTTTAATGAGACACTTAAACAAAGCAAGAGTTTTTAAAGAGAAGGGCTTAACATGCCTGAAATCTCTTTTCCAGAACTCAAAGAAGGCTTCGTTTGCCGCGTTATTCCTTCCACAGCGACAGCACAAACTTCCCAACACTCCTTTCTTCCTCAGGCTTAGTAACAGCCTTAAAATCTCCAAGAACAGTGTCAAATTCCAAGAGTCCGGGTCGATCGAACTGCACTTAAAAACCAAATGCAGAGCAACTTTGCAAAAAGCTCGAATCAACAAAATGAAAATCCAAATTCCCTCATACACTTTCCAAGGCGAGCTGGTCGCGAGGACCGAGAACAATCAATGCAATTAAGGCTCTACCTTTTCCTTACTTTCCATGCCACCGCCACTTGAGTTGGCGAACTCTAAATTTCAAATTTCCCATACAAAACTGATTTTGGCTCTATCTCCAAATAGATGCCTCTATTTCCTACTCCCCGCTAAATCGGCGATGTCCACGTATGGACTTTTTATTAAATGCTAATGAATGCCCTTCCTTCATCCTTATCCTCTCCTTCCAAGGGTCTGTGCGCCTTTTTAGATTAGGATTAGTTTAGGTTGCATAAAGTGTTCAATCTAGGTCTTAGTTTAGCCTTAGGTTTTATTTTCCCTTTTTTTTTTTTTTTGTAATTTAAAAATCCACTTAGGGTAGTAGTGTAGGATGCATGTTAGGACTTAGGATTAGTTTAGGGTTTTTAATTTATACTAACCACTAACACTAATCAACTTCCATCCTGCCCTCCTACAGACATTCACGTTAATGCAGAGTAGGACATTCCGTCCTTTGGATGATGTGCTAAGGCCACCCGTGTCCAGGCGTTTCTTGCCTCACGAGGTCCCAAGTTTGACCGATCAAGACAGGGCTCAAGAGTAAATCAATACTGAAATCACCAGAAGCCCTCAGCACACTTGGATCAATGAAATTGATTCAAGGTGTGCTGTCAATCAGCCACGAGAGTTTAGCAAGTATACGACAATTTGTCGTCACATCAGCAAACACGCAAGTACAATAAATGCTGTCCTAACAATAAATCACAACATGCAAGAATCCAAGTTAGAAACACATTCCTTTAAGATCAGAGTTTCTCTTAACATGTTTACTTTCATTCCAAAGAGTTATAACAAAGATGAAAAACATTCACCAAGATAATTTGCAAAATCAGAGTGTTACATTCTTCCCTCCTTAAAGAATCATCGTCCCGATGATCAGATTAAACAAATCAAGGAGTTCCTAGGACAAAGTTCAGTTATTGTCCTTTCATTCATAAGTTCATACCAAAAATGATTCACTCTTAAAAACAAGAATTGTCTAAATTTGGTAGAATTATCAGTTCTTTGAATTTCAAATTCAATTAAACAGGTGTGGAAAAGTAGATCTCATTTCTTCGAGATTTTCCCAAGTTACACTTTCTTCGCTGAACTGGTCCCACTGGACCTTACATTGGTTCACTTCACGATTTCTCAAGTACAACTGGCGAGTTCCCAGCACTCGAATGGGCTTAACCACAATTATTCCTAGGTCTTGGACTCGCAAGGAATTCCATTTAGCACATGTGATAAATCATCACATATTTCTTAAGCAAAGAAATATGAAAAACATCATGCATTTGAGACAAAGCGGAGGTAATGCTAGACGATAAGCTACAGGGTTGATTATTTCAACAATTTCAAAAGGTCCCACATAACGTGGCGACAACTTGGTAGCCTTGCCAAAAGTTATTGAGCTCTTTTTCGGCTTCACCCGAAGAAAGACCTTCTCTCCCAGCTTTATAATGCTGTCAACCCGCTTCAAGTCTCGCATAGCTCTTTTTGCCTATTGGCAGCCTCCTTTAGATGTTCCCGAATCATTTTCATTTGTTGTTCCATTTCCATAAGGATTTCTGGCCCAATTACCTCTCTGTCCTCAACGCTGTCCCAGCTGACAGGGGTTCTGCATTTTCTTCCATACAATGCTTCAAAGGGCGCCATTTTTAAAGAGGCATGATAGGTGTTATTGTAAGCAAATTCTACCAAATGGAAGGTATTCCTCCCATTTATACCGTATGTCCTCTAAAACCTCGATTAACTCTCTCGAGTCCTGTCCATCCGTTTCCTGGATGATATGCGTAATCAAGTTCAATTTAGTTCCCAAGGCCGCATTAAGCGTTTGCCAAAACCTTGATGTCATCCTCGGATCTCTGTCCGATATGATTAATTCTGGTATTCCATGCAATCTGAAGATTTCATGTACAAATCTTCTTGCTAGCACTGGTGCATCGTCCTTCAAATTACCAGCAATGAAGTGTGCCACTTTGGTCAATTTGTCGACTACAACCAGGATAATGTCATGCTTATTTCTTGACATAGGCAATCCTTGAACGAAATCCATCGTTATCACTTGCCATTTATACTGCGGAATACTGTGGGGATACAATAATCCAGTGGGGTGCATATGTTCCGCCTTAACACGCTGACATTCCAAGCAGTGTGTTACAAATTCTACCACATCCTTTTTCATTCCCTTCCAGAAATATTGCTGCTTAAGATCAGCGAGCATTTTTGTAATGCCAGGGTGTCCAGAAAAAGGTGAATTATGGAATTCAGTTAACAATTTCCCTCTTAAGTCATTTGCCACAGGTATATACACCCTGTTTTCGAACCTCAGAATTCCTTCATTATCAAAATGGAATCCCTTATACCGACGTCCTGCGGGTCTGTAGCAAGTGCTGATTTGACTTGCTTTGGAAATAAGGATCTAATTCCAAGGCATCTTTCACCTCATCCTTAAACTGAGTTCTTAACGTTATAAGAGCAGAGATATGCTTCCTTCGACTCAAAGCATCTGCTACCCGATTTTCCTTGCCCTTAATGTAACTTATATCGAAATCATACTGAGACAGAAATTCTAACCATCTTCGCTGCCTTGCATTCGATTTGGGTGAGTGAAAATATACTTGATCCCCCGATGGTCTGTTTTTAACTCAAGGGCTTGCCTAACAGATAATGCCTCCACATTTGAAGTGCATGAACAATGGCGGCGAGCTCAAGATCGTGTGGAGCATAATTGCTGTGACTTAAGCTTTCGCTTTCATAAGCGATGACATGGTTATTCTCGTAATGAGAATACCTCCAAGGCCTTCTCCTGAGGCGTCCGTTACAACCATAAAATCTCCATTTGGATCAGGTACAGTCAAAATAGGTGCTGTAGTTAACTGTTCCTTTAACTTTTTAAAGGCAGATTCACATTTGTCTGTCCAGACAAATTTCTTTTCTTTCTTTTGCAGCGAAGTGATTGGGGCAGCAATTTTTGAAAAGTCTTTGAAACTTTCGATAATATCCAGCCAAGCCCATGAAGCTCCTCACTTCGTGCACATTCTTAGGCGCAGGCCACTCAGTTATAGCTGTGATCTTTGAAGGGTCAACAACTATCCCATTTTTGCTTATAATGTGTCCTAAATAATGCACTTCTGCATCATAAAAGGAACATTTGGATAGTTTTCCATACAACTTCCTCTTTCTTAAGATTTCCAGCACTATCCTGAGATGTTCTTGGTGCTCTTCGACATTTTTAGAGTATATAAGAATGTCGTCTAAGAATACAAGCACAAACTTGTCTAAGTATTCTTGAAAAATATTATTCATTAGATTCATGAAGGCGGCAGGTGCATTAGTCAGCCCAAAAGGCAACACCGTGAACTCATAATGCCCGTACCTCGTTCTAAAAGTTGTTTTATGAATATCTTCTTCCTTTATTCTCAGCTGATGGTACCCTGATCGAAGATCTATTTTTGAATAAACTGATGCTCCTCGCATCTGATCAAACAGATCATCAATCCTAGGAAGTGGGTATCGATTTTTGATAGTTGCTTTGTTCAGCATTCTGTAATCAATGCACAGCCTCAAAGTGCCATCCTTTTTCTTTACGAAAATTACCGGCGCTCCCCAAGGTGAGACGCTCGGTCTGATCAGCCCCTTAGTCAGAAGTTCTTGTAACTGAGCCTTCAGCTCTACCAACTCAATGGTAGTCATTCTATAAGGTGCCTTAGATATGGGTTCCGTTCCTGGTTTGATTTCTATTGCGAAATCAAACTCACGTTTGGGCGGAAGACCTGGCAATTCCTCAGGAACACATCATGGAAATCCCTCAACAATGGATATCTTTCCATGAAATCATTATCTTCTTCCGCATTTTCTGTCATTTTTACTGCATACAAAGTGCAGCCTCTGTTTTTAGCCCTTTTTAGTTGCATAGCCGTCAGTTTCCTAACTGCAACTTCCCGTTTTACACCTTGAATGACTGCTGCTTTCTGCAGGTCATCAAAGCAATAGATTTGTTTTTCATAACAGTCGACCTTTGCCTTATGTTCAGCCAACCAGTTAACTCCAATAATGATATCATATGATCCTAGAGGAGTGACATACAAGTCAACTTCGGTGGAGAAACTAGGCGGTCAAGAATTGCCCCAAAAAGGCACATTTCGACTGTATGGACAACATTATTCCCATAATGCACTGTCCATGTTTTATCCATTCTTGCAGCCTTTCTTTTTAATTTCATAGCAAGTTTAGCAGAAATAAAACATTCTGTAGCTCCAGTATCAAAAAGTATAACTACAGGTGTACCGAATAACTTACCCGTAACTTCTATGGGCGTCACTTGCTTTTCAGCTTGTCTGTTAGCCACTGCAGCATGTATCCTATGTTGTTGTCCTGCGATCGTCCTTCTTCAAAGGACAGTGATTCGCATAGTGGTCCTTTCCACAGTTGAAGCATCCTCCAGCTGGCCCTTTTCTAGGCTCAAATTTGTTACCAGCCTTGAAGTTATCATTCTGGCTTCCATAGGACTTCTGTCCAATGCCATTAACTTTTGGGAAGTCATTCCGCACACTATTTACAGTGTCTGTTCATCACAGGTTTCTTGTTGTTATCTACAACAATTTTATTTTTCACACCAAACCTTTTCCAAGGTCCCCTTTTTGGTGCAAGAGACGAAGAAGGATTGGGAATCTTCTTCCTTATCTCTTCCTGTGAGTAGATATTGCCCTCAATTTTTGTTCCTGTCTGATTGCCTTTTCGACAACTCCATCCATGGTGGTTGGGCCGTGGACATCCACTTCGCCACCAATGATGGGATTCAGTCCCATTATGAATTTCCATATTCTAAACTTCTCGTCAGCTTGGTACTGCGGCACATACTTAAGGAGTTTAGTAAACCCTTCCCAGTATTCCGTCACCGACAGCCTTCCTTGCGACCAGTTCTGAAATTCAGTCATTTTCCTATCAAAATAGAGTTGAGGCAGCCATCGTTGCCTAAAATAACCCTTAAATTGATCCCAAGTTATGTCTGATTCGACAATATTCAGCTCAACCTTACGGTTGTCCCACCATGATGATGCTTCATGAGAAAGCTGATATGCTCCCCATATCACTTTAGTCTCTTCGGAGAAGTTTCTTATTGCAAAGTATTTCTCCATTTCACTGAGCCAATTCTCAACTCCGTCCCCAAGAGTTGTTCCATCAAACTTTGGAGGACTTATTCTCTTTATATCATTTGTAGGTTCAAATTGCTAATCTTGCCCTTTTATTTTCAGGGGGATTAGGAGCAATTACATTATTATCATCAACACCCGGATTCCCTCCGTTGATGTTGTCCACAGGAGGCAGCTGATCATTTATTTCAGCTTCATTCTCCTCCTCTTCATTGCCCATTGACTGTTGTTCCAAAGATGATAGTCAAATGATCCTCGTGTCAAGTAGGGCAGCAAGGATTTCATCCGACTTTTGGGCGATTCTTTGCTTCTCCACCCCGTAATGGGTTATTCGCAGCATTCCCTCTTGTCCTGACCATTTTCTGTTCAATAAGAAAATGTAAACCTTATTAATATCGTGGACTCATTAGGTCCAAGAGCTGCAACCTTCAGCTCTGATACCAAGATGTAACATCCCCATTTTAAAATACCAGAACAAGGGAAAAAAAAATTTATATATAACGTTCTCTGTTATGAATTATAAAATTCAAACACACGTTCAAGTTTTAACAATTGTTCTCTGCCCAAACAACACAGTTTGGATCACACAATTTCTTTTTTAAAACGAATGTTCCCTGTTCGCATATTTACAATATGGAACACACATTCAATGCCATTCAATCTTATAACAGATTCTATATGCTGCTGTAAATGACTCGAGGAACTGCCGATCTTCCATTTTCATGGCTCGGAGTTTCAACGATCCTTCATTTCATGACTCGGCAACAACCGATCCTTCATGTTCATGACTCGGCAACAACCGATCCTTCATGTTCGTTTATGCATGGTATATTATATATACCTATTCTCATAACCGTTTCCGGTTATCGAAGTGATCCATTTAAGAAGCCTATCTGAATATCTGATTCTTGATATTCATCTGACATCCTGCATCTTAAATTAAGTGATAAGGACAACGCAACCAACAATTGCGATACTTTGGCCAAATATTTTCACATGCTTTGCATGATCATATTCCTGGATGTTATACACATCAACGGAATACGTCCTTCACTTCACTTCACCTGTTATCTAGAATGGTCTTTCCTGGTTCCTACCAGTCCTCTTCGTTTAAGGTTAGTTTAAACTTCCAATTACAGTTAGTAATATGAATGAATATAGGAAGGCACTCCCGGTAACTAAAGATATGCAGACCTACGGTGTCATTTCCCCACGACCCCGTGTCTAGTTATCTTTAGTATTCCGGAGTCACTCATATACTGAGATCATACTCCTATCCCCTGTCCACAATTACACATTCAGCCTATGTATTCTTGATGTTTTAATTCAGGAGGGCATTGCAATATGTCAGCTGCAACAGTGTGTCGTCATGAAGACCCCGTCTTCATGGAGACACCTTGCTGTAGCTGGCGTATGCCAATGTCCTGCAGAATTCCCCCATCGAGAATACACATCCTGCTCAAGTGCTTAGGATACGATTTTAATAATTAAAATCAACTTTCAGCATTCGTGTTGATCCCTTGATCCTCGTTTCCGTTGCAGTTGCATATAGCTAAGAGGGACTAAATCCGTCCATTAGCTTGCTATGCATCTTCTCCTTCATATCGAAGGGCTACATTTCCCTACTTGGTTCACTTCTTAATCATTGGATTAAGCAGTCCGTACCGACGGACGTGATAAGTTTAACCTATTAAACTTAGCCAAGATTTTCCAACTGCAACTAAATTCAGAATTCTAACTTATTAGACGTCATTTAAACGAGGTCTAATTCCCAAGAAATGTATTCATTTGTTCTCCTTAACGTTATATGGTTAAGGTCCATTAGTTATGGATATACTTATCCTATATCCTTTATTCTGAATTTAACATACGAGATCATTAATGGAGTTCGAAAGCGAAGTTCGATTATTCCAAGTTTAATTGATATTCCTTAGCTCCTAAGCTAATCCTGAATACCTTTCGATTATGGAATCATATTCTTCCTAATCCTTTTAATGTCAATTAAAAATTCATCTTTACCCAAGTATGAATTAATTGCATTTTTCAACTTAAAAGTTGCATTTAGGTAAGAATAGATATCAGTTTCCATTTAACATCCATCCAAGGACAATTAAACAAATCCAATCAAGAAATAACATTATATTTCCAATTTAGACAACAATTCAAACTGATATAAACATTAAAATATCACACATGTAATTGTATTCAATATTTCATGTCATAATCCGTACATTTGCCAATCCAGCTGATTGGGCATGGTTTACATAAATCATCCATACAACTCATAGATAGAAGAATATACTTTCTTCTTTTCACAATTCCTCGAAGAGGAATAAAAGCGACAATTACAATACATCATCAACAAATCAAGAAGCATCAGAAAACAGCCAAGTCTTCATTCTAATCAAATTCCATCTGCAAAATGAATTGCACGGGTCAGTTCAATGAACTGAGCATATTAAGCACTTATCCTTAAAATAAGGTGCTTCAACTAACTGTCTCAATAAAAGAACCCTGCTTTTATGAAACGACAGTTAAACATCAATCACGAAATAGGCACAAAAGAAAGATCAGCAAAACAACTGAACTATCAAAATATCATCACAATCAGCCAAAGAACTGCTGTCCCATTTTCCACATAACTGTTACAAGTCTCAATTTACAATATTTGTAAAGTTAGGAATACAAGTAGCTTACTGCTGATATAACATACAGTTATCCTTTCCACGTCTTTCATTAATAATAAATGCAAAGGATGAAACTAACTGAAATGTAAATCCATTACTTTCCTTTCAGTTCGTGCATCACATTAGATTCCAAACAATCAAGTATAGACAAGAAAGCAAACAGCAATGCATATAGTTGCTCCCATCTAAGCACTATAAAAATTCATTATTCACGAATTACCGATTTCCAACTGAATGAAGGAAGAAAATATCATTTTTCCAAGTCATTCATTCATATCTCTATTTCTTTCCACATGACTGTCCTAGCAGTGGAATCCAAACGAAAGACAAATCAAGATAACAGTTCAGAGTGAAACTTACAAAATCCAATCAGAATTCACTTTCTAGCAGTAAGAGTAATTTCATTTATAATCCGCTTTAATTGAAAACAGGGAAGAATTCATCATCCATATCCATACTTCATTTGAATCAGACTCATATAAAAATCCGATACAGGTTAGTACAACATTATGTTCATCCTAGGTCAAACAGTATAAGGATGCAGACCATATATTTACCATACTTAAAGAAACCATATTTCTTTCACTGTATGATAAACAGATAACAGTTATACAATCATGCAGTCTATTAATCTCATGATTTCCAAATTCCATGAACGTAATCCCGTTCAAAATAACATATTATTCATTGTTGTTACCTACAACAATCCAAGATTAAGTCATAATCACCAAAACAGTTCGACCTTACAAGACCGATCAGCATTAGTAAACACAACTAATCATCATACCTTCCTAGCAAGAAACAGTATATTTCTCTATGAGTTCAGAAGGAAAAACTACTTCTTTTCCAACTCTCACAAACACTCATATAAAATTCTAAAGCCCATCCCTTTAAAATACAAAATACCATTTCCTCATAATCCCAAAACAGCAGAAGGAAGAGAAAAGTCTTATTTCTTTTTAAGCAAGAAAGGAAAGAACAGCCAAAAACGTGTTATCATTTCTTTCTCCAAGGCAATTCGTATGCTCATACAAAAACAACGTTGTATTCATCCTAATCAACACAGCAGAGAGAGAGAGAGAAAGAAACTATTTCCTTTTCAAAAGAAGTTTCAGTATAGAAACGACCTTAAACATCTCATACATCCTTTACCATTATATCACGAAAGACCATATAACAAGAGCATTTTCTTAGTAGTGAAAACAACCATACAGCCTGCCAGTTCTTAATATAATACTTAAACAGTGAAAAACCCATTCCAATAAGCTCGAAAAGAATGATATTCCTTTTAATCCCGAACAACGCAGACATCAATCAACAAAAGATCTTATTTCCCATCAATGAAACTTCAGTACAGAAACGACACCAAGCCGCTCACACAACCTTCACCATTTTATCTCAAAAGTTCATGTGACAAAAGACAATCACACAACAATAAAACAATTCACACTGCCTGTACTGTTCCTATTAAACATCTTACGGAAAAGAACCCATTTCAACTTCCATTTAACGTCAACCACCAGCACGACAGGAAGGTATTTCATTCGAGAAATACAAAGACAGATAAACTCAGCAATCAAGACAGTGTTTCATATTATTTCCAAAATAACAGCAAGAGTCAACGGAACCCAAATCATAGCAATATAACTCGACTGTATTTCCATTTCCATGTTACACGCAAGGGCAGTTCCAAATACAACAGCAAAGAAATGATTGCACAGAAGGAGAACATCGCACAAGGCCTGTTCCAATTCATACAACGTGTACAGAGAAAGAAAATGTCTATTTCATTCCACAATACTGTCAACAACCACTACAATAATTCATATTCCAACTCAATTCGAGCAACAACACATCAAGGTCGAGCAACCAGAAGCAATTAAGCTTATCATTTCCCAAAGAAAAGAAGCAAGAACCGACAAAACCAATTCAAATCGACTCAACAGCAATCACACAATCCAAACCCAAGAGCAGGGTTGTTTTAATGAGACACTTAAACAAAGCAAGAGTTTTTAAAGAGAAGGGCTAAACATGCCTGAAATCTCTTTTCCAAACTCAAAGAAGGCTTCGTTTGCGCGTTATTCCTTCCACAATGACAAAGACAAACTTCCCAACACTCCTTTCTTCCTCAGGCTCGAACAGACCTTAAAATCTCCAAGAACAAAGTGTCAAATTCCAAGAGCTGGTTCGATCCGAACTAGACCAAAAAACCAAATGCGAGCAACTTTGCAAAAAGCTTGAATCAACAAAATGAAAATCAAATTCCCTCATACACTTTCCAAGGCGAGCTGGTCGCGAGGACCAAGAACAATCAATGCAATTAAGGCTCTGCCTTTTCCTTACTTTCCACGCCACCGCCACTTGAGTTGGCGAACTCTAAATTTCAAATTTCCCATGCAAAAACTCGAATTTGGCTCTATCTCCAAATAGATGCCTCTATTTCCTACCTGCCCCGCCAAAACTGGCGCTGTCCACGTATGGACTGTTTATTAAATGCCAATGAATGCCCTTCCTTCATCCTTATCCCTTCCCTCCAAGGGTCTGCGCCCTTTTTTAGATTAGGATTAGTTTAGGTTGCATAAAGTGTTCAACCTAGGTCTTAGTTTAGCCTTAGGTTTTATTTTCCCTTTTTTTTTTTTGTAAATTTAAAAATCCACTTAGGATAGTAGTGTAGGATGCATGTTAGGACTTAGGATTAGTTTAGGGTTTTAATTTATACTAACCACTAACACTAATCAACTTCCATCCTGCCTCCTACTAGACATTCACGTTAATGCAGAGCAGGACGTTCCGTCCTTTGGATCACGTGCCAAGGCCACCCATGTCCAGGCGTTTCTTGCCTCACGAGGTCCCAAGTTTGACAATACAGGGCTCAAGAGTAAATCAATACTGAAATCACCAGAAGCCCTCAGCACACTTGGATCAATGAAATTGATTCAAGGTGTGCTGTCAATCAGCCACGAGAGTTTAGCAAGTATACGACAATTTGTCGTCACATCAGCAAACACGCAAGTACAATAAATGTTGTCCTAACAATAAATCACAGCATGCAAGAATCCAAGTTAGAAACACATTCCTTTAAGATCAGAGTTTCTCTTAACATGTTTGCTTTCATTCCAGCAGTTATAACAGCATGAAAAACATTCACCAAGATAATTTGCAAAATCAGAGTGTTACATTCTTCCCTCCTTAAAGAATCATCGTCCCGATGATCAGATTAAACAAATCAAGGAGTTCCTAGGACAAAGTTCAGTTATTGTCCTTTCATTCATAAGTTCATACCAAAAACAGATTCACTCTTAAAAACAACGCGTTTTAAGACAACTGTACAATAGACTAATAATTGTCTAAATTTGGTAGAATTATCAGTTCTTTGAATTTCAAATTCAATTAAACAGGTGTGGAAAAGTAGATCTCATTTCTTCGAGATTTTCCCAAGTTGCACTTTCTTCACTGAACTGGTCCCACTGGACCTTACATTGGTTCACTTCGCGATTTCTCAAGTACAACTAAGCGAGTTCCCAAAGACTCGAATGGGCTTAACCACGATTATTCCGGGTCTTGACTGCAAGGAATTCCAATTTAGCACATGTGATAAATCTGTCACGTATTTCTTAAGCAAAGAAATATGAAAAACATCATGCATTTGAGACAAAGCAGGAGGTAATGCTAGACGATAAGCTACAGGGTTGATTATTTCAACAATTTCAAAAGGTCCCACATAACGTGGCGACAACTTGGCAGCCTTGCCAAAAGTTATTGAGCTCTTTTTCGGCTTCACCCGAAGAAAGACCTTCTCTCCCAGTTTATAATGCCTGTCAACCCGCTTCAAGTCTGCATAGCTCTTTTGCCTATTGGCAGCCTCCTTTAGATGTTCCCGAATCATTTTGATTTGCTTGTTCCATTTCCATAAGGATTTCTGCCCAATTACCTCTCTCGTCCTCAATGTTGTCCCACCCAAATGACAGGGGTTCTGCATTTTCTTCCATACAATGCTTCAAAGGGCGCCATTTTTAAAGAGGCATGATAGGTGTTATTGTAAGCAAATTCTACCAAATGGAAGGTATTCCTCCCATTTATACTGCTGGTCCATGCAATACATTCTTAACATGTCCTCTAAAACCTCGATTAACTCTCTCGGTCTGTCCCATCCGTTCGGATGATATGCGAATCGAAGTTCAATTTAGTTCCCAAGGCCACATTAAGCGTTTGCCAAAACCTTGATGTCATCCTCGATCTCTCGTCCGATATGATTAATTCCGATATTCCATGCAATCTAAGATTTCATGTACAAATCTTCTTCTAGCAGACGGTGCATCGTCCTTCAAATTACCAAAGAATGAAGTGTGCCACTTTGGTCAATTTGTCGACTACTACCAGGATAATGTCATGCTTATTTCTTGACATAGGCAATCCTTGAACGAAATCCATCGTAATCACTTGCCATTTATACTGCGGAATACTGTGGGGATACAATAATCCAACGGGTGCATATGTTCCGCCTTAACACGCTGACATTCCAAGCAGTGTGTTACAAATTCTACCACATCCTTTTTCATTCCCTTCCAGAAATATTGCTGCTTAAGATCAGCGAGCATTTTTGTAATGCCAGGGTGTCCAGAAAAAGGTGAATTATGGAATTCAGTTAACAATTTCCCTCTTAAGTCATTTGCCACAGGTATATACACCCTGTTTTCGAACCTCAGAATTCCTTCATTATCAAAACGGAATCCCTTATACCTGACGTCCTGCGGGTCTGCAGCAAGTGCTGATTTGACTTGCTGGAAATAAGGATCTAATTCCAAGGCATCT
Source organism: Taxus wallichiana var. yunnanensis (assembly GCA_018340775.1). Lineage (NCBI taxonomy): Eukaryota > Viridiplantae > Streptophyta > Pinopsida > Cupressales > Taxaceae > Taxus > Taxus wallichiana. The sequence continues at coordinate 142,578,535 of CM031240.1, read as the reverse complement.
TTCACCTCATCCTTAAACTGAGTTCTTAACGTTATAAGAGCAGAGATATGCTTCCTTCGACTCAAAGCATCTGCTACCCGATTTTCCTTGCCCTTAATGTAACTTATATCGAAATCATACTGAGACAGAAATTCTAACCATCTTCACTGCCTTGCATTCAGATTTGGCTGAGTGAAAATATACTTCAGCCCCAGATGGTCTGTTTTTAACTCGAAGGGCTTGCCTAAAAGATAATGCCTCCACATTTGAAGTGCATGAACAATGGCAGCGAGCTCAAGATCGTGTGGAGCATAATTCTGTTCATGTGACTTAAGTTTTCTTTGCTTTCATAAGCGATGACATGGTTATTCTGTAATAGAATACCTCCAAGGCCTTCTCCTGAGGCGTCCGTTACAACCATAAAATCTCCATTTGGATCAGGTACAGTCAAAATAGGTGCTGTAGTTAACTGTTCCTTTAACTTTTTAAAGGCAGATTCACATTTGTCTGTCCAGAAAAATTTCTTTTCTTTCTTTTGCAGCGAAGTGATTGGGGCAGCAATTTTTGAAAAGTCTTTGACGAACTTTCGATAATATCCAGCCAAGCCCATGAAGCTCCTCACTTCGTGCACATTCTTAGGCGCAGGCCACTCAGTTATAGCTGTGATCTTTGAAGGGTCAACAGCTATCCCATTTTTGCTTATAACGTGTCCCAAATAATGCACTTCTGCATCATAAAAGGAACATTTGGATAGTTTGCCATACAACTTCCTCTTTCTTAAGATTTCCAGCACTATCCTGAGATGTTCTTGGTGCTCTTCGACATTTTTAGAGTATATAAGAATGTCGTCTAAGAATACAAGCACAAACTTGTCTAAGTATTCTTGAAAAATATTATTCATTAGATTCATGAAGGTGGCAGGTGCATTAGTCAGCCCAAAAGGCAACACCGTGAACTCATAATGCCCGTACCTCGTTCTAAAAGTTGTTTTATGAATATCTTCTTCCTTTATTCTCAGCTGATGGTACCCTGATCGAAGATCTATTTTTGAATAAACTGATGCTCCTCGCATCTGATCAAACAGATCATCAATCCTAGGAAGTGGGTATCGATTTTTGATAGTTGCTTTGTTCAGCATTCTGTAATCAATGCACAGCCTCAAAGTGCCATCCTTTTTCTTTACAAAATTACCGGCGCTCCCCAAGGTGAGACGCTCGGTCTGATCAGCCCCTTAGTCAGAAGTTCTTGTAACTGAGCCTTCAGCTCTACCAACTCAATGGTAGTCATTCTATAAGGTGCCTTAGATATGGGTTCCGTTCCTGGTTTGATTTCTATTGCGAAATCAAACTCACGTTTGGGCGGAAGACCTGGCAATTCCTCTGGAAACACATCACGGAAATCCCTCAACAATGGATATCTTTCCATGAAATCATTATCTTCCTCTGCATTTTCTGTCATTTTTACTGCATACAAAGTGCAGCCTCTATTTTTAGCCCTTTTTAGTTGCATAGCCGTCAGTTTCCTAACTGCAACTTCCCGTTTTACACCTTGAATGACTGTTGCTTTCTGCAGGTCATCAAGCAATAGATTTGTTTTTCATAACAGTCGACCTTTGCCTTATGTTCAGCCAACCAGTTAACTCCAATAATGATATCATATGATCCTAGAGGAGTGACATACAAGTCAACTTCGGTGGAGAAACTAGGCAGATCAAGAATTGCCCCAAAAAGGCACATTTCGACTGTATGGACAGCATTATTCCCATAATGCACTGTCCATGTTTTATCCATTCTTGCAGCCTTTCTTTTTAATTTCATAGCAAGTTTAGCAGAAATAAAACATTCTGTAGCTCCAGTATCAAAAAGTATAACTACAGGTGTACCGAATAACTTACCCGTAACTTCTATGGGCGTCACTTGCTTTTCAGCTTGTCTGTTAGCCACTGCAGCATGTATCCTATGTTGCTGTCCGCGATCGTCCTTCTTCAGAGGACAGTGATTCGCATAGTGGTCCTTTCCACAGTTGAAGCATCCTCCAGCTGGCCCTTTTCTAGGCTCAAATTTGTTACCAGCCTTGAAGTTATCATTCTGGCTTCCATAGGACTTCTGTCCAATGCCATTAACTTTTGTGAAGCTGTTCCGCACACTATTTACAGGTCTGTTCATCACAGGTTTCTTGTTGTTATCTACAACAATTTTGTTTTTCACACCAAACCTTTTCCAAGGTCCCCTTTTTGGTGCAAGAGACGAAGAAGGATTGGGAATCTTCTTCCTTATCTCTTCCCTGTGAGCAGATATTGCCCTCAATTTCTGTTCCTGTCTGATTGCCTTTTCGACAACTCCATCCATGGTGGTTGGGCCGTGGACATCCACTTCGCCACCAATGATGGGATTCAGTCCCATTATGAATTTCCGTATTCTAAACTTCTCGTCACTTGCATCATGCGGCACATACTTAAGGAGTTTAGTAAACCCTTCCCAAGATTCCATCACCGACACCTGACCTTCCTTGCGACCAATTCTGAAATTCAGTCATTTTCCTATCAAAATAGAGTTGAGGCAGCCATCGTTGCCTAAAATAACCCTTAAATTGATCCCAAGTTATGTCTGATTCGACAATATTCAGCTCAACCTTACGGTTGTCCCACCATGATGATGCTTCATGAGAAAGCTGATATGCTCCCCATATCGCTTTAGTCTCTTCGGAGAAGTTTCTTATTGCAAAGTATTTCTCCATTTCACTGAGCTAGTTCTCAGCTCCGTCTCCAAGAGTTGTTCCATCAAACTTTGGAGGACTTATTCTCTTTATATCATTTATAAGTTCAGCTGCTAATCTTGCCCTTTTATTTTCAGGGGGATTAGGAGCAATTACATTATTATCATCAACACCCGGATTCCCTCCGTTGATGTTGTCCACAGGAGGCAGCTGATCATTTATTTCAGCTTCATTCTCCTCCTCTTCATTGCCCATTGACTGTTGTTCCAAAGTCATACCAAACGATCCCTCGTCTCAAGTAGGGCAGCAAGGATTTCATCCAGCTTTTGGGAAGTTGCTGCTTCTCCACCCTGTAACGGGTTATTCGCAGCATTCCCTCTTGTCCTGACCATTTTCTATTCAATAAGAAAATGTAAACCTTATTAATATCGTGGACTCATTAGGTCCAAGAGCTGCAACCTTCAGCTCTGATACCAAGATGTAACATCCCCATTTTAAAATACCAGAACAAGGGAAAAAAAAAAATTTTATATAACGTTCTCTGTTATGAATTATAAAATTCAAACACACGTTCAAGTTTTAATAATTGTTCTCTACCCAAACAACACAGGTTTGGATCACACAATTTCTTTTTTTTTTTAAAACGAATGTTCCCTGTTCGCATATTTACAATATGGAACACACATTCAATGCCATTCAATCTTATAACAGATTCTATATGCTGTTGTAAATGACTCGAGGAACTACCGATCTTCCATTTTCATGGCTCGGAGTTTCAACGATCCTTCATTTCATGACTCGGCAACAACCGATCCTTCATGTTCATGACTCGGCAACAACCGATCCTTCATGTTCGTTTATGCATGGTATATTATATATACCTGTTCTCATAACCGTTTCCGGTTATCGAAGTGATCCATTTAAGAAGCCTATCTGAATATCTGTTACTGATATTCATCTGACATCCTGCATCTTAAATTAAGTGATAAGGACAACGCAACCAGCAATTGCGATACTTTGGCCAAAGATTTTCACATGCTTTGCATGATCATATTCCTGGATGTTATACACATCAACGGAATACGTCCTTCACTTCACTTCACCTGTTATCTAGAATGGTCTTTCCTGGTTCCTACCAGTCCTCTTCGTTTAAGGTTAGTTTAAACTTCCAATTACAGTTAGTAATATGAACGAATATAGGAAGGCACTCCCAGTAACTAAAGATACGCAGACATACGGTGTCGTTTCCCCACGACCCCGTGTGTCTAGTTATCTTTAGTATTCCGGAGTCACTCCATATACCAGATCATACTCCTATCCCCTGTCCACAATTACACATTCAAACTATGTATTCTTGATGTTTTAATTTAGGAGGGCATTGCAATATGTCACCGCAATACAGGTGTCGTCATGAAGACCCCGTCTTCATGGAGACACCTTGCTGTAGCTGGCGTATGCCAATGTCCTACAGAATTTCCCCATCGAGAATACACATCCTGCTCAAGTGCTTAGGATACGATTTTAATAATTAAAATCAACTTTCAAAGATTCGTGCCGATCCTCGATCCTCGTTTCCGTTGCAGTTGCATATAGCTAAGAGGGACTAAACCGTCCATTAGCTTGCTATGCATCTTCTCCTTCGTATCGAAGGGCTACATTTCCCTACTTGGTTCACTTCTTAATCATTGGATTAAGCAAAAAATGCATCGACGACGTGATAAGTTTAACCTATTAAACTTAGCCAAGATTTTCCAACTGCAACTAAATTCAGAATTCTAACTTATTAGACGTCATTTAAACGAGGTCTAATTCCCAAGAAATGTATTCATTTGTTCTCCTTAACGTTATATGGTTAAGGTCCATTAGTTTTGGATATACTTATCCTATATCCTTTATCCGAATTTAACATACGAGATCATTAATGGAGCTTCGAAGCGAAGTTCGATTACTCCGAAGTTTAATTGGTATTCCTTAGCTCCTAAGCTAATCCCGAATACCTTTCAATTATGGAATCATATTCTTCCTAATCCTTATAATGTCAATTAAAAATTCATCTTTACCCAAGTATGAATTAATTGCATTTTTCAACTTAAAAGTTGCATTTAGGTAAGAATAGATATTAGTTTCCATTTAACATCCATCCAAGGACAATTAAACAAATCCAATCAAGAAATAACATTATATTTCCAATTTAGACAACAATTCAAACTGATATAAACATTAAAATATCACACATGTAATTGTATTCAATATTTTATGTCATAATCCGTACAATAGCCAATCCAGCTGATTGGGCATGGTTTACATAAATCATCCATACAACTCATAGATAGAAGAATATACTTTCTTCTTTTCACAATTCCTCGAAGAGGAATAAAAGCGACAATTACAATACATCATCAACAAATCAAGAAGCATCGAAAAACCAAGTCTTCATTCTAATCAAATTCCATCTGCAAAATGAATTGCACGGGTCAGTTCAATGAACTGAGCATATTAAGCACTTATCCTTAAAATAAGGTGCTTCAACTAACTGTCTCAATAAAAGAACCCTGCTTTTATGAAACGACAGTTAAACATCAATCACGAAATAGGCACAAAAGAAAGATCAGCAAAACAACTGAACTATCAAAATATCATCACAATCAGCCAAAGAACTGCTGTCCCATTTTCCACATAACTGTTACAAGTCTCAATTTACAATATTTGTAAAGTTAGGAATACAAGTAGCTTATTGCTGATATAACATACTGTTATCCTTTCCACGCTTTCATTAATAATAAATGCAAAGGATGAAACTAATCTGAAATGTAAATCCATTACTTTCCTTTCAGTTCATGCATCACATTAGATTCCAAACAATCAAGTATAGACAAGAAAGCAAACAGCAATGCATATAGTTGCTCCCATCTTAGCACTATAAAAATTCATTATTCACGAATTACCGATTTCCAACCGAATGAAGGAAGAAAATATCATTTTTCCAAGTCATTCATTCATATCTCTATTTCTTTCCACATGACTGTCCTAAAAAAGGAATCCAAACGAAAGACAAATCAAGATAATAATTCGAGTGAAACTTACAAAATCCAATCGAATTCACTTTCTAGCAAAGAAGAGTAATTTCATTTATAATCCGCTTAATTGAAAACAGGAAGAATTCATCATCCATATCCATACTTCATTTGAATCGACTCATATAAAAATCCGATACAAAGTTTAGTACAACATTATGTTCATCCTAGGTCAAACAGTATAAGGATGCAGACCATATATTTACCATACTTAAAGAAACCATATTTCTTTCACTGTATGATAAACAGATAACAGTTATACAATCATGCAGTCTATTAATCTCATGATTTCCAAATTCCATGAACGTAATCCCGTTCAAAATAACATATTATTCATTGTTGTTACCTACAGCAATCCAAGATTAAGTCATAATCACCAAAACAGTTCGACCTTACAAGACCGATCAGCATTAGTAAACACAACTAATCATCATACCTTCCTAGCAAGAAACAATATATTTCTCTATGAGTTCAGAAGGAAAAACTACTTCTTTTCCAACTCTCACAAACACTCATATAAAATTCTAAAGCCCATCCCTTTAAAATACAAAATACCATTTCCTCATAATCCCGAAACAGCAGAAGGAAGAGAAAAGTCTTATTTCTTTTTAAGCAAGAAAGGAAAGAACAGCCAAAAACGTGTTATCATTTCTTTCTCCAAGGCAATTCGTATGCTCATACAAAAAAAACAACGCTGTATTCATCCTAATCAACACAGCAGAGAGAGAGAGAAAAGAAACTATTTCCTTTTCAAAAGAAGTTTCAGTATAGAAACGACCTTAAACATCTCGTACATCCTTTACCATTATATCACGAAAGACCATATAACAAGAGCATTTTCATAGTAGTGAAAACAACCATACAGTCTGCCAGTTCTTAATATAATACTTAAACAGTGAAAAACCCATTCCAATAAGCTCGAAAAGAATGATATTCCTTTTAATCCCGAACAACAGACATCAATCAACAAAAGATCTTATTTCCCATCAATGAAACTTCAAAGATGTAAACGACACCAAGCCGCTCACACAACCTTCACCATTTTATCTCAAAAGTTCATGTGACAAAAGACAATCACACAACAATAAAACAATTCACACTTTGTATCTGCTCCTATTAAACATCTTACGGAAAAAACCCGCTTCAACTTCCATTTAACGTCAACCACCAAAGACGACAGAAGGTATTTCATTCGAGAAATACAAAGACAGATAAACTCAAAGAATCAAGACAAGTGTTTCATATTATTTCCAAAATAACAGCAAGAGTCAACGGAACCCAAATCATAGCAATATAACTCGACTGTATTTCCATTTCCATGTTACACGCAAGGGCAGTTCCAAATACAACAGCAAAGAAATGATTGCACAGAAGGAGAACATCGCACAAGGCCTGTTCCAATTCATACAACGTGTACAGAGAAAGAAAATGTCTATTTCATTCCACAATACTGTCAACAACCACTACAGTAATTCATATTCCAACTCGATTCGAGCAACAACACATCAAGGTCGAGCAACCAGAAGCAATTAAGCTTATCATTTCCCAAAGAAAAGAAGCAAGAACCGACAAAACCAATTCAAATCGACTCAACAAAGAATCACACAATCCAAACCCAAGAGCAGGGTTGTTTTAATGAGACACTTAAACAAAGCAAGATTTTTTTAAAGAGAAGGGCTTAACATGCCTCGAAATCTCTTTTCCAAAACTCAAGAAGGATCCGTTTGCACGTTATTCCTTCCACAAATGACAAAGACAAACTTCCCAACACTCCTTTCTTCTTCAGCTCGAATGCAACCCTTAAAATCTCCAAGAACAGTTGTCAATTCCAAGAGCTGGTTCGATCAAACTGCACTCGAAAAAACCAAATGCAGAGCAACTTTGCAAAAAGCCAAATCAAAAAATGAAAATCAAATTCCCTCATACACTTTCCAAGGTGAACTGGTCGCGAGGACCAAGAATAATCAATGCAATTAAGGCTCTACCTTTTCCTTACTTTCCACGCCACCGCCACTTGAGTTGGCGAACTCTAAATTTCAAATTTCCCATGCAAAACTGAATTTGGCTCTATCTCCAAATAGATGCCTCTATTTCTACTCCGCCCCGCTAAATCGGCGCTGTCCACGTATGGACTATTTATTAAATGCCAATGAATGCCCTTTCCATCCTTATCCTTTCCTTCCAAGGGTCTCGCGCGCCCTTTTTAGATTAGGATTAGTTTAGGTTGCATAAAGTGTTCAACCTAGGTCTTAGTTTAGCCTTAGGTTTTATTTTCCCTTTTTTTTTTTTTTTTTGTAATTTAAAAATCCACTTAGGGTAGTAGTGTAGGATGCATGTTAGGACTTAGGATTAGTTTAGGGTTTTTAATTTATACTAACCACTAACACTAATCAACTTCCATCCTGCCCTCCTACAGACATTCACGTTAATGCAGAGCAGGACGTTCCGTCCTTTGGATCACGTGCCAAGGCCACCCGTGTCCAGGCATTTCTTGCCTCACGAGGTCCCAAGTTCGACAGTACAGGGCTCAAGAGTAAATCAATACTGAAATCACCAGAAGCCCTCAGCACACTTGGATCAATGAAATTGATTCAAGGTGTGTCATGTCGATCACCACGAGAGTTTAGCAAGTATACGACAATTTGTCGTCACATCAGCAAACACGCAAGTACAATAAATGTTGTCCTAACAATAAATCACAGCATGCAAGAATCCAAGTTAGAAACACATTCCTTTAAGATCAGAGTTTCTCTTAACATGTTTGCTTTCATTCCAGCAAGCTATAACAAAGATGAAAAACATTCACCAAGATAATTTGCAAAAGTGTGTCTCCTCTCAAGAAGATGAGGAATATGTTTACCTAGCTTGTCTTGGCATTCACTTAATATAGGCTATAGTAGTGGTGTGTTTGAAAAACTTGGTAGTGGAAAGTTTAGCCCTTGGGTGCCACCTTCTCAAAAAATTCCCCTCTTAACATTTGCCACTTCATCAACAAGGATGTTTGAGGAAGCAAAAGAAAAACATAATGATGTTTAAGACCCCATACCTAACATGACACATCCACTTAGCCCTAGTAGGAAAGTATGATATGCCTCTTCCTTTGCTAACTTTCATGTTCTTTGATAATATTTAATGGCATGTTACTTGCTATTTGTGTTATTGTTGGACCTTGTGTTTATAAATTGATTGAACGATGAATATTTTATTAATTGTATATAATCATCACATACTTTGATCTAAAGTGATTTATGTTGCTCAATATGATCGCATTTTGAGGTGTGATTCCATTCCACGCATATTTAAATAATTAACATTTAACTATAATAGAGATTCAAATACAAGGATTATCATCCCTATATAAAAGTAATATGAGAAAAAATAGTCAAGATTATTAGGAGGGATGACATACAAACAAATTTTAAACCTCACACCACCCTCTACACATTCGTATACTTCACCAAATATCCAATAGATCCTAAATCACCAAAAGGTGTTTACATCATATTGTGTTCATGTAGAAAGCCCTATATAGGGGAACCGGTATCTCCAAACAAGACTAGAAGGACATACAAATGACATGCATAATTCTTGTTGAAAAGCTTCACCATTGTTGTGCCATTTTCGAACACACCCATTTCACAAAACACCATATATGTATTGATGAGGCCAAATTTATTCTAAATGAGGAAGATTATTGGAAAATAAAGGTCAAAGAAACTATTGAAATAGAGAAAGAGACTAGAGAATCTAAATATTTAATTTAATTTAATTTAAAAATTAATGTCCGTAGGTAACCAAAAAGATTAAAGGGACTACAAGAGGAGCAAAGAGAACAAGACAGTGCACGAAGGAAAAAAAACAAAAACAAATACAAAAAAATACAAGAAACAACAGGAAAGGCACAGGATGCAACAAGTCTATGTGCCATGCTTAAGAGGTTCTACGCCTTGTAGATCATGACTTGTGTGAAGTCGTGTGCCCGTTTATGCCTTCGGTGTTGTGTAGAAGGCTAAAGGAATACACCAATATTTTGGGTCCCAAGGCTGCCATTGTGATGTTTGAGGAGGCCATATCTATGTTGGGTCATCTCCTTGATAAATAAAGCTACACACCTCTGGTCTTCATAATGAATAAGGGCCCGTAATGAGCCTTGAGTTTCTCGAAAGAGACAATAGTACCTGCCACGGATCTCATAGTACATAGGACAACGAAATATAAAGTGCTCCTCTGATTCAGTTCATTGTTGCAAAGTGTGCAAGTGCGTTGGTCTCTAGGAATGTAGTGCTTTGTCTCCATGCGAAGCTGATGAGAGAAAACTCGTAGTTGACCCAAGGGGAATCTCAAACCAAGTGGGAACTTGATGTATTTGGGGGAATGACACGTTCATCTTCAATTTGGAGATAATGCTCCAAATAGTGGTGCATTTTTGTTGGCAATGGTTCTAATGGTTCAATCCACGTTGATTTTATGTAAGCTTTGTAGATCTCCTCTCTAATTCCTCTATGAATTTCCCTTCTAGGCATGTGGGGAGAATTAATAGAGAATGTGAGAGGAGGAAGACGATTAATATCCAATCCAATGCTTTGGAGGAAAGTTGTACAATGTGCATACCAAGTGGTTTGGATCCCCAATTCACATAGCCTCATGGATGACGGACTAGGCATTAGTGATTCATGGTATCTTATTTTGAATAAATTAAGAAGGCATGACTATAGAAATGAAAGCTAAGGTGTATGTTTTTGTATTATTTAAGAATTGATTCCAAAGACTTTGTCGACTTTTGTTGTAAATCTCAAACACTTCATTTTCTTTTTCCCTAAAATGATACACTTAAGAATACCTGAAACATTGAATTTTGTTTCACTTTCTCCAAAACCAAACCCTCTTATTTTCAACAGCATGGAAATCTACACAATCTTAACATTATATTCTCATTTATTATTAATTGAGGTGCACTTTTCAATATATTATTTAATAAAAATGTGGAAACATTCCAAACTTTTCCACTAGTCAATATCGATTCGAACACAATTTTTAATATGATAAGCTCATCGAATACAAGAGGGAACCAAAAAATTACAATGGGCATCAAGCCTTTCAGTTTTTAAATAGCTAGATAACAAAAGATAGGACTATATAATCCACATGAACAATAACTTATATTTAATAATCAATAGTCCACGGATTAAAAATTTGAAAAACATTGGTACCATAACAGGCCCGCAGACACTTGGAAGAACACAACACAAATGAATACATGAAACCCGAGAAGATTACGGAAAACGGAATACAGGAAATTCGAAATCAGTTGGTGGAAAATAGAGAATTTCCCCCATTTCTTTGTCATGTAAAACCAGAAGCATACTGAACACCTGTAGATGGCAACCACGAATCTCCTCCTATGAATTGACCCACCGTAAACTGGCTTGCCTCTCTCGACGTCTTAATGACGCGGTGACCTCCCATTTTACCCTATTTGCAGTACCAGCACCAGGGCCGCGGTTATTGTATTCTCCATAATACAGCGTGTTCAATGCAAAGTTTCCGTCCCATTCATGCCAACCCGCGGGGTGAATCAAATCGTCCAGCTGAGACTGCATTATTACAGTCCGAGAGTATTGTTTCCACGGCCTTCCCAGATAAACCGGGAACGAGTTCTTCACGGCAGCCAGGTCGGAATCTGCGGCGATCCTGCAGTTATGAATAATAATTCCGGTGTTCTGATTAGGGTCCTCCCTGCCCTGAGCAGTGTACATTATCTTTTGGCTCGCCATGGGCCTCCGTGCGTAGAGATTGCTGTTCTGCAAAACGACTGCAGCGTTTCCGAATATGAAGTCTACAGTGCCGTAGACGTCGCATTCTCGGTAGAATTGGCGGAGGGAGTGGACGTAAAGAGTGTCCTGGTAAGCCTTGAAGCTGCACCGGTAGAACGCCGACAAATCTGATCCCACGCGAAGTGCCACCGCCTGGTGCTTTGCCGCGCCGGCCGTGTTCTGGAACGTCATGTCCCGGGCGATGAATGCCTTTCCGGTCACGGCTGCAATATTTATATAATACATGGTCACAGGATTCAGTTTCTTAACAGAAAACCATAAGTGAAATTCAGAGCATTGCAAAAAAAAACTTGGAAAAGAGAAAGGCTTACCAACTGTTGCAGAATGGAAGGTTGTAGACCCGTCTTGAACATTTCGACTTCCCGTAACCACGGTTAGACCTTTGCCGTCGCCAATGAACATGAGATTATGCTTGTTTTTGTGTATCTCCACGTTCTCCGCATACACCCCTCTTTTGATATGGATAACATATCTGCTCGCGCTCTTCTCCGGCGCTGCGGCCACAGCCGCTGCAATGGTTGAGTAACGACCACTCCCGTCCTTGGCTACGATAACGTTAACCCTGATATTAGTGGCAGGAGCCTGTAAAAGCCGTCGATCTCCCGCCGACATCCACGACGGGAAGCCTTCTTCGTCAGATGACATAAAATCCTCAGACAGCAAACGGCGGCGACGGTCGGGAAGTGAATCCTCTTTGCCGAGGGCTCGATTTGCTTGGGCGGAAATGCTGCCCACCATGGCAAGCGAATTGCTCACCAAATGCGACAAGTTGTTAAGCTCGCCTTGCAAGACTTGTTTGAGATTGCCTTTGCAGAGGTGGAAGCCGTCGAGACAGGTGTACTGGTTTGTAATGGCTCCGCTCAGCAGTGTCTTCAGATCATCCGCATGCTTTGGCATTGATAAAAACGTGGCGTTGTGCAAATCGGACAGCGTGGCTGTGAGCTCGTCCAGCGTGTCGTCGAACATCTCCATACAGTCATCCAGGGCACCGCGCTGCCTGAGGTCGAGGCCGGGGCGAGAAAGTGTGAGGGCGTGGGCCTTTATTCTCTGCGTCGCGTATATTCCAACCTTCACAGCGGCATTTACGATCTCCATAGGACCGGCTTTGTTGGACAGCCCTTCAAAGCTTGAAATGCTGGACACGCATAATTCCGGATGAAGCGTGCCTCTGCACGCATTTTTCACAGCATTTGACGCAGTTTTCCACCGTTTCAAACTTTCACTTCCCACATTTCCGTTTCTTTCTTTATCACGCGTAGTGATTCCGACAGCAACGAAGATAACGGCAACGATTATCAATGCGGAAGCCAAAGCAGTAACAAGAATTCGTTTTCTACTCTTACTCTCGCTGTATTGTTGAGATCCTCCATTAAACTTGTCGTAGATTATTCTCACAGAGCTCATTGTATTACAAAATTGTTGCCGTAAGCATCACCAACTCAGAGCATGGCCTTACCTTATGAACAAGTGGCTTTAAATAGAATTAGAAATACCTCTGGTAGGTGAGAAGTCTTTGACTAAACTATGTACCACCATCATGATTTCCAACGAGTCGACTGATGATAAATACAGCACATGCTCTCGACTCTCGAGTCCCTACTGTCACAGATTCGTCTCCCACGGGGAATCATTGTTTCTTTTATTTGTTTACTCAAATTTACAAAGCACACAACCACGCAAAGTTGCAGACTTCACGTTACTAATGAGGCCTGGAATTTCAAATCTGGTTTTGTATTTTTTATTTTCTTTGAAAAAACATCTCATATATAAAACACATCGGATCTTACCAAAAAAACGTTAGTGAATAAATCACACCGTGCACGTTACTTATCAGTCAGGTCGAAAAATCTAACAACTTCTCAACTTGAATAAGTTTTCAATCAAAAATCGAGAGAGAAATCTAACGATATAAAACAATAAACTATGTGACCACAACCAATTAAAGGTAGACGAAGAGGACGATCATCAACCTGTCCACCCATCTGCCTTATCCATTATTAGGTGGGTCGATGACATGTTGTGGGTTCTACCTGTGTTTATCTTCATCTTCTTCTTTTTTGGCATGTTGGCTAGAAGGAGAAATTACCACAGCCAAACAAGGGAATTTCCCTTGTGAAGACGTCGCCTACCCTGTAGAGCTTCCCCTAGCATGGCCACCACCACTTCTACCACCCTAAAAGTTAAGCTAGTGAAGCATACAACCATTGTGGTAAGACGTTTGATGTCCACTGTGAGAGCTAGATCTTTTACACTAACCATTTGAATACACAAAAAGTTATTTATAATACTAGATACATTGTATAACGCTCGAATTCTCAATTTCTCATGTAATCCTTATTATTATAAATTTTATGGCATTCCCGAGCCATTTCATTTCATATTAAAATAAGAAGATTTTACAATACATTATTTAACCGCCTGTAACTATCTAAAGACAACTTTAAATCTAGATTGTAATGCACAACCTAAAATATGACACTCAAACCGTCAAATTTCAGACTGGTAACTATTGTCCTTATTATACATGCACACCTTTCAAAATAATAAGCTACAATTTGTTAAAATTAAATCGGATTACAATTTGAAACCCGTCCTTTTAAATTCATGAAAAAAATTCTATTTTTTTTTTAAAAATTTGTGAAATATATATACATGTTTGTATTTAAATATTATAACTTTTACTATTGGAACATGTCTTTCTATTAATAATACAAAAGAGTTACAACAACGGGGTGAGTGTAAAACTTACGGTTCAACATCAAAATGCCACAAGGGCACGAGAAACACCAAAAAGAAACCGCAAAATAAGAAAATCACATAATTGTAGAACTAGGCACATGGAGAAGCAACATTGGGAAGTGGAGGAGGATCATCCCATGGAGGGATGAAGCCCCCCCCATATTCGGCTCCTCAAATGGAGGATCAATCGCCTAACCATCCTATTCCAAAGTATTTGTATACTCATAGGCATCATGATTCGCAAACCCAGGCAAAGAGCCTCCAAAACTAGTTCTGCGGAAGAGAGTTCCGCTTGGAAGAGCTGGCCACGCCCTTACCCCAAAGTGGTAGACTCCATCCCGGTCTAGAATTGGACAGAATATGACAACCCCGATGAAGGGAAGGATCCGCTATGAGAGCGCTTTTGCGACGTGGCTTTGGGGCGTATGGTGGGCAGCAGGAGCGTCTTTTGGAAGAACTCGACTCATAGTGCAAGGAGTGCTTCCCGGTGATCCAAAAGTTGTTGTAAGTGTGCGAACTAAAGCGCCATTTTTGTGCCTGGCCTGGGATCTGCATAGTCACAGAGGAGATAATAGTCACTTTGTTATTAATTGTAAGCTCCAAAGTAAGCTCAACATTCTCGAAAGATAGCATTATTTCCATCTTTCTACAACTAAGAGAGAATAACAACTCGAAAAAGATTCCCTGAAAATAATTCGAACATAAAGATTAACAAAGTCATCAAAAAAGGTAGCTTTACAATCAAACAATTCGAGATAGAAGGATATAAGAAAAAGAGTGAATCCAATTCCAAGCAAATTAGGTTCACATACGTGTCCAAAAAAGCATGTTTTGTTTCTCTTAAATTATATCATCTAATATAGTTTTTTTCACGCATACACACGTATATATAAAAACATGTTTGCGCAGTGTAAACATACTTGACATCTTAAAATAATGCTTACCCAAGGAACTAATATGTATAAACCGTCAATTCCATTAACAAGAAATTAGATGTGTTGGTGGATATTTCAAACAAATATGAATATGTTGCAATGTGCTTTCTGACACTTTTAACGTGGCATTTCATTTCTTTGTTTCGATTAATTTATTATTCTTTCACGTGGGAAGTTTTGACGTTATTGTCAAATACAAAATTTAATCTAAAGTAGATGTGCTTTTGTAAACGCCGGTTCCCATGTTTAACTCATAAACGACCTCTGACCAATATTATAAAACATAGCCAATAATCCAGAAGCTTTTCGAAAAGACAAAAGGTCTTAAAACATATAGGAGTGCGCTGGCAAGTTTATAACGACCAATGATAGCATCACTAATTGAGCAAAAGAGGTGGGTCTAGCGTGAGTTATTATTATTATTATTCGTTTATATTATATGTGTCCACATGTAGAGATAACGTATTACTTACCACATTTTGTTTTTAATTGAATTTGAAATTTTTATGGGTTATGTGCACAGAATTTATAGGTTTCACTATTAATAATCGAAGGTTTTTATTATGTCAAATTTATTTGCGGCACTATTCTGATCTCATCTCAACGTATTACTTGATATCAGAGAGATTTATATTTTGGTGGATTATAGCTACACAACACCTTTTACATTATCATTCACACCTTTAAATTACATTGAAATTTCAAACACAATACTTAATTTTTAATTCAATGATGATATACTTTTTAAGAGACAAAATTGTAATTCCTAGTAACATCATTTTCAACTTTTAAAATTCTAAAAATTTTAAATGTGTAAACTCATAACTCGAGATTCAACATATAATATACTTAAAAAAGGAATACCACTATGAAGTGTGTATGGATTCCGTACAATGAGTATTTTGAGTAATAATTCTAGCTCCAAACAAATTATGAGCACTAAGTAATTACGTGTAGAGTGCAAACCTTATAAGACATCAATAAGTTATTTAAACAATTATATTTTAAATGCCAATTTATAAGTTAATATATGATGAATTTGAAATTATAATTATTTCTTAAAATCATCATTTAATTCATTGTCTTAATTGTAATTTTTTTAGTTACTATATTTTTCTCAAAAATATTTATAAAAGCCTAGAAACATTTAGTATAAAATGTCACAAAAATGAAAGGGAACATAAATGATTATTTTCAATAACTCTTAGATTATAACTACCACAATAATAATGAGGAACATGAATGATTATCTTTTCAAACTTCAATTTAATAAACCAATTGTTGGCGATCGAATTTATTCTTGGTAGAATAAGGTAGATTAAATTTTAAAAATATTACATAATTATAACAAGATCTCAATTGGTTGGCTTCAAAATTTGTGTTAAGAATATATTTTTAACGCATGTGAACAAATTGTTTCCTAATTTCCATGAGTTGAATTTTTACTAGAAAATTTCAAACCGAACATTCTAGAATATTTTAAGCTCATTAATTCCAAATTTCTTTTCTCCTCTCTGAAAACTATAAGATATAGTGCCTCCGAGTTTGTTACGGAAAGTAGATTTCATTGAAGATAAAGCATTCACTCATGTTACCACAGGACTTTGCAGTAATTAATACACAGAAAGTTGAATAAAAAATAAAATATTTCAAAGATAGAGATAAACGAAATATACAATAAACCAAACATGCAAGAGACAAACACCAGATTTACGTTGTAAAACCCCAGCTGAGTGCTTATGGAAACATCCACGGTGCAAGATATCAAACTTTTATTAACTCAAGATGAACAAATTACATGTGAACTCCTTATGAGCTACTTTAGATCTTCAAAAAAATCTATACACCTAATTGGCCAAATACAATTAGGATTCCTCCTCCTAAAATAGAGTGGAAAAACACCATTAGGATTTTCCTTCCAAAATATAGAATTAGGTTGAATTCGTTTTTCTATAAACAAAGGATTGACTCCTTAATTTTTGCTTCGAGGGCTCTGCCCAAAACCCACGCCAGGGGGCTCCATAACATGTCACTGCCACTAGACCCCCTATAACATGAGTGGGGGGACAACCCCCCCCACACACACACACACACACCCCTTTGGAAAGTGAGCTACAAACCGCACTGCAAAGGGATCTAAATTTTAACTTTGTTGGCACATATCTAACAAGTCATTCAAGTGATGTAATGAAAATGATTCCTAAAATAATTGTACTTCCCCTCCAAGTGTTGGTCAAATCAAGTTGGACTTTTATGAAGAAACCAAATAGGGGTGACAAGTGCTCATAGTATAGAGAAAAGAGGAACGTCAAATCTCTAAACAAGGTTCATCAAACTTTTAAATATTCTCTTTAATTTTTTCATTTGTTGGAGATCATATCTAACATGAAATGAGATAAGACAAAAGCTTCAACCTTTTTATTGGTGAATTTTTCATTATTTGTATGTTTTAGAAAATGGAATTTTAATCCTTATTTGATGAAAAATATGTGAATGTTAGTTGTTGTATTTTATTCTACAAAGATTTAAATTAATTTTTAATAAAAAAATAATAGAATCATTAAATAGAGTGTTTATAACAATGATTATAGTGATAAAATTAGAAGATGTCTTTGTGAATATATATCTTATTGTTAGCTCTCAAATATATGTTCCAAAGTGCAAATAAGTGTCAAAGAAGAGTGTAATGGTTCATTGTAGTTGAGTGCTTTTTCACCTAGAAGAAAAAAATTGAGGTTAAAAATGGGAGGGTGATTAATTTTGTATTCTTCAAAGCTTGTGAGACCTATGGGAGAGACCCTATAACAACCTAAACTATGTCAACCAACAAGGATAATGTAAATATAGTACAATTAATCTGAACTAAACAACCTAGACACTACAAATTCACACCAAAATGGTTGTCACTAGTAGGAAAATCACAAGGCACCTAAGAATAGGAGAATTTTGCACTCAAACAGATGATAAGGACAAATATCTCCATAATGTATAAGCTTATTTATCTCTAGACCAACAAATTGTTCAAAGGAAAGCTCATAGACATGAATCCAATGTTATAATGGCTGAAACCTTAAAAGATTTACAAACATGAAGTGATATTTCAAGAAGGCATGAAGGTGAATAAAAATATTAACAAAAAGAGTGGTCAAACGAACAATGATAAGTGTCTCGAATTCATTGGACAAGGAGTCTCCAAGGCTTGAACAAAATGAGTTGATGATAACCAAAAAATTATAATCTACATAATTATTGCACATTACACCATTAAATCAAATAAATAATGAGATGATCATACACATACATCTCACTACCTATCAAAGTAATAAATTATAAAATGAGAACACCACCGATATTACAAAAATTGTAGAAAATACAAAGATATGTAACTCTACAAGGATTTTATAAATCAACACTCATATATGTCTACAAAAATGTTTCATCATCAACCATGATTTACACATTCGAGCTTCCTAAAAAAGATACAACACTTGCTCATCATTTTATAATATTTTCTCCTTGAACCACGGAAGCTACCATCAATCAATTGCTTAGAAAATATAGAAAAAAATTCTCAAATTGAACAAATGAAGGATTCCTCCTCCAATTTATACAATTTTCCTTTACAAAAGGGGAAATAAAATGTACTAAGAATATATCTCAAAAGTAGTTAAAGAATGAAGTGGAGCCTTTTTGTCAACACTAGATGATAAAATGACATTAACCAATGAACAGAGAGATTGAAGCATGTTTGGATCACTCATGTACTAGAGAGTTTTAACTTTTCAACTTTAGCTTAATAAAATGAAATAACCAAAAACAAACCGACCTTGGAAGACGTCGGGGTTTTGGATGGAGATCCTTCTTCTCGTGTTAACGAAGAATCCTGCAGATCAAAGACATCTGTGAGCTAGGAAAATACACTGATAAAAATAAAGTAACTAACTAACTAGATACATTCTCCTTTGTGATTCCTTAACAAACCTCGGAATGGGCGAACATAATGTGGATGGGCCCTGATTGCTCAAAATGTAGGTGCTTCCTTCGAACTGGAGCAATACCTTCACTGCAACAAGATCAACTCAAACTTTACACCAATGGATAAAGGGATAATGGATTTGGGATGATCAAAATGGGGCTATTTGGGCATTAGGACGAGGTGGAGGGATGTTCTATGCTCAAAGGATGCAAGAACTCTGACAGGATTTCAAGCTTATTCTGAAAGAGGGGGTGAGGCTCTATTTATAGCCTAAAAGTGGGATTAATTCGGGGGTTTTGGGTAATCATGATTTGGAAAAGTAAACATGATTAGGTGAGTGGGAGACATGAGGAATGGTCCAAAATTAAACTTGAATATTTAATTCGCAAGTGGGGGGACATGGGGAATATTTGGCATGTGAGGAAGATTAGGTTTAATTTAGGGGTTGAAATGGATTAATTAATCAATTAATTAAATGTGTATTTTTGTGGGAAATGGAATGGTGAAATTAATTGATTTAGGATAGGTGTTAAATTGGGGTGTCTACATTTGCCCCTCTTTGGAAGGGTACTATGAAAGTAGTGTCCTTTCAAAGAAAGTAGACGAGATGGATGAATATGCCCCGAAACAGAGATTGAAATTTTTGAAGAGATATTTCTTAAGGAAGGTGTTCCTTCAATAAGAAATTATCAGAGGAAGAAAAGAGAAGGCATTCTCTAAGAAAAAAGTAGAACAAAATTTCGCTTGTAAGAACAGGGGGTCCGGGAAGAATTTAATCTACTTTTGCTAAAAAAAAAGTAGAGAAAATGTTTGTTAGGGAGAGTAGAAGGTGGTAGGTGATGGATGTTATGGTATCCTCCAAGACAAAAATGCCATGGGAAGATGTGATTAGGGATAGATGTGATGATGCCCCCTCGAGAGGGTTGACGAGAATGGAAGAGACGACAGAGCTCTCAAAAAGAGGAGAGGTCAACTCTGCATGGAGAGGAGGACAAGAATGGGGTGTAAGAGAATGAAATAGCTACGGTGCACAAATGGGGAAAGGATTCAATCAACCTTGAATGCTAGGTGTGAGGATGTGTTGAAGGATGTAATGAGTAAGAGTGGAAAGAGAAGAAAAAGGAATGGACAGGAGTAGTGGTTGATTATGAGAAGGGAAATAAAAGTCAAAGGTGAAGGAGATAAGGGTATGGAATAGAGCGGACAGAGACGAAGGAGGAAAAAAAGGAATGAAAGAGGTAGAAGAGAATAAGAGAGAGGGATGATAGGGGAAGAAGGGAATGATGAAGGAAAAACAAGAAGAAGACAAGATGAGATGAGAGAAGATGACAGAGCAGAGGGTGAAATTATGAAAAAGGGAGAGAGAGATTCAAAATGAAGGGAGTGGAATAATGAAGAAGGGTGAAGGAGATGAAGGGAGATAAATGATGGAAGAGGGAAGGAGGTGAGGAAGTTTACATAAGATGAAAGATATGATAGAACGAAGAAAAGAAATAAATAAAACTCGCCCGAGTCCTTCACCAGTTTAATTATTAAGCATTTAATTGGATTGACACTGATAGTAATATGAGATACCTAAATCAGAACACTAGCATTAGATTATTTTATTTGCATGTTCAGTTATTTTATATTGAGTTATATATCAGTGGATTGACAACCGTCGAGGAAGTATCACACTTCCTAGATCTAGCTCACGCTAGGCAATCCACTAACCTTTTCTATTAACTATATCTTGTGGTCTTGCTTTACATTATAGGTAGTTTCTCCAAGCCAAAGGGATGCTCACACAATCAATTTTGATTGGAAATAAAAAAACGTGTGCACTCAACCTTCAATCATGTGACAAAAGGTGTACCTCCTTGGCCAATCTACCCTTATCTGTTTCATTATCAACTACAATTCAGTGAAACATAGCAACACAAAGAGAAAGTTGTTTATTATATAAGTTGTACCATTTTTGCACTACGAAACTAGATACACTCACGCTGAAAAACTCCGCGTAGCCTTATTTTTGTCGCCACTAAACTTCTCCATTACCTACTCAACCAAAAACCTTTTTTGTCACCAATACTGACCCCTTACATTACATGTATGCTAAGCCCTACCAACATCAACGTGTTACACATTAGCTCATGCTTCTTGCAGACCTAGACCTCGAATTCACCCATCAAAAATATGTCAAAGGACAAACCATCGCTGACCAACTTGCAAACGCACCCCTCTCCGGAAATCAATCCTCTAACTTTGATTTCCCAAATGAATCCATCGCTACCCTCTCTTTGGATGATACCATTTACCGATGACCTTATTCTTTTATGGTTCCAAATGTCAAGATCGGGGTGGTTTCGAGTTATCCTCATTCCTCTTGACAATGAGCCTATGTCATTATCTTTCAAACTATATTTTGATTGTACTAACAATATCACTGAATATGAAGCACTCATATTAGGTCTTCAATCACATCATCTCCTTAGATGTTAAATTAAATAATATATTTGGTGATTCCCAACTGGTTGTATACCAAGTGAATGGTATATACTAATGTCGTAACGAAATACTTAAAATTTATAAGCATAATGTGGACATACTTTTGACTACCTTTGACCGTTTTGAACTTCAAACCACTCTACGTTCCCTTAACAAATTTACGATACCATGGCTTGCCTTGCTTCTCGAGATACTTGCTTTTCCCTCCGACTCGAAAATATTTTTCACAATATAAAGGTTGCATGAGTCACCTTCTTATCAATTTCGAGACGTCAACCTTGTCGAAACCATTGAAATTGACCCACGTGACCTTTGGTATAAGTAGTTTATGAACTACCTTTATCTTTCAATTCGCCTCCAAATCTTACTTGCTACAAACAATGAGCCTTTCACAAAGTGTCTCTCACTATGTCATCATGGGTGGTCTTATTTATAAACGTGGCTTTGACGGTATCCTCTTACGATGCCTTACAAGTTATGAAGTTCCCTAAACCATCAAGGAAGTTCACGACGAAATTTGTGGAGGTCACTTCAGTGGTTTAGTTGTCACTCAACATATTCTCCACCTAGGCTATTCTTATTGCCCACCTTAAACTATGATTGTTGTGATTATGTCAAATGTTGTGTGAAGTGCTAGATACATGCTAATCTTCATCACACACCTAGTCACGCCTTACAGGTCGCGTGAAACCTTTTTTCTTTCTCTCAATGGGGTTTGGATCTTGTCGGAGAGATCAATCCTCATTCTTCCCAATGTCATCAATGGATTATTATCACTACTAAATACTACACTAAATGGGTAGAATACATGCCTCTCATTTCTATGAAAGCTAAGAAAATATGTGAATTCATCAACCATCACATCATTTGTCTCTTTGGTGTTCCTCACCACTTCATCGTGATAATGGAAAATAGTTCAAAAACAAAACCCTACAGAAAATCGGTGATGCCTTCGGCATTCAACTTAGCTTTTCTTCACCTTATTACCCTCAAACCAATGGCCAATAAGAATCAACCAACAAAAACTTAAACAAAATTCTTATGAAATTAGTTGACAATACTGGAAAGGATTGGCATACACACATTCATTTTTCCTTATGGGCTTATCGCAATAGTATTCGTACCTCAACTATTTCCACACCTTTCTCTTTTGCCTACGGTACAGAGGTTGTTATGCCTCTTGAAGTACAGATTTCATCTCTTCGTATCTCACTCAAAGAGATGCTCAACGATGATGATTTTTGCCAAGACCATTTGGCACAACTTGAGTTATTAGACGAATGTTATCTCAATGCTCTTGATCACCTCCAAATCTACCAAAAACATATCAAACATGCCTACGATAAACGTGTCCATGAACGAACCTTCTAGGTCGGTGACCTCGTCCTGAAGGAAAATCAACATGTAACAAAAGAGGAGAAAATTAAATGGGGTAAATTTTCTCCTAATTGGCTTGGACCCTATATCGTTACTCATACCTATGAGTCATGTGCTTACTTTTTGTCTTCACTCAAAGGTAAACCTAAACTTGAGCCCCTCAATATCTTTCATCTTTAACCATTCTATTGTTGAATCAATTCCTATATCACATTCTAGTCTAGTTAAAATTTTCATCCCTTGAGCACCATTCACCTTCCATTTTACCTATTTTAAGGATCAATGACTAAACAAGAATCATGTGATTACCCATCACTTTTTCAGCCTTGTCTTCAATATGAGTACCATGGCTCTACTCATGGCATGATTCTCATGGATACTTTTCATCTTTTTCAAGATGGAATCCCATGGTCATTCATTCCTTAAACCCTCTCTTTCATAGTTAACCTCTGTGTGCTATGGTTTTGTCTTCAACACAAGAGCCTATCTTTCTCTATAGTCTTGTCCATGACCTAAAAGTCCAAAAACAAAACAATTTCAAAAGTAAAATGGGATTCAAATCCTTGAGTCAAACTTCCAAAAAAAAGATGACTCCCTCAAAAAGACATCTACTCTTTCTATCTCGCTACTATAAATAGACTGCTCCCTCGAAGGACAACTATACAAATCTATCCATACTATACATAGTCTATCATAAAAATAAGAATATTCTTGCAAAAAATAAAATAAAATATTCAGAAGCTTCTCGCATTGATCAACTTCATGAAGACCTCAAGGAGATAATCTAATCATCCCATATAGACTTCCCGCATCGATCAGTCTATAAAACAAAAGCAAAAATAAAAGATAACTTTTTCGTCATGGACTTGCCTATTTTGATCTTGGGTCTCTTGCCAAATAGGCATGTTGTCTCACACCAGTTACACTAAAACCAAACTATTTTCACCTCATCACCTTTTCACCCTAATTTTCTTCCCACTCAAGGGATGTGTCATAAATGCCAAATTTCATGATCATGTGACTTTCTTCACCCTTAGAATAGTCAATCATGCAATGCCTTTAGGGTCTTACGTTCATAAGCCCATATTTGGTATGATAGACTTGTTATGGTTCTTGTCAATTAGGTAGCTTTTTTTTCACCTCTTACTAATCACCTTCTTCATTACTTGTTGATTATCCTATATAGGACTAGGCCTTCGACACCTAAATTCAACCATACCTAAATGACCTCAATTGAACTATTTTTAACTGACCTAAACTCAACCATGCCTAAATGACCTAAACTCAACCATGCCTAATTGACCTAGACTCAATCTTCCCTCTTCCCTAGCTTATGGGAGAACTACATTGGCCTAAGGCCCCTTTTCGTTGGGGCTATGTAGGCAACACTCTATGGGCATGACGCCCTTGGAGGTTAGCTCGGCCACTCTTTACCCTAACCCATTTTCCCCCTTTTCTATTCACATGCTACCTTAGTTTTCCATTTTACACAAAATTGGGAAATTAAACACTCAACAAACATGCATACCTACCATTTTATCACATCATCAAAACATCCAATCCATCATTTCACATTTCCATGACATCAAATATTTGGAAATTTACACCACAACATACATATACATCATCATTTATTTTCCATACTACCAATCACTTGGAAATTAAATCAAACCCAAAAACATGACCAAATCATGCCTAACTCACCTAGACTCCACCATGCCTATACCTGACTCCATCATGCCTAAATGACCTAAACTCAACCATGCCTAACTAACCTAAACTCCACCATGCCTACATGACCTCGACGCAATCATGCCTAATTCACCTAGTTTCCATCAATACACAATAACAATGGAAATTAAAACAAAGTACATCATTCATCTAATAAACATCATAAACTATATAAATGGGAGAGTCTATGTATCAATACATATATACATAGATAAAAATAAATACAAGTATCTCAAATCGCTCAGATACACCTCACTATCTTCGGCATGCAGGTTGGTATAAAATATCAAAAATCAAAACACTGATCATATCAAGTGATTAATCATCACCCCACCTGATATCCTCTAGGCCAGTCTCACATGTCTCCTCCTCCCTACTTGTATGTCATCCTGCCAACATCTCTAAACCCTCCATGGGTCTCGAGTCCCGATCCCCTCCGGCCCTCATTCCGATCCCCTCCCGGCCCTCACTGGTCAGCCTCCGAGAACTCAGTAACCTCGTCCCCAACCCCTCGTCCATGGGCTCTACAGCCCCCTATACTCCCTGAACAGTTAGTCTTGGATCTCATCCACTCATTGGCTACCACCGGTTGGGCTCTGTACTCGGCATATGAGGGAATATCTATCCCGCATCAGTCATCGGGTTATCCCGATAAGTAACAAGCCTCGTTCAGGGCATCCCTGAACCTCACCATCGACACCATCTAAGGTGGTTCCATGGGTCTCAATGTAACCTGTGAGCCATGTCCTGCTAATACTAGCCTTGGTCCCCGTACTATGAATCCTTTCCTCCTCCATGTACCATGGGACCATGTCCTACTACTGCTACTACTCTAGTATTGGACCCCCTAGTCCCTAGACTGTGGAGGAACATACCGTAAGTTGGGCCTATAAGGTTGCTACCTATGCATGTGTAGTAGCTAGCTGGCCCTACAAACTCCGTCACTTGTGCACCAGTAAGGTAGCTATCCGAACTCCATCACCATCTTCACCCCGTGGAGGTGCCTCGAATCTGTGCCCGATTGGACTATAAAGCCATCACCCGAGCCCGCAAGGTGGCCACTTGTGCATATGCCCCTATCAACTAACCCCGAAAACTTGTGATCTACATCCGTAGGGTGGCCACCTACCCTTACAATGCATCTCTCTCGCATTATGACCATGGCAAGATCTGGTTTCCTTGGCCTCAGTGGTCTAACCTGTAGTTGTGTCACCCACCACTACCTATATCAATCAGTGACTCCTACGTCATCAATATGTCTATCTACCACCTACTCCTCCTACCCTATCGGCACACTCGGACATGGTGGAGACATGGGTCTCTCCACGTCATCTTGACGGTATAATGGAAAAGGTGGGGGTACATCCTGTGGTAGCCCAAACTGCCATCTAACTCTGTCTATAAGTATCATCTTTTACTCACTGACACGATGCCCCTGTATCCACCTCAATAGCTGGAGCTCCTCTAACTCCTCTACCATGCCCCTGTATGAGGGATAGCCAATATATGGCCTCCACACAATATCAACTCCTGAAAGCCCCTCCAACAACCACTTGTAGTATGAAATATCATAATTCACCCTTGTCATGCTCCCTCGGTTGCCTACCAACTGGTACCCAACATCTATATCTAACTCGTAGAGAAGCCACGCACAGACCAATCATGTCATGGCAAACCAACTAGGTGCACACATATTATGTGCTTGTATGCCCAACAGTGTAGTAAAAAAGTGCAACACATCCCGAATCACCGCAATCTCCCATAAGCCCATAGCTCCCTATATAGCTGAACTAGGAAAGTCGGTGCCCAAGAAAAGTAGACCTGCTCCTCTATCATGTCTTGTTTCACTCCCACCATTTCTCATGGGAATCTTCCACCCTCATAATCAAATAGAGAAAAATAACCTCTGCCTCCATCATCAAGATGCAGAGACACCTCGTCTCCTATGGGTAGGTTACGTACATATCTCCATAGCTCAGGCTCGCATTGTGATACCTTAGCTCACCCATCGCCTCCCTAAAAACTACCACTATCGGCCCACTCCACCGATGCCTTAAAAGAAATAGAATATACTAGCTCCCCAATAATAGGAAGTCACAGGATCTTATACACATCCTCCAAGGTGACGGTCATCTCACCCATCGGTAAGTGGAAGGTATTGGTCATGGAATCCCATCTGTCGATGAGAGCGACCATCATACTATGATCTCGAACTATCCACCTATAGCGTCGGACCCCGATAAGTCCAACCTCGGTCATATGTGACCACTCCTTCGTCCTTCGTGGTCATCCTAATAAAGGGCTACATCCTAAGTTGATCTCTAGCCTGCATCATCCAACACAACCATGTCAAGATTTGACTACCTCAAATCACATATTACCCAACAAACCATACCCAACCACATCAATCGTACCTACCCCCTTTTACCTAATTCACCTACAAACCTACTAACCCTTATCATTATTACCCATTCTCTCAGTTCACTTCACCTACTTACCTATCCCGTATCACCAAAATCATATTTTTACCCTCTTCTACCTACATTCATTTTCACCTACCCCTTATTCACCTATTTTCCTTTCCTACCTAGCCTTTCTTACCCCTATTTACTCTCCACCTTAACCATCATCGCCGCCTTCTAACCGTCACATGTTTTTCTTGACCGTCATCAATTTCATTTAACCTGTTTCACTACCTAAGACTGATGATGCCAACCAAAGCCGATCGATGTCGGCCAAACCTAGACCAACTTCGGTCTCGTGTCGTGACACCCAAAACCAAACCCGTCCCCCATTCTTAAAAATTCACAAAACAACCTAATCCCCTACTCCCATCCACCCAAACTTATCCTAGCTTCATTCCCCACACCTATTTAACCTACATTGGACCTTCCCACCCCTCATTTCCTTTAATTTTACCCACAAATTCAAAATTAAAACTCCCACCCAAATTTTAAACCAAAACAATTTCAATGCTACCATTTTTAATCAACTGACGGGTTTGTAATGCGTCCTACCTCATCTTGCACTTGTCTTCGAGGTGGCATGTCTTGCCACTATGTGGCTTGCCAACTCAGCTTAATGCCTCGTACTATCATTTTCTAGACCTCACTTTCTCCTCTGTCATTTTCTAAAAGGGGCAAAGTCAAAATGAATCTGAAAAACATGGATTTTCCTTTTTTAGACCCAAATCGACATGACCGACGTCGGTCATGTTGTTCCCTAGCCAACTGATGTCGGTTACCCCATAACCGACATCGGTCACCCTCCAGTACCCTTTGACCTAC
This sequence comes from Taxus wallichiana var. yunnanensis, assembly GCA_018340775.1. Classification (NCBI taxonomy): domain Eukaryota; kingdom Viridiplantae; phylum Streptophyta; class Pinopsida; order Cupressales; family Taxaceae; genus Taxus; species Taxus wallichiana. The sequence goes on along the minus strand of CM031240.1, from coordinate 142,550,401 downwards.
CCTATGCCCATTTTTCCTAGAAACAATATTGCTCCAACCACTTTTGACCTTACCAACACCTATTACACCTTACCCAAAAGCCTAAATTACCTGTACATTTCCTTAACTACATTTTGGGACTTATTCTTTACCTATACCCCAACCTTACCCATGTCATAACCTACATACCCTAACCTGAACCACCTTTTGTGACATTAGAATTTGTGTACTCGCTATACCTTGCAATGTTGTTACCCATGTTGTTTAGCCTAATGACCTTACCTTTCCTATTTGTCATGTTGTTTATCCCGACCAAACCTTTGGTGTACCGATCATACCTAAACGTTCCTGCACCTAACCTAAGTTGTGTTTCTAGACCATATCTTATACCCTGGATACCTAAAACACTTCAACCTTATTTGGATAAACCTATCGACCTTGGCCAACGTAGATTTTGCAAGCTCTTCCACCTGGTACCGTGTCATAATCTATACATGTGCGTGCATTTAATTTCCATTACCCATTACCCAATATAACCTTACCCATTACCCATAATGACCATACCATTACCTACAACCCACCTACCCTCATTTTCATCACTTACCCATTTATCAAACCACTCACCGACTCCATCTAACACCTCATCAACTCCTAGTTTGAGGGGGATCACCTCCACCCACACTTGGGGCAACCTCACCTTTAGCCCTACTTAGGGAAACCCCACTCTCACCTATATTTGGGGTAACCACTTCCTATTTTTTTCAGCATCGCTTACCAATACAAGGTATGTGACAAAAAGGGCAATACAAGGTACGTGACAAAAAGGGGAAAATGTAGACACCAAATTTAGGTCACACTCCCCTTGGTCCCCTTTAATTAATTAACGTAATGTATTCACCTAACCATGACCCCTTACCCCGTATTCATATTAATTTAATTACTTTAATTAAATTAATTTACACCTCACTTAGCCACATCACCTAGACACCTCATCATGGACTTATTCTTAGTCTATTAATTAACTAGGACTGAGTCTCCACTTATCTTAACCAACTAGGACTTAGTCTAACCCTAACATTAAATTCATATTCCTTCTCCAACAATATTCCCGCTTATCTAAATGCTAACCCTCACTTAAGACCCAGACTGATAATCAAAGCACGCCAAAAATAACAAGGATTTTCCTATTTTTGGAAAACCTAGGATTTCCCACCTTAACCAATGTCGGTTAACCCTCAACCGATGCCAGTCAGCCTAATTGTCGTCGGTTACCTTATATACAATTTTGTAACCTTTTACCCAGGTTGGTCATTTTGAGTTTTGGGAGATCTCTTGTATTCAAGCATGAACCGAGACTTCTCAGCATCCAAACGATGGAATACACTCAATCACAAGCTCAAGCAAGCACCTGATACTCGTCTAGAGGCATTAGCATTCACAGAGCACTCCGAGAATTACTGCTATGACACTGACCACGACTTCACGGATCAACCACTTCCATCCTTCACCAACCAAACCTACAAATACAAGTAAGTGTATTTGATTTACATCATTCAATACTCACTTAAATTAATAGGTTCTTTATCTTTTGTTATTAGATCTTGTTCTTTCTTGCATTCCTCCATCCCACCTTTTACCAATCTACCCAACCTACCACCCACAACCTTCTAGCTCTCCATACTTGATCTTTAGGCATCCCTGAGTCTTCCTAACTTTATTACGAACCCAACCATCCTCCCTCCATTCTCTGTGTAATCACAAAGAAGTCTAAAAACTAGGTTTATTTAATTACTACCATTTCACCCCTACCGACGTTGGTTACCTTAAACATCATCATTTGCTCGTCTTCACCGATATCGGTCACCCAACTGACGTTGGTTATTGTGTCTCCTGTCAACTTTCACTAAACCTCCCCTAACAGCCCCTAAAACTCACAAAACCTCACCCAAACCTGTTACCCCACCTATAACCTCACCATAGACCTTCCTAACCCTTTGTGCAAACACAGAGAGAGCTAGACACCCACTTTCAACATTCTTGCCATTATCCACAATAACCGATATTGGTCATCCTAAACCGTCATCGGTCACACCCTGACCGACATCGGTCTTTGTGCCTGGTAAACTACCTTAACCAACAAGCTTCCTAATCATCCAAAATCAACCCAAACTACACCAGATCTTACCCAGACCTTTTCTGTGACCCTCAAACCACCTACCCAACCTGCAACTTGACCGGGACCTTCACCAATTTAATTACTAAGAATTTAATTAGATTGACATTGATAGTAATCTGAGATACCTAAATCAAAACACTAGCATTAGATTCTTTTATTTGCATGTTCAGTTATTTTATATTGAGTTATATATTAATGGATTGACAACCGTTGAGGAAGTATCACACTTCCTGGATCTAGCTCATGCTAGGCAATCCACTAACCTTTTCTATTAATTGTATCTTATGGTCTTGTTTTGCATTACAAGTAGTTCCTCCTAGCCAAAAGGAAGCTCACACAATCAGTTTGGATTGGAAATCAGAAACGTGTGTACTCAACCTTCAACCACATGACTACGGTATTCCTCCTTGACCTATTTACCCTTATCTATTTCATTATCTACAACAATTCGGTGAAACATTATGTTCAACTTTGAGCACTCCTCTTTTTATTTTTAGGACTTAGATATCTTCTCCAGCTGAGTTTCAAGTTCCTTTAGATCATTAGCCTCCTTTTATTCTTTCTGTGCTTGTCTTTTCTCAAAGATACGGATTTTTTCCTCATAATCCTTTAATGTGCATCTTAGTTTCGATTTTTCTTTCTGCATAGTTGCAGTTCTTCAAGTGCACTTACCAACTCTACTTCAATATTTACCTCAGCTTCCTCTTCATCAGAATCTTCATATTCAACTGATTTCTTCCCTCTAGAGCTACTTTCTTCATCTGCATCCATAGCCATAAACAGACATTTTGATTGATCTTCATTATCTTCATTTTCTGAGTTTTTGTGTTGCTCAAATCCAATTCACTAGATTCTTCTTTAGAATATAAGTTTCTTTTGTTCTTGAAGAATTTATTTTTATTATATTTATTTTTATACTCAGTTTCTCTTCTATTATGTTTATGACTATGCTCCTCATGTTCAGACTGATTATCTTTATTCTTGTTTGGGCATCTGCTAGCAAAATGACCTACCTGTCCACAAGCAAAGAATTTGAATGGGAGTTTTCCTTTGTACTTACCAGAGCCTCTTTTCAATTTCCTCACGAACAATGCCTCAATTTTTTATTCATCCAACTTATCCGCAGAGCTGATTCTTCTTCATCTTCTTAAATGGAATTTCCTTTAGTCCGCGGTTCCTTCCTTGAGCTTCTTTACTCCACGGCTCTCTATTCACTTGGCGGCTAACACCTTACATCCGTGGCTTGCTTAAATGTTGTCTAAGTCCTTTATGGATTATCCTTGATCATCTCAAAACCTCTATGGGTTAACACTACCAATCAACATTCATCTTTTCAGCTTGCTCACTTTACCAAATGATTACTTTTGCCATCAATGCAAATGGATATCAACTCATCCATCTTGACATCAATGACAACATATATAATAATGAATAATATTCAACAGGTTTTGTGTTGATAGTTAGGGCGATAAGAATTTGATTATAACCAAAAATCCATCCATGAGGGAAAGCATTTCATGGTCGGTTGTTAGGTCTATGAGTTGATCTATGTTTGGCAGAGGGAAATCATCTTTTGGACAAGCAAGATTGAGATCCTTGAAGTCTGTATAGATACAAATTTTTCCGAATCTTTAGTTACTGGGATGATGTTGGAGACCCATTATGGATAGTCAATGGGTATGATGAAGTTGGTGGATAAAATACGTTGCAATTCTTCCTTGATAAGGAGAGCTATACGTGGGGTGATATTACGAGTTTTTTTTTTACCGGCTTAGCCTTAAGATATCTGGAAATGTTTTTACAATAATTTTGGGATCGATCTTAGGCATATCATTATATGACCAGGTGAAGGCTTGACAATATTTTGATAGGAATGCGGTAAAATCATTCAATTCTTGTGGATCGAGGGATTGGCCAACCTTGACTATGCGGGGGTCCTGAGGTGTTCCTAAGTTAATATCGAATGTGGATTCATTAAGAAGAGTGGGTGTTTTAGGTGGTAGGGATTTTTGAAGGTAACAATCTTCAACTCCCATATGAGATAGGATATCTTGGTCGTCCTAGGCATTAAAGGATGTCTATGGTTTGTGAGTCTTCTTCAACAATTTCTGGATGAACAAGCAGTGGAGATTTAACGGAGTGGCTGAATTGATATGTGAGTGGTCCCAATGATATAGCATTAATTTTTTAAAAACTAGGTGGAATAGATATGACATCATCTATGCCTATGAAACCTTGAGGGTTTTCAAGTGGTGATTTTGGTTCGGAAATAATTATGGAGGCAGTTGGTTTAGATGTATTGGCTTCACATGCTACAAGAAGGGGGTTCTTATAACCTAGACCAAATTTCTCATGAGGTTTAAGGGAACGTAGAACCGGCTGATCATGGATCCCTTGTTCATAACTCCCAAGACCAAAGCCTTTCCATGCACAATGATGGAGATACATACGAGTAAATTTTGGATTATCAAGGGATTTGAAATCCAATGTGAAAGGCATGGTGTGATGTGGATTGATAATGTGAGATGACAGATGGTCATGTCCTCCATAGACAAGATTGGTTTTAAGATAAGTGGGACCATAAGAGATAATATCTCCTATGTTAGGGTCGTACATGGGTTGTTTATCGGGATGACCATATGTTTTTGGTGAAGGGATAGAGTTGAGCATGAGGAGGCAATATTCCCCAAGCATGAGGCACTTCACGGCTTCACCAAGAGAAGAATCTTCCGGTAATTTGGAAGAGGGGATAGAGGTGCTAGTAGATGCTTGATTAGATGATTTAGGCATGGACGTAGGTACAAGAATGTCATTTGGGTGATACATCATATAGCAATCAGTGAATGGATTCAAATTAGTAGGGATAATGAGCTTCTGGCCTTCATGTTCATACTTGAGATAACGATGAAGGGTGGAAGGAATATAATGCATGGTCCGTATCTAAGGATTTCCTAGTAACATGTTGTACTAAAACTCTCCTTCTATAATGTAGAAGAGTTCGAGTAGAGTTTTAACATTGACCTTAAGTGGAAGCATAATTGTGCGTATAGTAGGTGTGACAAAGATTATCATTGAAAGAGCGTAATGAATCAAAGTCTCGAGCAATAATAGTGTTGGGTAGTTTGAGTTGATCAAAGGAAAGGGATGATATGATGTTGATGGCAGCACCACTATCAATCATGACCCTCTTGATGGATATGTCATTGATTTGAGCAGTGATGAAAAGTGGTAGGTCATGATCCTCTGGTCTAAGAGAGGGAATTTTAGATGGTTCAAATGAGATGGTAGTAGATGATTTTAGGGAACCTACAAAATTTTTGAAATGGTCCGGATCATTAGCTGGGACAATGATGGATTGGAGGGCCTCTAACATGGCCTTGTTTTGAGTTGGTGAGGTCTGCACAAGTTCATAAAGCGACATCCTAACGGGGATTGGTGTAGTTGTTTAATAGTTACTTTCTACAACATGGTGAGTGGAGATGTAGCTGCTTGTATTGAGACTCTTCCTTTAGATGACGTTGTTTGATTAGGATCTTTAAGATCCAATGAAATGGAGACCTTAGGTTTATCAGATGGTGCCGATAATTCTAGAGGTGAAGGTATGGCAACAAAGTCTCTATCTTCCTTAGACCCGATGACTCTTTGTCATAATTTTGCAAGCATGTGGTGACATGGACAACATTGACTTGGTGGTTAGATGCTTTAAGGGTAGACTCTTCTAAAGGTATTGAGGTTGATGTTGATGTTTCATGTAGGGAAAATTTTAGTGGTGAATTTTCGTAAACTCACAAAAATCAAGGATTATGGAAATTCGAAATGGCAAATATTATGTTGTTCAGAGCCAACTTATTCACCAAAAAATTCGGCTGACATGTCCCTTATACTATTCCTTTCACCTAGATTTTACACATATATAAGAGGTTATGAATGTAATTCACCACCATTTCGAATCATATCGTGCACATATTCGCTGAAGTAAACATAAGAAAATCCTCACCGCCAACACTGAAGTCTAAAATCCGAGCCGTCCAACCGTAAGGCATCCAACTCTAAGTTGTTTAAACTTGACCCAAAAACTCGCAATTTGAACCATCCAACTCTATTCCATCCAACTCTGAGTCGTCCAACCCCTAGCCATCCAACCCCTAGCCGTCCAACCCCTAGCCATCCAACCCCTATCCATTCAACACATCGTCGTCCAACCCTAATCCATCCAACCCCTCGCCGTCCAACCCCTGAACCATCCAACATATAGTGGTCCAACCATTTACCGTCCATTCTCAGAGCCTTGGACCATAAGATCTATCCCTTAGGCCCTAAGCAGTAAGCAGTCATGGATACTAGAAATCAGGGCAAGAAGATTACAAATTCAACAAGTTCAAAAAGGGTGTCAATACTTTTCTTGGCTATTTTGGAAAATCACAAAAAATGAAGTCGGTTTCTTCTTCAATTGAAAATATCAATATGTGGCAAGTGTTATTTACTGGTTATTTTATCTTACAGAATTTAATAATTATGTTTATGATATTGTTCTTGGAATTCTTTGGCATTTGTACTCTATAAAAATTTAATTATAGATAAGATTAATACTATATAAGTAACAATTTTATAAAATTATTTACAGACGTTTCAGAAATTCCTTCATAGAATAATCAATTTATAGATATTGATGATCCAATATATGTTGAGGAAAACATTTCGTCCCTTGATGAAATAGAAGTACAAGAAAATTCATTAAACTCTCAGGATACACCAGCAGAGGAAGCTTCTACTCCAAGGTCTATTTCCAGAAAAAGGAGACATGAGATTCAAAATATTTCTGCTAATAGCCTAGATGCAGAAGTTGAATCCCAAGGAAAAAAAAAGAAAATATGTTAGAAGAAAGATGGCAAATTGGACAATTGGAAGGAAATTCCAGTTCGAATGGGTTGTAAAATATCCTTTTATTGAACCTGTGCACACTGAAAATTGTAATGATGTTCCAACACAATGTCGATGCAAAATATGTGGTTGGAAATAGGGGAAGGATCACACGATGCAACTCAAACTAGACACAATTGAAAAACACTGTGGGAAAATATACATTTCCCAAAATCTTAAGGATGGTAGCATAGTCAGAACACATAAATGGAAAGATGAAAAATATTGTCTACATGTCAAATACGCAGAAGAGTATGAAAAGGAAAAAACATATCAAATATGTAAATGAAAAAGGTGGGACCATAGTAGCAAAATTGAGCAAAGCTATGGAGGTAGAAATGCAAGCAAAGGGTATTCAATTTGCAACCGTATTTCATATAATGAAAAGGGGAAGACCGATGTCAGATTTCGAGAGAAAATAAAATGTTGTATCAAGTTATTGGTTTAAAGAATGTTCCTCAATCTCATTGGTTAGATACCAGTGGCTGGGAGATTGCAAAATTTCTATCTCTAGTAGAGAAGGAGGATTTGAAACTATGTGTTCAAAAGGAAAAGTATATTTCCCTTTCTTTAGATGAGGTTACTGCAGTCGATAATACTTCATGGATATGTATTCATGTTTACACATTTGCTAATGAAATGAGGACTCCACACCTCTTGGCAATTCATAAAATGATAGAGAATTACAATTCTGAAAATATTTATAAATTGGTGGTGTCAAATCTGAAGGATATCCCTGAATGGATGACTTTGCCATTGCAAAAATTAGTTTGTGTTAGAACCAATGGTGCAACTGTAATGCAGGGAGCCATAAATGGTCTGTGTGTTAGACTTCAAACAACTATTACTCTGTATATGGTTTATGTCCACTGCATGGCTCACAGAATGAATCTCACCTACAAAATTGTGAGAACATTTGAAAATGTAGCTAAAGTGGAGGAATTGATACTTCATATCCATGCCTATTATTCTTGCAGTCCTAAGAGATTTTTAGAATTTCAAAAATTTACTATTGGACTAATAGAGGGAAAAAAATTCTCAAAGATGTAGATACCATATGGATATCTATGTACGAACCTGCCTGTAGAATATATGATGAATATCCTTCACTGACATGATTTATGTTTAAATACCGCAGGGATGTAGATAAAGCTAAAGATCTATTGTGTCGTCTAACTGACATAGAAACTTTACTCACACTTGTGGTATTTTTCCCATGTTGAGGGAGCTTAATATTTTAACGAAGCATGCTCAAGATCGGTCTTTCTACATTACAGACTTTATAAGACTCAGAAGACGTGTTTGCTAGAGTCTAGAAAGTTTATATATTTTTGATGGGAGTTTTCAAGGTGTTGCTTTTGAAAACTAGAATGCATTGACAAATTTGAAAAATTCTAGGTGCTTCTTAAAGTACAATATAAATGATCATCTGTGTATAACAACACATGGAAAAGAGATTCCACTTCATACATACCAAAAAATAATTGATATGGCTAACTCAGAAATAGAAGAAGTAAAAGTGACACAAAATTTATATGATGCAGTATTAATCGAAACTAGGAATAAGTTGAGAAATATCTCTGAATCGTTAGCTAAAGAGATCTGAAAAGATTCAAAAATGATAAAATACTTGAAGCAATGGAGTTGTAAATCAGAGTTCGGAATATTTCTGGCGGCAAACCTTATACATCTATCAGTCCTTTATTTGTCAAAAACATGGGTGATCTTACTGATCATTTCTGTAAGATTAAGAGATAAATGGAGTTTCTGTAGAAGGAATTTTGGAAATAAAACTACTTAGTTCACAGTCAATGGATTTTTCTAATACAATGATATAACAAGTTTAGCTTCTACAAAACCCACAGGATTACAGTGTCATGAAAAGGATTTAGAAGGATATCTATTCTAGTAGTATCCTAAGTGAAGATTTGAGCAAGTATATTAAGTTGTATGAGCTCTATCAAACAATGATTATGGGTTTTGTGGAAGATGAGAGGGTTTTCAGTGCACTATCCTTTTTAAAGTCAAAAGTTTGAAATAGATTGGATAGGAATCTAGAAAGTTGTCTCAGATTGTATGTATCGAGTTACTCAGTGGAGTCTTTTCCTTATGATAGAGCACTGGCATTGTGGAATTCACTAGTAGACAAAAGAGGAGTAAGTAATATTCTACCTGACCTAGGGGATCAAGACACATCCACAAATCATGTTGCAGTTGATTTCCAAGACACAAATGAAAGTGTTTCTCTAGGATTGTTCGAATTCACATAGATTTCATTTCTTCTATACATTATTGAGACTACTTATGTACTTCATTCAGTGATTATTGAGACTATATTATATTTGTCATTATTTGATCCTTCGCCATTGGAACAATGTCATTATCTGTTTCAATTATGCCATTTGTTTTTTTATGTTTGGTTTTCAAATTCAAACTGAAATAAGGACACATTCATCTTTTATATCTGTTAATTTATTTATTTTACATCTGCAACAATTCAGAAACGTAAAGAAATAAAATAGTGTAAATTTAAGCAACATTTACGTAAACAATAGAAAAGAAACATAGTTTGTATTAATATATAGTAACATTATACAATTCTAACTTCCAAAGTTATTTTGAAATTGATTTCTCATGTGGTGGATTACTTTATGAAAAAGTACAAATTCATAAAGCATTGTCAGCCAATACAATTCAAAAAAGGGGTTGTTATAACATCTCAAAGCTTTCAGACAAGTTCTATCATATAAGGACACATTACAAGGTCATCCTCTTTTATGCCTATGATTCAAAATCATAGTTTTCCTTATTTCTGCCACACGAAATAAAAATTAAAAAGGGTTGGCCACTATCTTTTAATTCCTATGCCAGTGTCGAATTGTGACAACACACCTATCACATGGTGAAATTTACTAACTTATCAAATTTTATGATGCAGGTGAAGGTTTTCTTTTTCCTGCGTAAGAGATGGAGGAATAACTCCTGATGCTGAAGATCTCCTGTTGTAGTGTTGATATTTTCTAGTATATTCAGCTCCTCCCTCACTACATCTCCTGCAGACAAAAGTGTTGCATCTACATCTGTCTTTTCCTTCAGTAAGACTTCTGGATCCATCTTATGCTCCTTTATTATCCTTCTCAATGTATTATTTTGTTTATTAATAACAATGATTTTTTCCTTCAACTGTATAAAAGAATTCAGGATTTTGTGGGCATTCTTCAAATGTGCTTCAAAAATAACTACTTCTTTAAATTTTCATATTTTGCCTGCAAAATAGAAATATTAAATTTTTAGTCTATCAAATAATATGAAAAAATATATTGCAGTGGTTATAATATCAAATAATTTTTAGTTTTTCATGTAAAAGTAAATGCCCACTCACAACAACTTTCTCTTTTTCTACATTTGCTATTAAAACATTAGTCTTGTCTTTAGACCATTTGTTGTAGTAAGCATGTGCTTCAGCATTGAGATTCTCCAACCTGTTTAGCATTATGTCTATAATTTCATCATTGTAATCATTACTATATGAAATTTCCCCTGATTGAGCTTTGTTTAGAAAAACATCCTGCCATGTTGGTTGGCTCTCTACGGCAATGAACAATGAATGTCTTTGAGCATGATTATGGTATCTTGTATTTATTTCTTTTATCAAAAAAATTTCTCTCCTCTCCCAAGACCACACCAAATCCACATCAGACATTACAACCTCTTGAATTGTTTCCCCATACTATCTGATATCATATTTTCTAATATAAAATGTGTTTTTTCATCATCTCACTCTGGAGCAGCCCTTGGGGAGGAGGAGAGTCACTGCCTTGTATTCCATGCACATTTTTTTCTTGAGGCAGAATAGATTGAATCATATCATGGGTGTCAAAATAGTTACTCTTGTCTGCATCGCCACTATCGAAGCCTAAATACTCCTTGTCAAGGGTGATGTTGAAAAGTTGTGTGGCTATTACACTTAAAACACCACCTAGTGATAGCCCAGGAAATTCGGTTGTAACAGGATGAACTGTTCCTGTTGACTCTATAGGAATCCTAATATTCTTTCCTGAAGTCCTCCTTTGTGTTTGTACTTGACGTGTTGGAGGAATTGGTGGCCTCCTTACAAGCGGAACATGACCTGAAGCCATATTACCTACATGAAGCAAACAACAAATTGTTAGAATATAATGGTTGGGCTTTGTAAATGCTAAAAATTGTAAGGAAACAAAACATGCAAATCAAACTACCGTATAATATACCTTGCAAAGACGGAGACACAATCGTGACATTTTGATCTCCACACTGGAATGAGTTTGATCTTCATCATCAAACTCAGTAGTTTCTGAATACAATACATGTAGAAAAGATCAGTAGAAATATTAGAATACATAATCTATAGTAATTTTTTGAATTTTTAATTTATATAAAAATATAACTTCATTATTCATACATGTAGTTAAATGTGATGGTAAATGTGTTGTGCATATCGATCCCCTAGGTCGCTTTTGATGAGGTCTTACTGGTGTTGATTCTTGAATCCATGTCAAAATCAACAGAGACCTCTAGAGGGATTTACCTCTAGCAATTTCCTCCTTATGCGATGTTGCAGCTATAATTTTTCTCTGCAAAATAAAATCATACAATTATTATTTTATTTAAAATATTCAAATTGAAATTGTTATAACAAGTAAATAGTAAAAGTAATTGTTACATGTTGTTCTTCGAGACTAAGACCAATCATCTTATCATTGATTGTAGTAGGAATCTTATGTTGTGTCAATTCATAGTACGCTTCATTATAGAAAGCAAGAATAAAATTGCAACAAGAAAATACAGTCCTCGATTTATCAGTTTGATTGGCTTTGCAGGCATGGGAGATATCTAATTTTATTTTTGGACAAATAATCATGCGCTTGAATCAATTGTTGACTGCTTAGTGTCCGTAATAAATATTGAACTACCAAATACGGAATGTCTACAGATCTTCCCTATGATACAATCCTGGCCTGAAAAAGTGAAGCAACTGCAATAAATAATTTGTTTGTAATACCTTGTAGAAGAAGGCCTCTTGATGAACGATTAAGAGGAGCTACAATTACAGAAAAGAAATGTTAGATCCTTTGTGTGGTCAAGTAATGTTAAGAAAAAAAGAATTTGAAAATAATAAACTTACCATCAACCTGTACATTGTAATGAGACTCCAAAAAAATTGTCTTCGTTTGTAAGGATAGCCTTTGTAGTAACAGTGGTGCTTATTTTCAAAAGGTAAACATGTTAACCGATGCACGTCCTCGGGTTCAATAGAAAAAGAAATTTGATGATGTTTTCAGATGCATGAGAAGAATGAAAAATTGTCCATCATTGTCGTTGTAAGAGGCGAGTAGGTAATCAAGGACTGATGTATCAGTGTCGAATTGGGGCATGTTCACAAGCCCAAAAATTCTGATTTTTCGAGCCAATCCTTTGGAGCGTCTTTTGCTTTTAGTAGAGCTAAAATTTGTGGGCACATGAGGTTTTTGTATTGAAATTTGGGTGTAGGAATAGATGTGGTACTGGCCATTGCTGAAATTTGGGAGAAGTGAAATTTGGGTGTAAAATTGGAGAGCTCAGAGCACTAGAAATTTACGTATAAAAGTGAAAAAATGAACCTTGAAAGGGTATTTATAGGGCCCAGGGGTATCATTAATGAACATTAAATTCATTGGTAACAATGCCCAACCCATGCCATCTAACCCCTCATTTGTCCAACCCACCTGTCCAACCCTTAGCCGACCAACCCTCATCGGTCCAACCCACCACGTCCAACCCTTGTCTATCCAACTCCTCACCCATCCAACCCACCCGACCAACCATTTCCCATCCATCCCCTTCCCGTCCAACCCTTCCCCATCCAACTCCTATCCGTCCAACCCACCCATCCAACCATTTCCTACCCAACCCCTTCTCGTCCAACCCACCCGTCCAACCCACCCATCCACCCCACTCGTCATACCATTTCCTACCCAACCCCTTCCCATCCAACCCACTTGTCCAACCCACCCATCCAACCCACCCATCCAACCATTTCTGCCCAACCCCTTCTCATCCAACCCACCCGTCCAACCTACCCGGCCAAAATTGTGAAAAACAAGGGAACAATGCTCTGTGAAATTGCCTTTGCCACGAAACATTTTTTCATAAATTCGCCAACGATTCGAAAGTTGATTTATGAGATTCGCCAATGATTCGAAAGTAATTTTTCAGAGGGGTCTTCTTAAAATGAACCACGAGGAGGATTTAACTATGATACCGATGTGGGAATGTGAGATTTTTTTCTGTTGTATTTCTATAATTGGCCCCTACTTCATGCCAAGTTTGTTGAGGGTCTAAAAAGGGTTAGATGTGTTTGTTTGATAGTATGGAAGTTGTTGTTGCATTGGGGTAAGAAGGTGTTGAAGTGCAAAATGGGAGATTTTTTTGATATGTAGGTGGGGTGGACATGTTTTCAAGGATTTGATTACAGGCTTGTTGTCTAGTAAGCACCATAATAAGAAAACACACAAAAACACCCAAAAAAAAAGGAAAACAAGTGGATGTGTTGTTTTACAAACAACAAGCAAGAAAAATTAGAGAGTGATTTTATAGTTATCTTGATTAGTTACAAAAAAATTGAAATGTGTAAGATGGCTAATAGGGGTCCTAGGAAGTGGTCGTCTAGGGATGGTTTCAAGTGTGTTTAAAGGCGAGTCCTCAATATACCCAAAGGTACATGAGGCCCAACTCGTATTGTTCCTAGTCGAGCGTGGTATTGGGGCCTACCCCCTTACTTCACAGTCTTGTTGTGATAAGAGAGTCGGGTGTTGAGCCAATATATACCAATAGACAGGAGATTATACTCGGCCAGAAAACTGAGTCAACTTCCTGTTGGGTGATGAAATCCCAATCAGTTTCACCTAGGTGGGAAATGTTTAAATGCATTTTAGATTTTGATAGTGATTTGGTTGTGTGAGGGATGAATAAGTGGATGCAACCAATTTCACCTCCCTAATTAAACTATGTGAAGCAAGAAGAATGAGAATGTTTTATTTTAAGAGCCAAAATGAAATGTCGATTTTGATGAGAACATCCAATCAAGAATGCAAGATGAAAATTTAAACAAATGGCTTTAAAACTTACTATGAGAGCTCGCTCCTTAATTTTAATTTTAATTTTAATTTAGCAATTTCCAAAGCATTCACTTAGCAAATCCAGAAAATAAAGTTTCCAGCAAGAAGCAACCTGTAATCTAGTTAGGAGAAACAAGGAACAAAAAACAAAACACTATAGATGGATTATAAAATGTCAAGAAAACAACACAGGGAATCACTGGTGATTGAGAAAATTACTCGCGATTAGCAAGTTAATATAAACAGTGCTCAAACTGATAATAAAATGAAGAAATTAACAAGGTTTAGGGTCCCACTGGGCATGCCAAAATGTCTAGCATGGTTTTACCTTTAGTTTTCTTGATTGTTTCAAGGGGTAACAACTGATCTTGACCTTGATATGGTAGGGTTTCTAGGGTACCCGCAATGTTGATTGTGTTTTATTGTGTACCATGTAAAACAATGGATCAAATCTTCTTCTCCTCGTGAGACAAGCTTACAAAGATCACACTTAGATAAGATAATGTTACTACTCAAGAAAATGACTTAAGCTTTTATTGATGTTTATGATTGTACTACAAGATAATAAGATAGAAATGTGACTATCACTTATTTAGATTAGATACATATATAGCTAATATTAGTCATGGCTTCAGATCCATAAATGATATTGTTAGTTCAAATCAGCAAGCATCCCTAAATGACCTTCAAGTCTGCAAATAAGAAATGGATCATTTAGTGTGATTACACAACATTGAATCTTTTCCCCAAGTGTGGGACTTGCAAAAATGGGAAAAGACCCTCCAGATTAAAGGTTGGTTCCTTCACTCCTCTGATCAGATGTATACATGAAATTTGCAGAGGTTTAATACTAGATCCTACTCTAAATTCCAAGGAGACAGAGATAAAGGATGCAAAAGAAATAAAACTAAGTAAAGGTGGTGATACACCAAAGGAGTGGTGAACATCTATTTTTACAAATTGACACAGATTATAAAAATACAACATAAGTTATGCACAAATTGCTAAAATGTAATGAAGGATCAGAATGAAGCAAACAACACAAGAAAGGATTGAAAGCTCATTCACAAAGCTTGCATTGTCATTTCCATGTTTAAATACAATGCATTACAATAGCAAAGAGGTAGAAAAACATGTTGTAGTCCTAAAAGAGGTCTGGTATTCCACAAATCCACTTGCCAAGGTGAAGAAGGGAGCCTGCAGTTCATAAAAAATGTCCAACCCTTTACAAATGAGCCAAATCTGGCTTTTAACAATGAAAACCCGAGCCAAGAAGGAGAAACGAGAAAAATGAAAGGAATCATTCAACCACCGACTGATCCATCAAAATAGCATGGGTACCCTTAAAAGTTCATTCCCCAAGATTTTTGACCATGCTAGAGGAGAATGGGAGCCATACTACATTAAAAATGGTGGTTGGATGTCAGTTCTACTTTTTGCCCATGCCAAAGGTGTTTTTGATTTTTCTCTCACCAAACTTCATCAAAAGACAAATTGAATATTCCATCATGTAGAGGGATTCAATAGCTTTTAAATGACACCGAAATCAAGAAAAATCGAGATCTGGATCGAAAGATATGCCCCTTTGAAGATTTAGGGAAAAATAGGGCAAAAATCGGGTCGGCGGGCCGAAACCCAAAATTTTTCCCTCTTTTTGAATTTTGGGAAAAATTCCCCAAAATTTCCGCCCCATCGCTTTGATGCTACGTGGCACATTCTTGTTGGTCCACGGGGTCAAATGACCATTTTACGCCTTTTTGCATTTTGGAAAAATTTCCAAAATTGCTCATTACCTATTAGCTCCGATGCCATATGGCATCCTCCAATTCAACGCAGGCCTAAACTCCAAATATTTCCTTTGACGCCACCCACCCCTTTTGACTTTTATCGGCCACATGGACACGTGGCATGTTTTGATTGGTGCGGGCCATCGGGGGCGGAGTTTTATTGCGCCATTTGCCACACTTTGGTGAAATTGTTAAATTCCCCACGCCTCCACCTCCCACTAGTCTGTGGACATGTGTCGCCTTTTTATTGGTTGCAGGGATCTAGGAAAAAAATTTCTTTTGCACCCATTTTTGGAAATTTTCTAACTTTCCCCACCGGTCGACCTCACACACTTTATGGACACGTGTCATCTCCTCATTCGTTGCGGGCCTTGGGGCCGAGATTTTCCTTTTACACCCCCACCCAATCTTTGGCAAAAATTTCTAACTTACCTCCACTAACCCACCATTCCACTGCCACGTGGCACCTTCCTATTGGTCGCGGACCTTCCCAAGGAAAATTTCCCTCAAAAACTCTGCTAGAGCCATAACTTGCAAAATACAAGGAGTTAGAAGGAAAATTTTACCTTTCTGGAAAGGTGAGGAAATTATCTATCTGATGAAGCCATTTCCAGAAAATTTTGAGTGCCTAAAAAGTGAAAAAAATTGACTGAGGCACAAGGAAGGAAGAAATGAAAGAGAGTTAGCCAAAAATAAGCAAGGGGCTTATTTTGGATAACAATTTTGGTGACTCAGAGGGGTCATCTGCCTTCTGGATGAATGATCAGTTTCTGAAGCAATCCATTGGGCATGGAGTCATCAACTTAACTGCTTGGTACTCTCAACTCATTAGAAAATTTCAAGAAAGAAGATTGTGAGAGTAGAACATCACTTGATCTGGAACATGGCCTACAAAGATGCATCCTTGGGATAGCAAAGCTTGTGCCAAAGTACTTAGGGAAATTTGAAACTAAGCTATAACAAAAAAATGTGCACAAGCACTTGGAGGAATGAAAATTTAAGCTAATATGTACAAGGTGAGGAGTCCCTTCTAGTAGCAATGCTTCGAGATGGATTCCATTAACTAGAATCTGTAGTTCTTCACCATCTAATGTAGACAATTGGAAGGCATTGTTGTTCTTGCATCTTATGACCATGTATGGGCCACTCCAAATGGCATCAAACTTTGAATGCCTTCCTAGATTTGTTCGGTCTGCATCCCATTTCAAAACTAAATCTCTAATTTGGAAGGTTCTAGCCTTAGCTTTCCTATCAAAGGTTCTCTTGATCAAGGCTTGGTCCTTATCCATTGTTTGGGTTGCATGCTCTCTAATTTCTTAGAGTTCCATCAATTCTGCATATCTAACCTCCATGGGTTCAAACTCCAACAATTCCAATTGCTTCATGAGTTCCAATGTTGGAAACTCAAGTGACATAGGCAATATTGCCTCTCTTCCATAAACAAGTCTGAATGGAGAGTTACCGGTGGATCTCTTGGGAGTTTTCCTATCAGCCCATAAGGCTGATTTCAATTTAGTATGCCAAGTCCTCTAATTCTCATCAAGAGTCCTCTTCGTGATATTTAATAAGTTCTTGTTGGTAGACTCAACTTGGTCATTACCTTGAGGGTAATAATTTGATGAAGTGCTCAGATAGATCCCATTCTTAACAACCCATTCAGTTACCTTTGATCCTATGAATGCCAATGTATTATCTCGATATTATAGTGGCAGGTATGCCAAATCTGGTTACTATCCCCTCATAGAAGTCTAGAATGCTAGATTCATTTGCCTCTTTGAGTGCCACCGCCTTAGTCCATTTAGTGAAGTCATCTCTTGCTATTAGAATCCACTTGTGTCCTTGGCTTGAGTTTGGGTTAATGACTCCAATGAAGTCCAAACCCCATTGCATGAATGGTTGTTCAAATGAAATTGGGTGTAATTAAAAGGGCTACTAACCTTTCCTTTCCCCGTGAAGAATGCACAATTTTTGCACCTCTTGATCCATGCATAATAATCACTAAACACATTGGGCCATTAATAGCCAGCCTTCATAATATTGAGGGATGTAAATATTGGAGCAAAATGGCCCCCAGCTGATCCACCATGGAACTCTTCTAACATTCTATTAATTTGATTTGTCCCAATGCATCTCAGCAACACTCCATTTATATCCTTTTTGAACAAGAGGCCATCAACAAGTGCATATGGAATAGCCTACAATTTGAAGTGTCTTCTCTTGGTTTTGTTCATCTCTAGAGGGCATAGGCCTGTTTGTAAGAAGTGCATTATGTCTTGGGTCCAGAAAGGAGTGAGCACTTCATTTTCTTCTTCAACACCTCTTTGTTCTTGGTTGTCTTGCAACGCCAAAACAACATCCTTCCCATTGCTTGCTTCCATTGATTTGCCCAAGACCAACTGCTCACACAATCCTTTCCCTCAAACCAACTTGGTGACTTTTATCTTAATGTCATACTCCATGACACGAGTAATCCACCCTGCACGTTTTTCATTTAGGTCTTTGTTGAGGAGGAAGTCTCTAACTCCCACATGAGAAACCAGCAGTTGAACCTTGTTGTTTGAAACTAGATGCTTAAATTTCTTCAAGCTCCTAATCACTACAAGAACATGCTTCTCAATGAAAGAATACCTCACCTCATAGTCCTCCAAGCTTTGGCTAAAGAAAGCAATTGGCTGCTCTACATTTTCTTTGTTCTCATTTGTACTAAAATTGCAGAAATTGTATCATCACCTCCAAATGCATAAAGGATAAAATCCTTGGATAAATCTGGTTAATGAGAGTTAGATCTTGTGAGATAGCCTCTTTGATTGCCTCAAAACTTTCCTTACCTTCAGCTATCCATTTGAAAGCCATACTTTTTTCAACATCATAGTTATTGGCTTGACAAGGGCTGCAAAATCTGGAATAAACCTTTGAACAAAATTGATTCTCCCAAAGAAACTTTGAAGGGCCTTCTTGTGACTTGGTAATGGTAGTGCTTTTATTGCCTCAACTCTCGCTAGATCAATTGCTAATCCCTCTTTGGAAACAATGTGGCCTAGGAGCTTTCTTCATGAGCTAGGAAAACAAATTTTTTTGGATTAAAGGATACCCCAAATCTTCTACATCTTTGGAACACTTGTCTCAAATGAAAGAGATGATCTATTGCACTTTTAGAAAATACAAGTAATATCATTTAGGTATATCAACACTATTTTGTTGATCAATCCCTCAACGCCATATCCATTGCCCTTTGAAAGGTAGCTCCTGCATTAGATAGCCCAAATGGCATTTTCCTATATGCATAGGTTCCCCATTTGGTGATGAAGGCCATTTTGAACTGATCATCTTCATTTACCATGATCTGATTATACCCTAAATAACCATCTAGCAATGAAAACCTCTCGAGCTAAAGCAATGACTTGCAAAATCTGTTCTTTAGAAGGAAGTGGGTAATGATCCTTGAGGGATGCTCTATTCAAATCTCTAAAGTCTACACACAATCTGTTTTCTCCACTCTTCTTTTAATCGGAACCAAGTTTTCAACTCAACTTGAATACTTGATGGGAAATATGATATTTGCCTCTATTAGCTTATTCAATTCCTTCTTCATAAGAGGCTCCATGTGTGGATTGACCGGCCTTTGTTTTTGCCTGATGGGTTTAGCACTTGGATCTAACTCAATTGTGTGTTGAGCTAGCTTGGGATTGAAACCCTTCAATTCTTCATAGCTCCAAGAAAATGTATCCAGGGAACTCTTGGAAAAGTTACATGAACTCATACCTTTCTTGCTCGGTTGCCACTTTACCAATTTGAAGTGACTTGCCTTCTCCAACTGAGATGGGCACTTGAATCTTCTCCCTTGACTTGGATGTTTGCTTTCTCTTTCCTAAATTGATCATTAGGATTAAAGATGGACTCCAAGGTGACAAGTCCTTTTGGCAGTTTGTTGGTTCTCAGCTGTACCACTTGATCACCATACTGTTGTTCTAACTTTTCCTGATTTTTGGCTGAGAACTCAGCTTCTTCTTACAAGAAATTGATGATTTGTTGGTCACTTTCAAACACTTTCCAACTTACATTATTGTCTGGCATTGATGGCCTTACAATCACATGAATGTTTGGCTGCACTTTATCTTCCTTGATACTTTCCACAACATCAAAGGATGCCCCAACTGCTGCAAGCTCTGCCGCCAGAGCTTGGTTTTCTTTCGTAGGGATGGAGTTGATGTCAAAGCCTTCAAAATCCTCAATGAGGTCCCACACCCTATTCTTATAACACTTGAGTAGGTCATTTTTGGCAGCATGTTGCCCTTTAACTTGATTAACAATCAGCTCACTTGTCACCAAAGACTTGTAAGTTTTTGATACCTCTCTTTCTTGACCAATGCAATCCTTGTATCAAAGCTTCATATTCAGCAGTGTTGTTAGAACATGCAAACTGAAATCTAAAAGTTGAATAATACTTAATGCCTTGAGGTGAAACAAGCATAGCTCCCCCTACACCTTGTCTACTTCTTGATCCATCAAAGAATAGCTGTCATACCTCATTGTCATCTTTATGGTCTGGCTTGGTGATGCTAGGAATAGGCTGATTTTCTTCATGTATGCAATAAACTCCTAGTTTAGATTCCTCTATTTCCTTGTAGGGGTCAAAAGCATGCACCTTGCTTTTCCATTCATCAAGAGACAAATTTGGGATGCTTCCAACTTTGGTGTCAACTTCATCGGTGCTTGGATAATCCTCTTGATCAAATGTTGAATAGTTGGCATTGATTGGGCTTGGAGTATGAGGCTCAATGTGAAAGTTTGCAATAGGTTTAGACCTAATTGTGGCCTTAGTTCCATATCTGGTCCGAAACAACATGTGTGACCAATCAGCAGACAAGTAGCCTCCAATTCTAGGCTTTGTGAAATCCCTTGACAAACATAGGGCAAAAAGTGGTGGTAAATCTATCACCGAGACATCTCACAAAACAGTGACATTGGGGCATACATGCAAAGTGAGGCTCAAATCTTTAATTACCCCAACCATTGTTACTTTTGTCCCATCTAGTTGCACTACCACTTTGGATATGACTTCATACTGGAGGCCCAGCTGATCAGCTATTTGCTTGGGCATCACAAAACTACTTGCCCTTAAATCAATCATACAATTGTGTACTAGTTTATCCCCATTGATCAACAAAACATAGAATGGAGGGGGCTTTAAAATTTATCTTGCTGTCCTCCAAGCTTCCCCTCAAGTTGAGTAGTATTTTTGAGTACCTTCTCTTGCATATGAGCTTGCTGATTTGAAGTTGACCAATTCTTCATGGCATCTTGTAGTAGATCTCTTTGGCACTGGTTAGATAGTGATTCCCACATAGATATATTCACATTTGTTCAATGATGCTAAATGGGGATGAAACATCTCTTTGCTGCCCCTTAGCCTACACATTCTTTTCTTGTACATGGGATACAACAGCTGGCATTTGAGCTGGTCTAGAAGGTGGCTTGGGCTGTCCTTACACATTTGGAACTGCATTTTGCTTACCAATACTTTGTGGAGTGATGGAAGGTTGTGGATCACCCAAGGTAGTGACTGCCCTTCACCAATATTCCTCTTCTTTGACCGTGTGTTAGCTACTACATATGGAGAAATTTTGAATCATGCTACAAAAATCTTCAGCCTATCAATTCACAAGTGTAGTCTCATTTGGAGTTGTATTTTGTTGAGTTGTTCCTTGTTGTTGGTTTGTTTCTTGACTCACCTCACTCTCTACACCAGTTGTGGTCACCATCAAAGCTTGGTTCAAGGCACCATTGAAGCACATAGACTATTTGTGAGGTTCATTGCATGGGAAAGACCAATCATACTCTTGAGCTATATTATTTTTCACTAGCACTAAGGCTTTAGAGACAGATGCAGATTGGGGTTATAGGGCTGAAATGGTCTATTGGCAGGAGGCCTTACTTGATTTTCATTTGCAGCTGGATTGGGTGGCTTATCAGGCTGATATGGTTGCCTATTAGGCTAAGCTTGAGGCTGATAAGAAGGTCTAAAACTTTGGGCTTGCTACCTCTTGAGTGTAACCAGCTCATTACCTAAATTTTGTAATTGTTTCATGACTTCTTGAAGTTCATTTGAGGCACTAGAGGATGAAGTAGAAGTTTCATTTGAACTCTGATTTCTAGGAGCGGGAATAGGAGCTAAAGTAGGTGCTTGACTAGTGCTTGGGCTTTCCAAGTTTGGATACAAGGGCATGGGAGGCCTAGGCACCAGTTTACCAGCTTGGATCAAACAATTCTCAACCCTAATGGCAATGTTATAAGTTGCAGGTATATTTACATCCCCCATGGATTGAATTAACATAGAAATATCAGAATTTAAAGCTTTGAGATAGTTTAAGAAAGCACCTTTAGTTGTTGGCTTTACTGCCACTAGGATTCTATCCCATGTCCTTTGAATTCTGAAATTGAATTCGTTAATCTTGCTCATTGGGAGCTCTCTTGATGGTCGTTAGCTTTTTTTAGTAGAGACAAATTATCTCCCTTTTCTCCAAATTGCTCGTGGAGAGCTATGCATAATCGATTCCAATTTTGGATAGAGCCTATCCCAAGGCTTCGAACCATTGCAAGGCTTTACCTTTGAATGAAGATGCCAACAATTTGACAAGAATTTACATCTCAACAATCTCATGGATTGCAAGAAACATTAGCAATGTCTTTGACGTGATCACCAAGAGTGGTCTGATTTTCTCCAAGAAAATTATGGGATGTTCTTCAATTCTCGCAACCGAACCGGGTTTTGTTCATTGAGAGCAAGTGGGTTGTTGTAAGTGAAGTTGACATAAGGGTTGTTTTGTGCCATTCTGATTGGCTTGATAACCTATTGGTGAGAAAATTTGTCAGGTGAAAAAACTTGTGGATTTCTTGCCAACGCTCTGGGAATCTAAGTCCCTCTACTTAACCGGTGCAGTTGCCGTATGTGCATGCACATGAAAAGGTGGATTTCTGTGGTGGCCTTTCGACCGGGATCCAACAGGGGCACTCCACTGACCTGCGGCAATTGCTTGCATATACCTGCAAGAGATGACTTTGCTAGGAAGGCGGGAAAGGGAATGGGAAAATTAGAAAAGAGAAAAACTAATGTTGTAAGTAGAAAATCAGAGACTTGCATACACCAAATGGAGTTTCATTACATGCACTTGAATATAGAAGAAAAAAATCTGCGTAATAGCTACAAGACCAAATGAAGCTTAATGGGCACAAAGTACCAACAAACTCCTCAATCAAAGAGGCTAAAATTCCTTCTTCCTTTATTGAAGCTCAAGCAAAATTTGTACATAGTGTGAGAAATAGAAGACATTTTTAATGGGAGAAATGGAAGAAACTTTTTATCTCTTGCTCTCTTCACAAGGATAACTCTCTCATGAATTCACAAAAAATAGCTCCAACATCTAAGAAGCAAAATTCAGAAGAATTTTCAGAAGACCTTCAAATGAGGAGCTTGTTACAATTTATAGAAGAGGAGGAAAACTTTTCATCTTCCTGGTGAATTTTTGAATACCTTAATGTGACTTAAGACTGTTCATATTCCTTTTTAAATACTTAAGTCCCTTTTATAATAGCAAGGTGACTTAAATTTACATTACATTTCTGAAGTCACTTAAGTCATATCAAAAAGTGTAACTCTCAACGTAAAAATATAACATTGAGGAGAGAGGGTGTTGTATGAGAAGAGAAAAGAAAGAGGAAGAAGAGGAAGAAGAAGAAGGATTATGCTAAAGGATGAGCTGCTACGGTGGACTTAGCTCCATTCTCTAACTGCTCTCCACTTTGTGATCCTGAGAAGGCTTCTGTCTTTCCAAAATCCTGGTTGAAACGAGTCACCACTAGTTCTACTTTATCGGCATGAGGGATAAAAATGTAGCTCAATGTTTTAGTCCATCCATCGGTCACACTGTTGATGTCCTTGCACTTCCCAAACCATGATGAATGCTTTTCACGATAAGTGCAATGGAGGCTCGGATTTCTGAGAAGAAGTCGAGGGTATCCTTAGTGAAGGACAATGGGTTGCCCACCCCTTTCTTGACATATTCTTCAAAGAGCCGATCAACTCATCAGCAGTTGAATGCTCACTCATTGCGGGTACTCCAAGTTTCTGAATTTTCCAGTTTATACTATCCTGCTAGCTTGTATGTTTGTTCTTCTTTCTCCTCTAGCTCTGTGAATTCCCGATTGATTGCTTCAAATCTGATTGCCAAGGCCCTCTCCCATACATGTGTCAAGTTTTCCAGGAGTTTCAAAAACCTTCTTATCAATCAATTCCTGACGATGAGTGTTGCTCATCTCACTCACTACTAGTCCCAGAGGTTCCCAGTAATCTCTTTCTTTCCCCACATCTTTTTTGAGTGCTCACATTCTATTGGTGGTGGTGCACATGTATGCAAAGAGCTTGACTACCTCTTGAAGTGTTGACTTCCCTTTTTCAGAGATTGAATCGATCCATTCCTTATTTGCTCGGCCTGCATCATGAACTCGTGCATTCTTCTGATGGATTCTGGATCGAAGCTGCTGATGGGTACCACTTTCTCAATAGGAAGTGTTATAGTGCTTGGTTCCACCAAGTGTTGCACATAAGATGAAAGAGTTCGCACTTGCTCCTCTAGTCCCTCGATCTTCTCTTTGTATTCTTTATTCCTTGCCATCATGCGTAGAAGATTGTTGGAATATGTGCAAATCTCCCTCATGAGTAGCTGGTCCCAATTGGATCATGCTCATCTCATAGTCAGCTAGTGTCATCTCATCCACTAGCTTGATTACTTTTGGCCAAGCTACTTCAATATACTTGATTACCTATCTCCTCACTATAGAATCGTGATGTTGTCTATGTGATCTTTCTTGACCTTTTTTCTTTAGCCAAAGAGACAATTATTGATATATTGGGGGCTTTTACTTGTTGCACAGTGTAAGTGTTAAGGATGATCGTTTCCCGCATCCACGGAAACATCTCATTTCAGTTTCAAGCTCAATGATAGGTGCATCAACCATTCTTTGTTAATGGAGGAGGAAAATCCTGAATGAGAGGAGCGTTGGAGTCAACAACATGCGGGACCTCTTGTAGTGGTTCGAATATTAGATCATTAGTCATATACTCCTTGTTCACTTGTGCATCTGGTGTTGGATTTTCTATCTGCATTACTGGGATCATGTATTCCTCTTGCGGTGATGCCAATGAATCTTTTTCTTCCTTGAATTTCTTGGATGTCTCCTTGTGGGGGGAAATTTTCAATTTCGTGGCCTTCTTTTGAACTCCTTCGAGTGTTTAGAGCTAGAGGTTACCTCTACCACTTTTGAAGATGAATTATGTGAAGCTTGCTTCTAGGCTTGGGAAATTCCTCATGATCGAATGATCATAGTCCTCTTCTTCTAAAACCATTTCCTCGTTCTCCTCACCACCTTTTCAGTCTGCTCCAGTATATCTCCTGATTCACGAACATGCCAGTTGATTTGGGGCATTGGGGACATCTTGACTACTGCGTACTCAGGATCATACATCTCTGTCCCGTCATCATGTAAGATGTCTTCATACCAAGGGAACTTGAATTTCTTCATCTCACTGGTTGTCATCCTCATGTGATCTTTTTTACATACTTCAAACTCATCAATACAATTGGCCCAATAGTCCTCAACTTGTGGCTCATGTTGCAATTCTTGGATGTAGAAGGAGTCAGGATCTTCTCGAATGTCAAAGTTAGGCCTGGTGATGTAGGAATGCAAATTCGGATGTGCAAAAGTGGCCTCCAAGTGAGATGCGTCATTTGAGCTTTTGCACATGAACTCCCCTAGAGATATAGGGAAAGAAATCAATTTCTTTCTTCTACTTCTGAGCTTGCTATTTACTTGGGTGATCTGCCTACAAAGTTCAAACAATACAATTTGGTCACTGAGGTACTTGGGTAGTTTTAGAGGAGCTTGGTCGAAGCCAACTGACTCGTATGTAGGAGAATGTTGAGAATTGTATGAAGTACGAGCCATATTCCTTAATCAGGGATGCCACTTTTGGTGACATCCTAGCTTCAAGATCCCCTTCCAAGTTTCGGACCACATACATAGTGAATGCATCGTTCACGTGGGTGAAATGCTTGTTGCTCTCCTCCATTATCAACTATGGAAGTTTCTCGAATGCAGGTACCTTGGAAGCAATGTTCTATGTGAGAGCCAATCCCTTGAATGATCATGAGCTTGCGAGGAGATAAACTAGATAAGAATTCATGTGGAACTTCTTTGTCACGGGTACTTGGAGAAGTTGCTAGATGGAGATTATCACTGATGATCTACCCCCAGTCAATTCTCTGCTTCCCTTCTGATCAATGTCAGGATGTAAAGGCCCATCCAGTCTTGGAAGTCTCTCATGTTTGCTTCACCCATTACTCTACTGAGGAGAGTGATGACATCAGAATACCCTTCTCGAAACTCACACCTTGGTAGATTCTTGGGAATCCTGAAGGCTTCCTTCCAGTTTTTCAACCATGATCCGAGCGCTACCCCTTGGACATATGAATCCATTGTCTCCCAATCGCACGGCTCTTTCCTTGGAAATGATGACCATGTTGGGGGATGTCGGTATCTGGAGAGAGATTGAAATGGTTCTAGGGTTAATGACCACCAACGTTGTACCATTGTCAGCTTGGATGGTTCGTGTCTCGGGCTCGTAGTGGAAGGAGCAGGCTAGGACTAGCTCGAGACTTTGCCATAGACATTAGATGTCCTGTAGCAGCAATGAACAAGCCACTTGTGAATATCTGGTCTTCAATCCTCCTTCGGTCCTTGGAGGCCATGCAAGTTTTAAGGTCGTTCAGGTCCATGTACAAGACATCACTATCTCCCACATCATACTCGCAGGCAAAGGGTTGTGTCAGCTTCTGACCCGTCCATTTCATCTTCATATCTCCCTTTGAAAAAGTAACTTACTATTTTTAGTAAGTGTGGAAAAGTAATTCCTCGATCTTCAACTAGATGTTGCGGCTTAGTTTTCCTCTTTCTCCTCATGTTCCTCATTTCTTCTGGATCAAATTTCTATTTTTAGCAGGTGCTCGAGGGCCCACTTACTATTTTTAGTAAGTGCCAAAAATGTCTGTTCTAGTGAATTTTCAGTTGTAGTTTACCTCTAATGTCTTCGTCTCCTCTGCAGGTTCTTCTGTTGCTAACTTTCCCAAAATAGCAGTTCCTATGTAGTAGACCTACTATTTTTAGAAAGTTGGCCTCTGGGAGTCGGATTGACGTGGAATGAAGTTTTTGATATGGGTTTTTGCCCAATATCCTCCCTCTGTAATTTCAGATCCGCTCCGCTTAATAGTCCAGGAGATTTTAAAGTTTTAGTTTTCGACCGCAAAGTGCCTCTGGTATGACAGCCATTAATGGACCTGAAAATTGCAGGTCTGGTTTTCTCCTCTGTTTACAAAGAAATTTATATTTTTTATGTGGGTTTTTTCTTCGGTGCTTCACATGCGATCTTACTTCATTCGGCAACTAGTTTGATGGGAAATCCTACTTCTTTCTTCGTTGAGCCGGAAATGAGATTTCTTCATTGTGGATGCTCTATCGCATGAGGGGGAGTTTGAAGGTGTATTTTTGATGGTCTTGGTCAGAGGAATGAACATAAACAAATGGTTCTTTGATTCATGCACCGGCTTGCAATATTTCTTCAGATCTTTGTTTTTAGGTTATGGAGATTTTCACCATTTTCTTCCTCTTGTTCTTCATTTCTCCTTCTTGTTTCGTGAAAAAAATCCTTCTGAGACCTGCACATCACTGTGGGGAGTTTGTTTTAGTGCTTGGGTTGAGCTGGTCTGAGCATTTGCAATGGCGGAGTGATGGTAGAATGTTGCAGAGGAAGAATGGAGGAATGGAGTGCACATAAGTGTTAGAAGTTAGAAGTGAAGAAAGCGACACTTGGGAATTTTTTTAAAAAGATATGCACAATTAGGGTTAGGGAAAAATTTTCCAAATCTTGATGTCCCTGACCTTAGGGATGTGAGGGACATAAAATTCCACGGTGGTCAAGGGCATGACACATGGCGTTTGATCCAACGACAGGGAATGAAGGAGGAAAAAACTGCTTTAAAGCACTGGGAGCTGAGAGGAGGTCACATGGGTGTCTAGAAGACTCCCTATGGGGGATGGGAACATTTTTAAGGTATTATGTCCCCACATCAGGTGCATAAGGGACATCAAATTCCACGGTGGTCCTGGAGCTGACACGTGGTGACCGATCCGATGGCAGGGAATGCATGCTCCAAATAAGCACCTGAGGGCTGAATCGCAAGTCTGGAGGTCATATGAGGGTCCCAAGGGTCACATGAGGGCTGGGAACATTTTCCAAGGGTTTATGTACCTGACCTCAGGGATTTCGGGACATGAAATCCCGCCAGGCTCTTGGTGTTGACACGTGTCCTCTCGAAAAAATGACTAAGTCCTGAACTGCCTTTGAGAGGGTAACTTGGAATGCAGATAACTTGAGCTCCGGTGGAATTTATTGGTGAAATTTTATATGATCCTAACTGTAAATAGAATTTTTAATCCAATTATTTTTGTCTCATGTCTTAATTCAACCATATGATCCTTGAAAAATCGGAGTTTTGATCTGGGACTCCACTTGTGCCTGAGAAAAACTACCTTCCAATCATATGCGCCAAGGTGTTGTGAAAAATATTATTTCACCATCATGTAGGTATTGGAATCCTATTTTTAAGATGTTTTGTTTTACTTCCAAATCCATTTGGAGCTCTCGAAATCTTCTTCTGAAGCCCAGCGGTTGTTTTAGGCCTGTGTACTATCTAGGCTTGTGAACCCTGTTTTTCACTCAGACTGCTCCAAGTCTTGAAAAACTTCTCTAAACCTTCCAAAATCATTTCTTTGATGTCATAAGGTATTCCATTCACCTCCATGTTGAATTTTTCCCTTCTGTTCTACTCCAGGGGTCAATCCAGTCCAGGAAGGCCAGCGATAGCCCTTCCCGTGACTCCCCAAAATTTGCATTTTCAATGAAGTCCTAAAATCACCTAGGGGAATGAATGGAATTTCCTAAATCACCTAGGGGGATGATATAACATTGGTTGGGAGGTAATTTGGACTAACTGGACAGAGTTTGGGGTTGCCTAGGAATGATAAAACATGAAAATTTCGGCATAGGGGTATAGTTGTCGTGCTTGGAAATTTCCAATTTCCCTGTTGCACATTTACACGACAACAGAACCCTTGTTGATTGGGTGAAAGGTCTACCAGGTGGAGAAGTTGATAGAGTTCTATTTGGTGGAGATGGAGACCTTTGAATTCTTCTTCCCCTCTATCTTCTTCCTGGGATAACTGCAGATACTCAAAAAATCCTTCTTCTCTGGCCCTTGACCTTGTTTGGATCCTTCTCATGAATCTTCAGACTTGGACTACTAAAACCAATTGATTTATCCCTTTGGAGTCGCCAAATGTGCAAATCAGGGCTCTTTTTAAGCAAGAAACTTACAACAAATGCACATCAACTTTTTGTAATGAAGATGAAGACCTCTAAGGTCCCACAGGCGTGCCAAAACTATTAGTGTAAATCAGCAAAGACACCCCTAAATGACCTTCAGGTCTGTAAATGAGAAATGGGTCATTTAGTGTGATTGCACAACATTGAATCTTTTCCCCAAGTGTGGGACTTGCAAAAATGGGAAAAGACCCTCCAGATTAAAGGTTGGTTCCTTCACTCCTCTCGATCGATGCATGCATTAAATTTGTAGAGGTTTAATACTAGATCCTACTCTAAATTCCAAGGAGGTAGAGATAAAGGATGCAAAAGAAATAAAACTAAGTAAAAGTGGTGATACACCAAAGGAGTGGTGAACATCTATTTCTATAAATTGACACAGATTATAAAAATGCAACACAAGTTATGCACAAATTGCTAAAATGTAATGAAGGATCAGAATGAAGCAAACAACACAAGAAAGGATTGAAAGCTCATTCACAGAGCTTGCATTGTCATTTCCATTTTTAAATACAGTGCATTACAATAGCAAAGAGGTAGAAAAAATGTTGTAGTCCTAAAAGAGGTCTGATATTCCACAAATTCACTTGCCAGGGTGAAGAAGGGAGCCTACAGTTCATAAAAATGTCCAACCCTTTACAAATGAGCCAAATCTAGCTTTTAACAATGAAAACCCGAGCTAAGAAGGAGAAACACAGAAAAATGAAAGGAATCATTCAACCATTGACCAAATCCATCAAAACAGCATGGGTACCCTTAAAATTTCATTCCCAAGATTTTTACCATCTGGAGGAGAATGGGAGCCATACTACATTAAAAATGGTGGTTGGATGTCAGTTCTACTTTTTTCCCCATGCCAAAGGTGTTTTTTTATTTTTCTCTCACCAAACTCCATCAAAACACAAAATTGAAGATTCCATCATGTATAGGGATTCAATAGATTTCCAATGACACAAAAATCAAGAAAAATCAAGCTCTGGATGGAAAGATATGCCCCTCTAAAGATTTAGGGCAAAATAGGGCAAAAATCAGTGTGGTGAAACCCAAAAATTTTCCCTCTTTTTGAATTTTGGGAAAAATTCCCCAATAAGTTCCGCCCCATGCCGCTCTCGATGCCACGTGGCACGTTCTTGTTGGTCTGCGGGATCAAACGACCATTTTACGCCCTTTTTGCATTTTGGAAAAATTTCCAAAATCACTCATTACCTCAATAAGCTTCGATGCCACGTGGCATCCTCCAATTCGATGCGGGCCTGAACTCCAAATATTTCCTTTGATGCCACCCACCCCTTTTGACTTTCGTCGGCCACTTGGAAACGTGGCATGTTTTGATTGGCACGGGCCATCGGGGGTGGGAGTTTTATTGCACCATTTTCCACACTTTGGCGAAATTGTTAAATTCCCCCTACGCCTCCACCTCCCACCGGTCTATGGACATGTGTTGCCTTTTTATTGGTTGCGGGGCTCTGGGCAAAAATTTCTTTTGCACCCATTTTTGGAAATTTTCTAACTTTCCCCCACCGGTTCAACCTCTGACGGCCTCATGGACATGTGTCATCTCCTCATTCGTTGCGGGCCTTCGGGCCGAGATTTTCATTTGTGCCCCCGACCAATCTTTGGTGAAAATTTCTAACTTACCTCCGCAACCCCGCCATTCTCGCTGCCACGTGGTGCCTTCCTATTGGTCGCGGACCTTCCTAGGGAAATTTTCCCTTAAAAACTCTGTCGAGCCATAACTTGCAAAATACAAGGAGTTAGAAGGAAAATTTCCTCACCTTTCTGGAAAGGTGAGGAAATTCTCTATCTGATGAAGCCATTTTCAGAAAATTTTGAGTGCCTGAAAAGTGAAAAAATTTGACTGAGGCATAAGGAAGGAAGAAATGAAAGAGAGTTAGCCAAAAATAAGCAAGGGGCTTATTTTGGATAACAAATATTCCTAGTCTGTGTATAGATTTTTAGATATGTTAGAAGCTACAAAATCAATAATTTGTTCCTCTCATGCGGTGGTGTCAGAATCTAGAATGGAAATATAATCCTCTGTAAATAAATCATAGGATTCTTATGGGGTATCAAAAAGGTGAGCAAGTGTAGTGTTGGTGCTAGATATGTTGATGTGGCTGTGGTCTTCAACTTCAAGTGCTATGTTGAGGTCCTCTAATAAGTCTAAGCCAGTCTCGTAAACATACTCGTATTGTGTTAGATCTGTATGGAGTCTTATAGCTTCATTGTACGCATCCCAGAATGCTTCGGTAGCCTCACGGATGCATTGAGTTTTTGTGAAGATATCCTTAAGATGGTTGAAGGGCACGTTTTGAATTGCACAAGAGCTCAAGATCATGGAGGATCTCGTATTGTTCTAGTAGAGTGGATGTCGAATGACAGAAAAGCACCAATGTCAGTTGTAGGATAATTCCTACCACCTAATGCCATCTGAAAGAAACATTCTAGACAAGAAATTAACATATAACAAGAAAAAAGACATTTTGATCAAATTATGTAGAAAATATGCGAAACAAAAGTAACACAGAATCACTTTGGCGATTCGGGTAAATCATTAGCGATCAAGGCAATCACTATCGATTTTTTTTAGTATTAACAGTTTAAAGTTATCATTTAAGGTAAATTCATAATGTTGATGACATATTATGAATAGATAAATAAACATTACCTGCAAATGGTGTCTAAGGTAAGCAAAATGAGCATATTACCTTGCACAATGGGTGAATTTAGTGGACGGATGGAAGAAGAAGACTAAACATTTATAGAAAACATTTTGACGAAGGGTTTGGCGAATCAAGAGGAACGTGACTTTGGTGTCAATTGATGAAGGATGTCTTGATCTCTGCTACATTGATAATGAAGCAAAACATACCTACGAAAACATCAGAATGCCCCACCAAAAGAGGTCTGAATGCACATATTTATAGATCGCCGATGATCGAGCAAATCGCCGGTGATTTCGGAAAATCCTAACTAAATTAGTTAGGCGGGTGATTTCTCCCAATTCCAAACTAGATATGACGTGTTTCACAGTAGTTAAGGTGGGAGGAGGGTGAAAAATCATACACAAACTTTATTAGGATAAGAGGGGTTAGCCTTTTTTTTTGGAAATATTTATTGATTTTTAGGAAGGTGGTCTTTAGAGGCAGTTAGGTGGTTAATGATGTGTCGTAGTGAGGTGTAAGGGGGAATTATTTTAATTAATTAAATAATTTAGATGTGAGGGATGTGTGATTAATTAATTAACTAAAAATGATTTAAGAGGGTGTAATGTCGTAAATGTGGCGCTTTCGATGGTGAGTGCGTCTAAGTTCGGGGATGCAAGTTTTGGCGTCTACAATCTCCACAGAGATCGCAACATCCACAAGAAAAAGAATTTCAACTCCACCCCGAGTTAGATCATTTCCACTTCCTTTCAAAAGTCTCAAACCCATTCCATTCATGGAACATCAAAGGAATTTTCCATTTATAAGTTTCAGTGGAGGAAGCTCATTGCTCTTAGCCATACAAGATGTTATCCGAATAACCTCCTTGATGAGTATTCCTTTCTTCACATGTGAAAATTATAGTTCACCCACTGAGCACATTAACTATGTTTCAAACATCTTTTTAGTACATATATTCATGGAAGATGATGTTACGGTATGGATGTTGGCATCATCTCTAAAAGGAAACACTTTGTAATGGTATAAAATCTTGTTAACCACTTCACTTGGGTTGACCTTGGGACCAAACTCTAATAGGAATTTGATGAGAAAGCATGCAAAATTTCACTTCTTTTTCTCTTCTTTTGTAGGTTCGTCCTTAATATGCAACAAGAATCAGCCGCACATCATCAAGCACAAAAGACAACAAGTACAAACACGACACAACACATACGCTTCACCACTAGGGTCATTTCCTCTTCCTTAACTTCCACACTTCATTTTTATCACTCCACACTTTTTATTGTCTATTCAACACACTTTTTCCATCGATCTATGTGGTTATCGTGTATGCATATCTTATCTACTTTATGTTATCGATGAAGAGAAATTATATTATAAATTAATAAACAAGAAGCTATGTTGAATAGAATATTCAAGATAATTAAAGAAAACAAATGACAAAACACAAGATTTAACCTAGGAAACCCTTTTGAGAAAAAACCAGCACAATAACTTCTCTCTCTTATTGCATTAACTTAACCATTTACAATACAATAATGTACTTCCAAGTTCTACTTTACCCTACTGCATCTCCAGCTATTTGTAAGCAAAACAGTAAGAAACCGTCAAAGCGGTTTTACAATACAATGGGTACCAAAACCATGGGATAATAAACACCCATAACGGTTCCCCATACTTCATGGATTATGACACCACCCATATATACATATAGATAAAAATAACATATCTATACCCCAGAAAAAATAGGGATTTCTCTGCTAACGCTTGTGGAAGAGGTGTACAGTACTCTTGGGTATACAGTATACAAAATATACAACACATTCTAACATTCTCCCACTTGTTGTATACTTTGCAAAAGGGGGCTATATTGCCATATAGTCAGCAGCTCAAGGCATTCAAGCCCATCAATTTTCTGCACCAATAAAAATTTCAGCACTCACTGCCTTAGTTAAAGAGTCCGCAACATTATCCTTTGTGTCCACCTTACTTAGTAGTATCTTATTTTCCTCCACCATTTCTCTTACAAATTGGTAGTGAACATCAATGTGTTTCATTCTTAAATGATATTTAGGGTTCTTTTTCTAAACAAATTGCACTTTGACAATCATAATCTATCCTAACAACATTTTGAGTGAACCCAATAGTACAGATCAATCGCAAAGCCAAACCGCTTCTTTACTTGCATGAGTAGCTGCCATGTACTCAGCCTCTATGGTGGATATCGCAACACTTGCTTGACGTTTACTCATCCAACTTACTACTCCACCAAAAATTTGAACACATAACCACTGGTATACTTGTGCATATCCAAGTCTTCACCCCAGTTTGAATCCACAAAACCATGTAGATATAATTTTTACTTTCATCAAGTTTTCCCTAATAATAAATTACATAATTAGACATCCCACGTAGGTTCCTGAAGAATATCTTTACCACACTCCAATGTTCCTTTCTAGGATTTGACATGAATCTGATCACTACTCCCACTGCATGTGTAATATCAAGTCTAGTACAAACCATTGCATACATCAAACTACCAACTTGCACTAGTATATGGTACCTAAGACATGTCCTCTATTTCTTCTTCAATTTTAGGACATTATTTAGAAGACAAATTTTGACCAACAGGAAAAGGAATACTAACAAGTTTACTTTCATGCATTTGAAACCTTTGCAATATCACCTCAAGATACTTTCTTTGATTTAACACTAATTTCCTATTTACACGATCTCTTTTTATTTCCATGCCCAAAATAAATTTTACAGCACCGAGATCCTTCATATCAAAATGAGATGAGAGTTGAGATTTAACATGACTGACCAATTTCTTATTGTTACCAATTAACATCATGTCATCAACATACAATACAATAATAACATAATATTCACCTTCATGTTTAAAATAAACACAGGGGTCAGCTTTACTTCTTTCGAGCCCAAGTCTCAACACATACCTGTCAAATTTCTAGTTCCACATTCTTGGTGATTACTTCAAGCCATATAATGACTTTTTCAGCCTACACACCAAATCTTCTTTTCCTTTGATCTTGAATCTTTCTGGTTGTGTCATGTAGATTTCCTCCTCAAGCTCACCATGCAAAAATATTGTCTTAACATCCATCTGCTCTATTTCCGGATTGAAAGAAATAGCAATAGATAAAAGAAATCTAATAGAAAGTAACTTAGCAATAGGAGAAAATATCTCACCAAAATCGAGTCCCTCCACTTGAGAGAAACCATTTGCCACAAGGTGAGCTTTATAATTTTCTATTTTTCCATCTGCATTATACTTCTTCTTAAACACCCATTTATAGCCAACTTGTTTTCTTCCAAGAGGTAATTTCACCAAGTCCCATGTATTATTCTTATGTAAGGACAACTTTTTCCAAAACTTACTTTCATTAGATCCAAAATCCTCCTTCATAGTCTTGGGTTCATCATCAGTAACAGATAAAACTGACAAAATAGAAGTAGAACGGAAATCAGGAGGACTATACCTCTCAGGTGCCCTTCTCAGCCGATCTGATCTTCTTAAGATAGGATTTTCTAGTTCAACATCTTCTGGTTCCTCATCTACTTCATCTAAATATTCCCCATGCAACAACTCTCTTTATGGTTCATCTTCTGTTGTCACATCAAATTCAGAAACAGATTCATCTTCCTCAATTTTAACATGATCTTCCTCTGGTTTTGCTTCCTGCTATGGAATTTCCTTAAGCTCTCTAAAAATTACATTACGGCTAAAAACAACCTTTTGTGTTTCTAGATTCCAAAGCTTGTATCCTTTTACACCATTAGAGTATCCAATAAATATGCACTTAACATATTTATTATCTAACTTGGTTCTTTTCTCTTTGAATATACATATAAGCAATACAACCAAATACATGTAAATTTCTAACAGAGGGTATCTTACCAGTCCATGCTTCCTGTGGAGTTTTTCCTTCAAGTGCAGATGTCGGTGATCTATTAACCAAATAGCACACAGTTGCCACTACTTCTACCCATAATTTTCTATCTAAACCGACACCATTGAGCATACTTCTACACTTATCCATCAATGTTTTGTTCATCCTTTCTGTAACTCCATTCTGTTGTGGTGTATATGGAGTTGTCTTCTGCCTTTCTATTCCACACTCTTTACAGAATTTCTCAAAGGAATTAGAGCAATATTCCCCACCATTTTCACTTCTCAAAACCTTTATCTTCCTTTCTATCTAATTTTCTACAAGATCCTTAAACTCTTTGAATTTATTGAAAACCTCATATTTATTCGAATAAAATATACCCAGGTATTTCTTGAGAAATCATCTATAAAACTAACATAGAACATGGCTTTTCCTAGTGATGGAACTTTTACAGGTCCAAAAACATCACTATGTATCAAATGTAGAATTCCTTCTGATCTTGTAGCATTAATAGGAAACTTTACTCTAGTTTTCTTTCCAAACACACAATGCTCACAAAAATCAAAATATAAAGGACACTCATAAATTCCTTCAACCATACCTTTTACTTTAAAGTATGAATTCCTTTCTCTCGATGTGTCCCATCCTTTGATGTCATAACATCATCTTCATTGCAGCAGATGTAGGAGATAGATCTGAACTTTCTTCTCCTCTATAACCACATATTTATTGCACTCATCAGTAACAATGCTTGCCTTAATCTTGAACAGTGTTCCAGTACAGATGCCTCTTGCCAATACCATTACACCCTAAACCATCTTGCAACTGTCTTTACTAAATGCTACCTGAACACCTGCATCATTCATCTTACTTATAGATATTAGGTTTCTGGTCAAACTTGGAATGTGCAGAACACTTGGGAGGGTTTTAATCCTTCCATCTTTAAACCTCATCTTGATTCTCCCACGACCAATGATCTTGCAGGTTGTGTTACCTACTATATATCACCTCCATTACACTTTTCATATTCATAGAACCACTCCTTATGTGGTGTCATATGAAAGGAGGCACCCGAGTCAATCAACCATGCATTGTCACATGCATGCAAGTTGGAAGCCGCCAAAAAAATATCTTGAGTCTTCATTAGAGGGTTTTGTATCTAAAGATCCACCATCATCAGATGACTTACCCTTCTCTACCTTCTTAGATCTACAGTCCTTTTTGAAATGCCCCATTTTACCACAATTCCAACATTTCCTCTTATCTTTTTTTGTAGTCTTCAATTTACTTCTGGACTTTGACTGTCCTTGCCTCTTCTTGCTTTTCTCTTGGGTATGACCTCTTACATATAAGGCATCCTTGGATTGATAATCCTCAATGGATTTCCACCTCATTTCTTCTGATAGTAAGGCCACAACTACATCCTCAACTAATAATTTACTCGTAGTACTAGTAATAGCCATAACTAGATTATCCCAAGACTCAAGTAAAGAACATAAAAGAGTAATATATTTATCCTCTTCTTCCATTTTAATATCAACAGAAATCAATTGACTTACCACAATATTAAAGACGTTCAAATGTTCTGCAACAGATTCTCCGTCATTCATTCTTAATGAATATAGCTTCTTTTGAAGAAACAATTTATTCACCAAAGACTTTGTCTAATACAAAGTCCCCAACTTCTCCCATAACACCTGAGCAGATTTCTCATTTGACACATTCAGCAAAAATTGAATCTGACAGACACAATCTGATTGAACTCCTTGCCTTCCTATCGATCTTTTCCCAGTCCTCTACCTTCATACCCGTAGGCATGACTCCAGACATAACAATCCATTGATCTCTATCCACAAGAAGATCTTCCATCTTGAGCTTCCATAACTCAAAATGTTGACCATTAAATTTTTTGATCTCGATCCTTGTGCTTCCCATCATTTTCTTCTACCTGAAAAATTCACCCGAAGAGCTCCCACTCGAAAAAAGTTTATCACAGGTTTTAGAAACCCTAACTCTTCACATAAAAGCTAAAACCTAGCTCTGATACCAAATGAAGAGAATTTATCGATAAACTAATAAACAAGAAGCTATCTGAATAGAATATTCAAGATAATCAAAGAAAACAAATGAAAAAACACAAGATTTAACCTAGGAAACCCTTTCGGAAAAAAATCTAGCATAGTAACTTCTCTCTCTTATTGCATTAACTTAACCATTTACAATACAATAATGTACTTCCAAGTTCTACTTTACCCTACTGCATCTCCAGCTATTTGTAAGAAAAATAGTAAGAAACCATCAAAGTGGTTTTACAATACAATGGGTACCAAAACCATGGGCTAATAAACACCCATAACGGTTCCCCATACTTCATGGATTATGACACCACCCATATATACGTATAGATAAAAATAGCATATCTATACCCCGGACCCTTGCTAACACTTGTGGAAGAGGTGTACAGTACTCTTGGGTATACAATATACAAAATATACAACACATTCTAACAATCAAGTATTCACTCAACAACACTCTTTTACTCATGCAAATTAAGACAAGTCTTGTTGTAAATGTTATACTAGCCTTTCCTATTGATTGATTGTATAAGCGGTAGTAGGCTGAATTTTTTCAAAGTGGTAATAAGTTTTTATCGTGTTATTTTCTAATTTTATTACACTTATTCATGAAATAATACTATAAATATTTAAAATTTTAGTAAGATTTTATTCACTGCATATGTTTGTCATTAATCATGCATACAAGTACATTAGCTTAATAATTAGTTACTATGGAGAGATTAGATTATCATTAGCTTCATTTATAGTATATTTCTCTAATTAGCACTCCATATATATATATATATATATATATATATATATATATATATATATATATATATATATATAATATATATATATATATATATATATATATATATATATATATATATATATATATATTCTTACTTTGGTATCATAGCCTCATCCAAGAAAGGTTTATAATATTTTTATCCATTATCGAGAGAATCACGACTTCACCGAATTCTTCTTCTATGAACATCCCCATCTTCAAACGAAACAACTTTAAGTTTTAGAGAGACCAATTAAAGAGAATTCTTGTATGGAAAGCATCTTAAGATAATTTCACTCATGGATACACTTTATCTACATATTGGAATACTTTGTTTGAGATCATAAGAAAGTAAAGAAGGTAGAAGAAAAGGAAGATGCACAAGCTTGTTTCTATCTTAGAAGTTCCATAGACCCAAACATTAATCTAAGAATGTTTTGGTGAAAAAATGGCCATGAGGCATGGAATACATTGGATACTTCATATCAAGGATCTGTTAAGGTATGAGATGTAAAATTCCAAACCATTAAAAAGAATTTTCAAATTTTGAGAATGAATGGAAATTCGGGAGTTGGAGAATATTGTATAAATATAAATGTGGTTTAGTTCATAGAATGAGGGTTTATGAAGAAACCATATAAGACAAGTTTATAGTAAGGAAATTATGGATATATTTGAAACAACCATATATGCATTTTATGATCACTCTTGAATAATGTAAATACATTAACACTATAAGTTTTAATGAATCAGTGGGTTCTCTCTTGTCACATTAGGATAAGACAAGACTATATATAGGAGATTCAAAATGGAATTTATAACTTGAACTTGTAACCAAATAAATTAATTCAAAGGGAAACAACAAGCTAATCAGTACAAGTAAAGGAAAGATAAACCTTACTTGTCATTATTTCAAAAACTATGACATCTCCTTAGAAAGAACAAGGAATGTGTAAGGAACATATTTTTTTAGGAAATATGTATGGGAACCACATCAAGGGATTAATAAATTTGACAAGTTGGGGTAGATTCTAAAATCTAACAACTTCCTATAAGCTCAAAAAGGAAGAGGAATAAAATTATCTATATTGCATAAGGAAAACTTCATGGGACCAAAAGCCATCCAAAAAAGGAAGTATGATTCATAAATATCCTAAAATTCATTAACAAATCTAAAAATGCAATGACATATCAAGTTCAAAAACATGTAATCTTGATTGGCAAGCTTATACATTTCGCTCAGTATAAAACTCTATATAATTTCTCAAGGTAAAGAAGAAAATATTCCTCATTAAAAGTAAAGTATTGTTACATATCCGGAATCCTCCCGAAAATTTATTTAGTCTTAAAAAATAACACTTGATTTCATATTGGTATGATAAAGTTATGGCCTCTAATAGGAAATTACCTATTATAGTTGCAAAAATTGATGATGTGGTTTTCAAGCCTTAAGTAGTGATTTAGTAACCGTTGTAGTCATTTTTATCCCTATTACAAAAGAAAGGAACCCCATGCGTGCCGGCCTATCACCCAGAGAAAGTTGGGTGCTCACCCGAGGCACGCGCGGTGTCGAGTCTCTCTTTTATGTGATTTTTAGTGGGAAACATCATCTATGATCTGTGTTTAAAAAGACCTTCAAATGGGTTCAGGACATACAAGAACCATAGGGCTCAGAACGGCCTCTAGATCCTTGTAATCATTTCAGGTAGAGTACTTTACAAAATCTATAATGTGCATCATTTCAAAAAGAAACATACAAGCATCCATACTTAGCATGAAAGGAAAGAGAACTCATGAGAGAGAAGTATGCATCTCATTATCCTGTAAAATTGACGAGGGCAATTTTATAGGTAACCATACCAAATTTTGTCCCGGTCCCTCGTCGTGGACCCCTCTACGTTTGGAACGTCGCAAAATCCCTTTCTGGAAATCTAGTTTTCCGAACTTAGCCATTTTGGTCCCTTTTTTTGGGTTAGGCGCACCTTTTATCTATGTTACACAGAGTAAATTTGCACCCTTTCATTTCCTTTGGCGCACCGTTTTAGGTGTCGACACATGTTTTGGTGCACCTTCCCGTGATGCGCCATTCTTGCGTGCGCCAAGGCGCATGCGCCTTCGTGTTGGCACATTAATTGTTGCGCCGTAGTTTGGTGCGCCAAAGGGCACATGGAATAGGATGTTGACAGTCGTAAACTTGCGCCAAAGGCGCAAGTATCTCTGTGTTGACACGCATTTATCCGTGCCAAAGGGTGCACCGTTTTACGTGTCGACACGAGTTTTGATGCACCCCTTAAAAAAGTGGTTGGCGCATTTATTACACCTTTGCCTATATATAGGCGCATCCGCCCTGTCACTTTCACCAGTCAGAAAAACACGTGATTAACTTTTATTCCTCTACACCTGTCAGCACACCTGTCATCCTCGTGTCGCGTTCGTGGACCCGATTTCACCTCTCACATTCTATATATTCCGGGTAAGTGGTCCTTGTTACTCTCATGTTTTAGTTTTGTTGTTGGTTGTTTGTTTGTGTGGTAGGATAGATGGATTTGTAAAACCCCCCCCCACTTTTGTTGTTCTGGTTGTCTCTCTCCCCCAAGCTCTTCCTTCTCTTTCCAGATCTGCTGGTAGGGAGGGCTCTGCCTCAAATCACCACTTGGATCTCTTTGTTGTGCCCCTTCACCGTCCAAGAAAACCCTATAAAAGAGGCCTGAAAGATCACAAGCCTGTCAGGACAGAGAAAACCTGAAAAGATGAGTTTGAAACGTTGTTTTCCTCTTGGCGCATTCACCTTTCCTGCTACATAAAATACAGTCGTGCCCAGAAGGCATGCTTTTCTTGCTTGCAACACCCAATAACCCCATGCCTTTGGTGCACTGAGCTCCTATGTTACATTGCAAATATTTGTGCCATTGGTGCACCCTACCCCCATGCGACACCAACATTACTTGCGCCAAGTATAAAACTGCGTAAACGGCGCGTGCATCCCCC
Source organism: Taxus wallichiana var. yunnanensis (assembly GCA_018340775.1). Taxonomy (NCBI): domain Eukaryota; kingdom Viridiplantae; phylum Streptophyta; class Pinopsida; order Cupressales; family Taxaceae; genus Taxus; species Taxus wallichiana. The sequence continues at coordinate 142,508,496 of CM031240.1, read as the reverse complement.
ATTGCAACAACACATGTCATGCAAGCCTTCCCTGCGCCGCGCCAAGTTCCCCTTTTGCACACATAAATCCTATGTTACACACATCAACCCTGTGCCCTTCGGCGCACCAAAGTTCCATGTAACATGAAAAATATATGCGCCATTGGCGCATCCTGATCCCATGCAACATGAAAATTATCTACGCCCAAGCATAAAACGCATATGAATGGCGCAGGCGCACTTCCGCTTACAATAACACAATGTCATGTGCAGTGTTCATGCGCCCTGCGCCCTTTGGTGCTAATTTGTTCCGTGTAACACCCTTCTTCCGTGTGCCATACTATTAACCCTGCAAAGTGTTCATGCACCCTGCGCCCTGAGACCTTAAAATTGCTAACTCCTCACTCTTCCTTCTGTCAATGCTTTAATGGGAGATCTAACAGCTGACATGGCTTTTCTGCGTTGGGTTTCGCTTCTTCTTACAGATCAGCAATTGAATTCAAATCCACATATGTCTACATCAAGCAAGAGACCAACCAAGTCTAAGGGTAAAGCCAAGCTTACAGAGGAAGAGATGAAGTACAAGTACCAAAGGGTCAGAATGCCCGAGTCTCAGGCAGAATGTGACCTGGATATAAGAGACTCAGAGCTCGGTCACATCGATATGGAAGATTTCTGGGCCAGAACCAGGAGGGTCACAGGGAGTCCCTGGATGGACAAACTAGTAGGTAGTGGACTGCACTTTGCTGGGGGGATCCCCGTCAGTGCAGTGAACAATGAATTCATGATGGTAGTGGCCCGCTGCTACAACAAAGACACAAGGTGTGTCCAAAATGAGAAGGGCGAAGTCATAATCAACCTGACTGCCCGACACTTCGAAATCATGCTTGGCATCCCTCACCATCGGCATTTTGTGGCCGTAAGCCAAGAAGACTGCACCAAGGCTTGGGAGGACAATGAAGACCAGTGCATGCAGCTAATGAATGAAGTGTATTTAAAGAACAAGAAGGTGGTAACCAGATGGCCACAGGTTATTCACCGAAGTGACTTCTCCGAGGAACTAAGTGATACTATCACATTCCTAAGCCGAGTATTTGGGCTTTCTGACGCCCATTACTTTCATAAGTGGATGCTCAGGTACCTGGAGACCATGAGCAAGAACGTACCTGATCAACGCTTCGAGTGGGCGGAGATAATAAGCAGTACCATATCCGAGTAGCTCCAACAACTCACCACAACGGGGAGGTTCTACATGAACTCCTACGTAGTTTACGCTGCAGCCTCGGAAAGGGATTATCCAGCATTGAGCCGATGCGGGGTTTGGCCCCAAGTAAGGATATACGAGTACTACCCAGAGCTGAAGCTGAGAACAACATCTCACAGTTCACCAAAATCAATGATGCCTTTTTCTATGGCATCGTCTGCCTATTGAGGCCCAACATGACCCACGGTCGGATGACCAAGAGCATCGTCGTAGCAACGAGAAAAGTGGGGGCCTTATTCACACAGTTTCCCACCTTCACCTATCTCAGGGTAGCTAACTTCCTGGGTGAGCCCACCAAATTACCGAGATATGCTGGCCCCAAGTTGATCCTGTTAGAGCTGTCCAGATAGCTCGTAACGTATCATGAGAAGTGCTTGAAAAGGAAGAAGGGTGGAACTCCTTTCCCCCTCACAGTGGGCAGATACACCTGTGTGTCTCATCACAAAGCCCGGAAATGGTTGCCGAGCTAGAACTGCTCAATCTGAAGCACAACTTCCGTGAGGCCCACTTTCGATCCAAGGAATTGCCTTCCCAGGGAAAAACTCGATCCTATCCACCTTCCACAGATCGAGGACATTTATATCGACCTGTACCATGAGGTCGAGCTCAGAAGAAAGGACCATTCTCGCCTGGCCCTGGCAGAGATCATTCAGTACGGCGTGGCCATTGTCCCGAAGGGTTATCAAACTACCGATCAAGAAGTTGATCAGGTATATCTTGACATGGACGGGGACAACTGGCCATTTACTGCAATCGACAGAACCAAAGCGCCCCAGACCATTGAAGAAAGGGTCAAAGAAACTCTGCGGCGGACAGAACACTGGTGCAGGATGAATGGCCTCATCTACCTCGGGGTAGATTTCACTACATCTCCATTGGGCAATGCACCATCCAGGCCAAAACATCTACCAAAAGTAAAAGGCAAGGATAAGGAGGGCGAGTCAAGCTCTGCTCGGAAGAGGCTCTGAGAGTCCCCTTCCACTGCACAAGAACAGGTTGTGAGCCTATTATCTCCAGAGAAAGAAGCGGCCGAAGATGTTCTGATGGGCACATCCACTCAAGATGTTGCCACTGCTACAACTGCTGAGGTCCCTTCTCCTCTCCTCCTTCTCCTCCTCGTGTGACCCAAGCAACCATTCCTTTGGTCATATCCTCTCCCCCATCTTCTACTGTTCCCCCTCCTCGTCATCCATCTTCTCTTCTCTCGCGAGCTGTCCCCCACTATTTCTTCTCTCATCTCTCAGCTCCCTTCCATATCCTCGTCTTCCTCCCCTGCAGTATCCCTTCCTCTCTTGAGTACTTCGCTGGCCTCTCATTCAATGCCGCCACCAAGTGTCTCAACGCATTTTCCCTCCGCTACTGCAGCTGCTCCCTCTTCTACTTCTGGTCCCACTCCCATAAGTCCAGCATGGATCTCTCAGCACCTGAGCCAGCAAAAGAGGAAAGTTCCTATCGCACCGATGGACTTCTCCGTCATCCCATCAAAAGGGGCCAAGAAGCAAAAGCCTATAACCCGCTTCTCTCAGAGTGCATCAGGAGAGAGAGTAATGGAGATAGCGTATCCCAATCCTTTGAAGGATAAAAAGGATCTATCTCCGACAGATTATACAGTGACCCAAGTCACGATGGGAATGTCTTCAGAAAGCCTTCAAGGAGAGGCCCTGTCTGCAGTGGATGCCCTTTGCAAGAAACTTCAGGAAGCAAAGGAAGAAAAGAGGCTATTAAAGGAGCAAAATAAACATCTTCTCCATGCCTTGCAGAAAATGGGCAGTGCACCTCCTACAACTGCCACCGAAACTCCTGAGCCCCTGAGCCAGGATAAGATAAATGAATACGCCAAAATCGGCGAGCAAGGTATGGCAGTGTCCGCCTGGAGAGACCAAATCCTCAAGGAAAGTGAGGGAGTAATCGTCAAGTTCACCGAGTTGTATCAGAACATCAATCAGGTGAACAAGGCACTCCAGGTGATCGTGGGACCCATCTCTCGAAGAGTTGGACCATGCTAGGCTCCAACATGAGACCTTCCAAAAATGCTTGACTATTCAGTTGAAGATCTGGTTAAGTTTAGCGTCTTCAATCACCCCAGAGCACCCAACAAAATCCTTTCTACTTTGGACTACCAGGTTGATCAGTTGGAGTTTGTCCTCGAAAAGATAGATAAATTCAAAGAGGAAGCTTTGGAGGCTATGCACCAGATGGAGCAAATCATCCTGAGAATGTCCCCAGGCTTGCTCACTCCTTCTTTCACCCTGAGGAAGGCAGACCAAACTATTCGGATCTTCAAGGAGATCGTCTCGCAAGGGTTAGGGCCAGAAGCCACATTCGACACCGAATGCATCAATAACCTTCTGGCCTGTCGTGACTTTATAGGGTTCCTGATAGAGGCGGGAAACGAATATGCCAAGCTCCTAGAAAGGCTCGTGGATGAACGTGAAACTTGCGAAGTTATCAGCGATCGCCACAAGGATCCTGCTCAGGATCAACTTCAGCCCATGATCAGCAAGTTCATGGAATATCGGGCCCAGTTCAACATCACTTCTCCCAAGCAACAGCAGAAGCAGGACACTCCCTTTCGACCGCGAGACGATGATGAATAGTCTCCTTCCTCTCTTCTTCTTTTTGTAAATATCTAAGAGTATGTTGGCATAAATGATGACATCATCCATGTTGCACCATGGGATGATGTCATCCACCAAGTTGCCAAAAGTCAATAGTTGACTTTTAGATATTTTGTAATTAGGTGGTTGGTTTGCTTTTGCCTTCTTTCCTTCTCTTCTTCTATAAATACTTGAATACTTGTTGTATTCAGGTGGTGGATACTTTTCAGATGAAAAATAGAAGTAAGAAGAAAAGACTTTGAACTTTTTAATGAAACAAATATTAATACAATATTTAGACTTTGTGCTGAATACTGTGTTTTATATCAGACCTTTCTTATGTTAGATCTGTATGTTTGTTCTGTTGAATCTACTTCTACTTTATTGTCATTTATTCATCAGTATTGCTTTGTTCGTCTATGTGAGTAAGTTCGGCTCTTTTACTACCAGCCCAAAACATAGACCCTCTGACCTTTCTAGCTTTGGAATTCATTTCTTTTCTCCCTTCAGATCTTTCCTATCTCCCCACCTTGTTTCTGTCCCTTCTTCTATAAGTTGGAAATACTTCTACTAGGATGAGATCCCAACCCCCGAAGGCAAAATATTGTGAGACTTGCATAGATTCCTACTGGTAGAATAGCAATAAACCAGTTTCACTTTGCTGACTCAAAGAGGGGCTATGCCCTACACACTGTTGGCTCGTCTATCCATAGATCTACCCTCACGGAATATTTTCGGACCAACATCATCGAATCAATTATATTCATGTATATATATAATAGGTAACCTCATTACATCCATTGAGCCATTACAGAGTGTCATAGAGAAGTAGACCGCAGTCATGCAATGCACTGGACTTATGTAACTAAGCTACCAAAAAGAAAATTACAATCCCTAAGCCTAATGCATTCTCTCCCGAATACAACTATCCACTAACAAAGTCCTTGCAGTATTTCTGCAGAGCTCTACCCATACTCTTTGTCTCTCCTCTTTTACTCTACAGGTGCTTGTATTTATATCTCTCTGAACTGCCAACTCACCCTCCAACACCCTCAAATCTGGTGCTAAGTGTCCGAATGTGGTCCTCCATGTGAGCATGCCTCTCCAGGCCTGAGATTTCCACTTTATCCCATGATGTGCTTCTAGAAGCTTCTAGCATGCTCCTTCCTAGGCCAACCTATCACCAAGTTGGCACCTTATCCACGCGTAATCGAGCCATGATTTTCATGTGTTATGCTCTGACATCCAAATTGATTAAGTCCCTAACCCTTGGCTCTGTCCTCGTGTGCATCACATGTGCTACGGGCTTCCTTAAACCCTTCTCTTAAACCCTCCTTTGTGTGCTTTTGCCTTGCACGCCATTCCATAACTAGGACCTTGCACGCCTACATGCCTTCATACTTGGTCAATATTCTAGGGGTCCAACATCACCCCACACTACACTGTTCTCCGTCTGTGGAAACACTCCACTTAACCAAGATGTATGTTGCCTTAAGGAACCAAGGTGTAGTCTTACATTTTGCAAAAGAATAAAGGAATGAAAGAATTGGGGAGAAGGAAGAATGGGGGCATTAACTCAGCAAGCTAGGAAAATCCTTCCAAGTCTACCTCCAGCTTGTTCCATACGTCGACCTCACTTTGTGCCTTCTGACAGAGGTCGCTGATCAGGGTGCTCACCTCATCAAAACTTAGGCCAATTCCCTGGGTGCCCAAAGTGTCAATGATCTTCTCCATCTCCTTGCCTAGGTCTTCGAGTGTGTCCATCCTCCTAGTAATCTGAGGGTATAGTTCTTTCAGTCGGGCCTTGATTGAACCCCTTAATGTTTCAATTGCCTCATATTTTCTTTCTACTTCGGTAAGAACCTTGTCCCTCTCTACCCTGTTTCCTTTATTCTTCTCTTGGAACTCCTTTAGCTCCGCTTCGTGTGTGGCGACCAAGGTGCTTGCTACCTTATCCTTATCTGCGCAAGTATCATATGCAGCCTCAGCAGATTGGGTAGCAAATTTAACCTCTGCGAGCACCTTGCTATACTCAAGCAATGAGTGCTACCACCCTCAACTGTCCTCTTTCTTTAAGTGTGTGGCCACTTCCTCTACAAACTCTAAGGCCAAAGGTCATCTCTCCATGGTGAGGATGCGTGTTAGATCTTCTAAGCATTCTAGAGTGGATGCATACTTCTACGCGGGTGGCGCTAGGTCTAGGTGCTTTAAAATGATGGTGCTCTTGATAGACTCCACCTTCTTGTATACTTCCTACACCTTTGTCTTCTCATCCTTTAGCTCACGCCTCAACTGTGCACTGATCAGTTCTTCTTGCTTCAAGCTCTTGGCCTTCTTAACCAACTCCTCTTCTTTCTTCCCTAGCTTTCCCTCTAGCACTCTTATTTTGTCATTGTCACGCAAAGAGCCTAGCCTTTGTCTTGACTACGACCTTGTTGAGCGCATTACAGACCTACTCATCCGAGATTTCTTGGGAATTTACCAAGGGATTGGATCCCTTAGACTCTGGTACTGTTATGATTTCTCCTTGGCAGACTTTGAAGTCTGGCTCGTCAATGTGGGATTCAAATGCCCAAGAGAGCATCTTCTTTGTCTTGGGGTACGCACCCTCCTTTTCAAATGACCCCATGGCTAAAATCCTTTCTGTGGGTATAGTGCTCTAGAACCGCATGTGTAGCACCTTCTTTGAGTCATCAACATAGCCCATCACTTGTCTTTGCTCTGTATCAAGGGTCCTCCTACCCGAGTGCACGCCTTTGGGAAAACTCACTATTAGAGCAGGACCTCCTCCCACATTGTCATGCTCCTTTTCAATGTTTTCCTCTTTTCCTTCCCCTAGCACTATGTCAGCGTTGCGCTCCAACTCTTGGTCTACTAAGGCCTCGAAAGCATTTTCTTTACCTCTCTCTCTGCTACCTCAGTTATCTGCTCCTTTATGAAGCTTATGGGCTCCTACTTCTGTGCCAATCTCCTCATTCCTTCCCATGTCCCGGGCGCATTCCCCATCCTATGTGCCCTTGCGCCGTATGAACACGAACTCCTGTTTCTCTTCTCCACTCTCTTCTTCTGAATCATACATGTTGAAGACATGTGGCTCCTGGTCTCTTTCAAGCTCATCCTCCTCGTTGTCATCTTCTTCACTCTTGTCCTCTCTTCCACCCATGTACTTCTCCAAGTTGTTGGTCTCCTCTCGAGTCAACTTCCTCTTCCATCCTCTACTTTTTCCTGAGAGGTGATTCTTTGATAGGGGACTCAACCTTCTCTTCTTTCTCTAGTGACTTCTCCTTGGTGAGGGGTTGTTCTAGCACCTCTTCCTCTAGTGTCTTTTCCTTTACGGTGATTTCTTTCTATGCGCGTAGGTGCTATGCTTGGCACTCATTGATGGCATGCTTACCATTTGAGCAGTCTGCACACTTGGTGCTTCTTCGCCTCTTCCCCTCTTCTTAGGCATGGGCCTCTTCCTACCCATGGGATCTTCAGGTATGGAGACATCATTCTCTAGGTATGTGCCTTTCTCAAACTTCGGTCTTATGCGGAGGTATACGCACGCCACGGATCCTCCTGTAATGGGCAACGTTATTGGTCTAGTCATTTGTACTTCATGTGATATGTATCTTTCTATGTACACGCACTTGCCGCCGGGGTAGTTCAACTTTTTACACAACTCTCTGTGGTCCCAATCCAGGCTTCCAAGTTCCAGCTTCAGCTTCTTGGATTCCTTGAATCTATTTACTCCCGCTTGGAAGTATTGAGCTGTGAAAGTGAAGGGAAGCTTACACCATGGGCTCCATGATTCATCTATTAGCTTGAACCTACCCAGGCAGAAATGTTGGTATATTGTAAATTCAAATTCTCCTTCAATGATCTTTGGCGATTATTTGAGAATCCTCCACTCTGCCCCAAACACGTTCCTCAGGCACGTATACCACTTCTCTAGTCGCGCCTTGTGGGGTGTTGTCATTGTGTCACATGCATACTTCTCGAATCTCTTCATGGGTGAAGGATCCTCGAAAGGTACTCCCATACAAATTTGTCTGATGCGTTAGGCGGTCAATCTCTCGAAAACACAATGGTTAGTAGTTTGTTCTCAAGAGGATTCTGTCACCTTCCTTTGTACAACTAATAATCTCCTCCACAATGTATGCAGACAAAGTTGTATATGGTGCCCTCTACAATCTTTTTGCAAACATGTAACCATGGTTTATTGACCTGGGTCCATCTCTCCTGGCCATTCACTTTGTTACCAGATGTGTGGCCATCTTCATCACTGGGTCCTTGATGTCTGAGATGTCATAGTACCTCAACCCCTTCTTGCAGGCATATTCATGTGATGGTTTCTGAATTGCCTCCTTGTCGCCTAGGTCATCCTCCAAGTTGTCTCCTTCACATATGAGGCTTGTGAACTGTGAGATGAGTTGAGGAGTAATGTGCATCTTGCGCCCTACAAAATGGAAGTAATCTTCATGTACTCGTGACATTAGCCATTGGTATAGGTGCTCTGGTTTTCCAAAATAGGGAAACTCATAGAGTTACAACAACCCTGCCTTCTCCATCTTGACCTTAACATCATCATTATAGATGGGAAAGCCCTCTGGTGTCTGTTTACTCATGGGGCACACTAATTCCAGTGTCATTTCCTTCTCGATCATGTTCGTTCGATGGTTATAGTCACTCACAGGCACGTTCCTCAGGTGGGACTCCCACTCCTTACCCATCATTACCCCATCTGGGTACTGCATCTCCGCATACCACTCTTCATTCGTATTCACGTCAGGTTCTTGCTACTTGGCCTTGCCCTTGCCCTTTCCTTTCTTGGGTGCCATTTTCGAGGTCCTCCTATCACTTCACTCCCTCCTTGTTACTCTACTCTTCCACTTCTTCTAGCCTCAGATCTCAAACCTATGATGAAAAACCTCTTGAACCCGTGCCCTAGTTTGTCAAACCCTAACTGGGATAAAACTTCCACAAGATGGCGCCTCCTCACAACTTTTCTCACGCCCATGAAACCCCTTCCTTCGGTTTGCAAATCCAAACTGGCTGCTCACGCTTCAACCTCTCAGATCTTTCTTCACACGATCAAATCTAGAAACCCTAGTTTGTAATAGATGCAAAAATTGCTTCTCTCTCTATTCGCAAAGTGAAAATGAAAGTGCCTCGACCCTTTACTTATAGCTTTTCCCTTTTTGAGCATTAAATGCTACTTCACCTACCACCATATTTTTTCATTTAATGCAGATTTTTCAAACAAATCCCATCTTTAGCACTTTCACTCACGTGCCCAACATGCACAAAAACTCCTCCAACCTTCTGGCGTGCAACCAATCCAACCCGACAAGAGACTCTTATGCGTGCAAAACCCGTGCCATGAAGGCACTTCTTCTATCCTGATTTTTGCTCTTGCCTACCTCATGTTGCTTAATGTGCTTTCTCCTCCTTAGTACATGGGATCTAAAAGTAGCTTTATCCTGGCACCAACCATCCTTCTTCCATCTTTTCTCTCCATACACCTCTTTCAACCGGGCCATTCAACAGGGCTTTTTAACATACACTTCCTTGGCACTCTAACCATGCACTCCTTCACATTACTCCACCCCACACTTAAAACGATGTGTGGTCCTCTACGCACTCACAAATTCTCCAAAGTAGCAATAAGGTTACCGGTGCCCAAGGCACAAAACAAAAACAACGTGAAAGGGAAACACAAGAAAGGGAATGCATAAAGGAAATTTCTAAACTAACTGGCAAAATTACCTTATTTACAAACACCGAGAAGACTTATTTATAGTAGGGCTTCAACCTACTCCCATTGAAGTGTCCAGAAACTTCGTCCCATATAGCGTTTGTAACTGGCATGCGCCTGAATCAAGGATGTACGAGATTGTGTAAGGACCCAACCAATGGACTTTTAACTTCCCATGGTGGCGTAGAAACTTGGAATCATACAGTAAAACCATCTGCCCAACCTCAAACTTCTTTTTTCTAATGTGGCAATCACAACAATCCTTCTGCTTTTCTTTTTTTGTTGTTTAGCTCCACCTAGCGAGTGATCGTCTCTCATCTAGATTCATTAACTCATCAATCCTTTCTTCCAGTGCTTGTTCATCGACTAACCCTCATGTGCGTGCTATTCGCAGAGAAGGCAACATAAATTCAACTGAAAAATAGCTTCCGCGCTAAACACCAATTAAAATGGTGTGGCTTTGTTCAACCTTTTATACGTTGTCCAATAAGCCCACAATATTACCAATAATTTTTCATCCCAATCTTGTCTTCTCGACATCAAAATTTTTGTCAGGGTATGACTCAGTATTTTTTTGAATGCTTCCGCAGTTCCATTTACTTATGGGTGATAGGGCGTAGTCTTGTGATGAGCCACCATGAATTCTGATAACAGGATCCTCACGGTCTCATTCAAGAAATGTGTACCCCTATCATTGGTCAAACTCAACGGGCATCCATACCTTGTGATAATGTTTTCCCACAAGAACCTTTCCACTGCGGCTGTTGTGTAATCTTTAGTCGGGGCTGCCTTTGCCAACCTTGTCAGATAATCTGTGCAAGTGATGACATAACGTGACCCAGTTCTACGCGATGCTAGTGCAATAGGGCCTACAAATTCTATTGCCCACTTTTCAAAAGGCTCCACGCTAGGGATAGGGTGCAAAGGCATTTCATCTCTCCTTCCTAGTTTGCCAATGTGCTGACAATGGTCACATGCTTTACAATAGTCTTTACAATCCTTGTACAAGGGTTTCCCACCACAAACCTACCATTAATATTTTATGCATGGTGGCATCACCTGCATAATGCCCACCCACACTTCCTCCATGTGCCTCCTCTATGATGGTCAAGTGCTCATGCTCTAATACACACCTGCACAAAACTTCATCACATCCCAACTTGTATAAGTCTCCATTGATTAACATGTAGGGCGCGGCGCATATTGCCAACTACTTTTTCTCCTATGTCTTCATTCCTTCCGGCACCACGCCTTCCTTTAAAAATACTGTAATCTCTTCTAAATCTGAGGGTGTGCGTGCCGTAACCTAAACAATTGTGCATCTAGCATTGTTTCCTTAATACTCTGCGCATCCTCCCCTGAATCAATTCTTGATAGATGATCAGGCCCACAATTTCTTTTCCCAAGCTTCACTACAATGGTGAATTCAAATTCTTGAAACAACAATACCCACCGACATATGCACCCTTGTAGAACAGGATTGTTCACCAAATACTTTAATGCCATGTGGTCGGTGTAAAACACAAAGGGTGTTTCCAGAATAGATATTGCCTAAACTTGAAAAGCATGTAGATCATCGACAATGCCTCGTGCTCAGTTGTGGTATAGTTCTGCTCTGCTGGTGTCATCTTCCTACTTGCAAAACATAGAGGATGATCAACAATCCCTTCACCTAGCTATGCAAGCACTGCTCCAATGGCGGTCCCTGAGGCATCTACATGGACATGAAAGGGCTTGTCCTAAGAGGGAAAACATAATATAGGTGCGGTGACAAGCCTATCTTTTAATGTATCAAACACCCTCTGTTGCGCCTCTCCCTAATGGAAGTCACTTTTATGTCTAAGCAGCTCCTCTAAAGGCGTGGCGATCTTGGCATATCCTTTAATGAATTTCCTGTAATAGCCCGTATGCCCAAGGAATCCACGCACTATGCTCAAGGCTAGTAAAGCTCCCCTAACCCCACAATAATCGCAACTTTAGTGGGGTCTACCAAAAGTCCTCCTTACATATGATATGCCCTAATAAAGTCCTAAAGGGTGTAGAAAACACACACTTATTAATGTTGAGGGATATCCTCAACTACCTACACCTCTCAAACATTAACCTTAAATTGTCACAATGGTCCTTAACTAGACCATACACTGTCCAATCATCCAAATAGACTTGAAGAAACTTATGTATGAAATCTTGGAATGCTTGCACCACTATGCGCAAGAAAACAGCAGGCACATTCTTCAACCCAAAGGGCATGACCATGTATGCAAAACTTCCCCACTCAGTGGCGAAATTCATCTTCTCTTGGTCCTCCTTTGCAATCCGGACTTGGTGGTACCCTGAAAATCCATCCGTAAAGGAATAGATTTTGTGCCTAGCGACTCCTTCCAAAATTTCTTCAGTGAAGGGGGTCGAAAGGGATCAATGACACAAACTATGTTTAATTCCCTATAATCCACGCAGATCCTAATATGCCCATCCTTCTTGATGTTGATTACCATTGAACTTATCCACTCCGATTCTTCCACTACCTCAATGATCTCAGAAGCTATCATTTTTTCTATCTCCTCCTTAACCTTCACATGCAAATTGGGATTCATCCGGTAGGGCCTTTTTCTAACCGGACACACACCGTCCTTCAGTTTTATCCTCGTCTCCCCCAAGGAATGGTGAACACCTTTGAGCTCATGGTACCCGTGTGGGAATAAATCCTCAAATTCACGCAATAGATCAATGATCTTAGAAACTTCCTTCTCTCGATCAGTAGTCTCCAATAATAGCTTCCTTAGGTTCTTCTCCTAAACCGATGTTAACCTTCTTTGTCTTTAAGGGTTCATGGTAGGCGTGCACGTGAGTATTTGCACTATCCACTACCTCGCGTGTCCCTAAAAATGGTTAACATCTAAGATTTTTAATTCCTCTCCATCAATCACATACACCAACTTTCCTTTTTCTTTTTCCAAACATGCACACTCAAGTTGTAACTCTTCTGTTTCCTCTACTTCTTCTTCAAAGCGTGCCCCCAATCCCGATTCACCTAGTAATTCCAACAGCCTATCCTCTCGTCATGGCACTATCCCCCATGGTAAGGTGCTTGATACCCTACAAGGCCTTATCAATTGATGGTTTGGTACTCTGATACTCAAAGGTTTGAATAAGGTTAGCCACGAGCTCTTGCCAATTCCTTTTCTGGCAGCGTGTCTCTGAATGAATATACCATGCATGTGCGCAACCCTGCAGTGTAGAATATAACTTTTACACCCAGAGGGATGGTGGAAAAGCTTCCGTGCCTTTCTGTCCCAAACTCGTTCACACTCCTGGATATGGAAAGAGGTGGGCTCCTTCCTATGGTAGTCCTTGATGATGATGGGCACATTGCTCTTAGAAAATCTGACAGAGAGAGCAATTCTTACCTCTCGCCACTCTAAAAGCTCTCATGATGTGTATCCCACCACCAAGATGCTATGTCGAGCAAGACATAACTTAACATCCCTCTCCATTCCTTCCCATCCCTCCACTGAGCTTCCACCTCCTACAGAAAGATCTCAAGGAAGGCTCCTCCTGAATACTTGGGTCAGTTCTTTTCCTCCAAGGCACCAAACCGTGTGTGCCTTTGTTACCTTGGTCACCAACCCTCTCAACTGCCATCCCATCAATTCATAAGTCCCATGCACCCAATTGTCACATGCTAGACTGGTGGTATCACTCACTAACTGAGCATCTTCAAATTGGATAACCCCGTTAGTAGGGTGTATCATCTCTGGGTCTCTAATTGAGCGCACATATATCCTGTCCAGAACTTCTTCCCCCAATGGTTCAATATAGGGTGTCGACTTCCTATCAGCCAGGGGTATAGTGACCCATTACTCCTTGTTCTCAAAGTATATGTACCCTTTGTTGAACTGAAGGTCCGCATTGTTCTTGTAACACTAAGGGCACCCAAGTAGTGCTGGGAAATTGTCTGCCTCGGTGAGCGCCAAGACTTCAAGTCCCCAATAAACTTAGCTCCCTGGATAGTAATAGCTACATCCTTTAAGATGTCGATGGGCATTGCCTTAGTCTTGTTTACCATATACAACACATTAAAAGATGGTTGTAATATAGGTCTTCCCATCTGATGCCATGCATCCAAAGTTAGAACATTAACCTCCACGCCAGTGTCAATGAGGATATTGCTGAGGAGCCATCCATCTACCACTGCATTCAACGTGATCTCCTTGTCATAGTCAAGGCTGTGAGGGGGGAGGTTTGTGTGTAAGACCTGCCTCTCGCACTCTCCTCCAGCGTGTGGTACATTCTCTCTCAACCATGATCCAAGCAAGGGAATGATATTCTCTTGCCTTCGCATTTTACACACCTCCTTGACCTCATCCAAGTCATCCTTTGGTGCCTCGATTCTCCTTCCTTATTCCTCCCTCCTGGACTGCTCCTTTAGACACTAGATATTCCCTTATAAGCTCTGAATGACATTCATGGTGTCCTGATCTACCTCCTTTTGATGCGTGGGGTCTGGATACTTTCCATGAATGACCTCCTCCCTTGAAACTAGGTTCTTATGTCTTGGTATCTCTCTTGCTCGCACGGCTTCTACCCTTGTTGTTACCAAGACAAGATCTAAACTCTGCATCTCGTATGTTTTCCTTCTTAATACCGACCATTATAGTGCCCTTGTCCTTCCGGTGCTGCTTTGAGTTGTATGCCCAAACAATTCCGAGCACTCCTCATACCTATGATTCTTTCCACACCAAAAGCACTGCAACAGGTCCGGGCATTCACGTTTGTAATGATCTGTAGATCCATAGTTGAAACAAGTTCCACGGGAACTCAGTCCTTCCTCCTCCATGGTTTCCACGACCACAAAACCCTCCTCAAAACCTCTTCCACACGCGCCTCCATCTACACACTCCTCATAACAGCGATCATCACCCTTAGAACTACTGCAACGCTGGTTTGGCACACCCCATGATCAATGGCCTCATGGATATGATCAATGAGCCTACAATCCTTAGTATCATGGGTTTTAGAAGTGAAAATTTTATAGTAACAAGATACATTCTTTCGGATTGTGCGCTACAGCAAGGGGCACCTACTCGCATCATGGTCCCCATGAAAAATTTCACAATCTATTGCCATGGTGCGTACTGTCCTCCGAGGGAAATTATCCTTAACGTGCCCCTCTATTTCACAATTTGTGCACCACAAACCACTGCGAGTCTCATGGGCTGAGTTTGCAGACAATTTTTCCAACTGCTTGGCCATAACAACAATCTGAGCCTCCAAGAATGGGCTAACGCCAATATCAACACTCTCGATGGCTTCGAAGATGCAAGTCGGCTTCCAATGCCTCACGCAGTCTCAAAAGTTTTATGAGATAAGGCCCTTCTAAAAGGAGTGATCAACCCCCAACAAACCACTGAGCATGCTGTGAAGGGTGAATATCATATGATAATTTAGACAAGAGAGTTTTAAAGCACGCATCATACTCCCACACACTCTCTGCCATTCCTTGTTGAATCTCCTTCAAAGCGCTGATGCTCTTCTGCTCAAACTCAGGAATGTGGAATTCTACCAAGAATGCATTCTTTAAAGCAATATATTCCACCACTATTTGATGAGGGTCATACTTCCTATACCAGCTAGGCACACACCCTTACAACATGGTTGCAAACTGACTAGCCTTCCGTTCTAGGTTTGTGATACCCTTCATGCACCATGCTAGTTCACACTTATGAACATGTTCCGCAAAGATCCTCAATACCTCTCGTAATCGAGCAAATGTAGAGACATTTCAAAGAAAACTTGTGGGGGTGGTTGGGGCCTGGATCCTTCGAGCCGAGCCTTGGTTTCCACCGTGTTTCCTCCACCGCCTAATCCACCAGGTCCTAAACCACCAGATCCACTAGACCCACCAACTCCTACTCCTCCTGAACCACCAGATCCACCAGGCCCACCAGGTCCTGAAGTGGTCATGCCAAGGGTCCCCACAGTTCCACTGAGCTGCACACCTACGGTCTATGACAATGCCCCACTACCAATAGTATACCCCACACCACTCCCAGACATGAGACCAAACACTTGTGTGCCTATACCTTGCCCAAAAAGTCCTAACACTGGGCTGGTGTTTGCAGCCATAGAAGTCCCAAATGAGAAATTATACCTCCTGGTGTAGACCGATCACCTCCAATGTAACCAACTGGACTAGCAATATTATCCCCCTGATCTAGAAAACCAAGCGCTAGGGTCCGGTCACTAGGTGGGCTCAGATGCGTGCCAACGGTTCTTCTTTCTCCACATGATAAACTCTCATCAGAAGCTAAAGGGGTTTCTCTCACGTGCTTACCAAGATGGGGTCACACAGACTGCTCAAGTTCCACATCCTCTGCATGAACCTCAAATCCTTCCCACAACATCTAGCCACCATACATCCATCACACCTATAACCTCATGTTGTCTAGCAATCTCCCTTTCACATGCTTCACCATACTTGAGTCATCTTTCCTCCCTATCCTTCTCTGTCATGACATCTTCCATCTTCCTCCACCCTAGCTTCCTTGCCTAGCGCTTAGAATGGTTTAGCCAGCCATTGGGAATGCCTCTAAACTCATGGTAATCATCAAGATCTTCAGAGCTAGAGGGACAACATGTAGAAACGATCCTCTGGGCTCCCACAGAAACTCAAACTCAGCAACCTCTGGACAGGAATATGTGGAAATGGTGTACTCCAAAGTGTAGCTAGCCAATACTCCTTTCCACCAATGATCCATAAAGACAGTCCACGCGATCTCGCATCCTATATCCTTTAGTATTCTTCTTGGGTCCACACGTTTGATCCATAACACAAACCTAATCTAGATGCATAGGCCGAGATCCATTCATACACTCCCACTGGAAACAATGAAAAAGGTCTCATACGATCGTGGTAGAGATTCTCTTCTACCCATCTACATGCATTAAACTCGTGTCTAGTGCTAAATCTCTAAGCAAATTCATCCTCTGTTCTCTTGAACCATGATTCAACACTTTCCAACGTGTAGACACCTAAAATATGCTTACACTTAGCATTTCCTCCAATTCAACCGATTGATGACATTTCGTTAATCAACCCTTCTTCGCTCCATTCTCGGATGCCCATTCACGACACCTTCTTGGTCGTATTCTTCCCATATTCAGCTTGTTTGGCTAATATCTCTCTTATTAGCTAAAAATTGCTCCTTTTGACCATTCAGAACATCCCTAGTTCTCTCTAGACCACTTCTATTGGCTTCATAGGCTATCTATCAGTCACAATTGGTTATCCAGACCCCTCCCAACTCTCAATGAGTCTCTAATCACTTGCTAATCAAGTTTAACTAGCCTAAACCAAGCTTAACTAATCCTAAAGCATGTTTATCCTAATCTAATCCTAAAGTGTTTTTTAGACTTTAGTCCCACATGCACCCAAAGTTCAAACTCTTCCATTTGGAAAACTATAAATAGAAGGGTCACCCCTCCCTCTCAACCTTACACCTTGTTTTCATAACAAATCTCTCTCACATTTGGAGATATTGGCATTAGACCTCATTTTCATTAGCTAAGCTAATAGGCATTTGATCTTGGCTATCCTCCATTAAAATAGCTTCATCTTGCACCCATGTTAGGTTAGTAATGGAATAGCTAAACTTGGCCATGTAGCCATTTAGTGAGATTCATTCACCCTCATGGAGTAAACAACAAAACTGATTGCTTAAGTCTTTAGTAGGCATATTTTATTAAGCTTTCAAGAATAGAGGTTAATGTTATTTGTTATATTTCTTACTTATTTCAAGTTTTAAACACATGCAAATAGGATTCCTTGCTCATTTCTTATCATATGGTCCATTGAGGGACTTTGCACAAAGCTTTGGGGTTTTGCCCCATATCCATAGCTCTTTGCAAAATCTTTCATTGAATACATTTGGCACACCCAATGGGACACTTATGTCCACCCTCCATTAATGGAGGTCTTTTAGGTTTTTCAAAGTTCATTTTCAAGTTTTTTTGCTCAAATCACTTGTTATTTCCTCATTTCTATTTCTAACACTAGATAAATGACCTTCATTTGCATGTATTTTGTGGGTTTGATATAGAAATAGGCTTCTTTGACTAACCTTTAACCTGTTTGCTTTTGAAAATTTTCAAATTCTGTGATTTTTGCAGGTTTTACGGGGGTGCACGCAGTGTCATTCTCAGGCGCGTATGCGCTCAATCGTGCATTCACCACCAATCTTCCAGAGGCCATAACTTTTTCTCCCGAGCTCAAAATGACTCCGTTTTTGTTGCGTTGGAAAGGTATTGAAGAGAAATACACAATGAAATCATAAAATTAGGATTTTTACTTACATAAAAATTATGGTTTACATTATTAAGTAAATAGTCATTTTTTAACGTGTCTTAAAGTCTAAAAATTGTCTTATTGGCCATTCTAACACTTTGAAAGGTTTTGTGGCACTAATCAGTTGTTTGTAGGGTTATTTTGGTCTTATTTTTGACTAAATTAGTTAAGTGTTCCATGTCTTAGTTGATAGAGGTTTTTCGAAGTGTGTATGCTCTTCCCTCGCACCTTCTAGGTGATCTTGGGAACCAAAAACACTTCCAAAACCCTCTTATTGCTTTCAAAAACACTTAAATTATGCTTCCTAATGGATGAACATTTCAAAGTTGGTTAAAAATGAACTCTATCTTTTACAAGGCACACTTAATGTATTTTTTTCATAAAACTTGTTTTAGTTGAGTTTTCGTGTTGCGTATGCTCTTCCTTCGCACCTTTTTGGTGATCTTAGGAATCAAAAGCAACACGCAAACTCTATTTTGATATCATGATATTTTGTGGAAAAATACTAACTCCTTGCATATAGGACCTAACGATTGTCAAAGAAAGGAGGAGCTAAGACAAAACACAAAAACTTCTAATACACGTGTTTTATGCAGGTTGCCAAATGGTGTGCTACTTAAAACCACATTTAAGTTAAAAAGATAAAAAACACACCATATTCAAAACATTGTATTGCAGGTTTTGGAAAGGGTACTTCCTATCTGCTCAACTAGAACATAACCTTTTGCATAACGCCTTCAAGCTTACAACAATGGGGGTGGTTCCAGAACCCTAAAGTAGTCCACCGCTGTGTAACCTCATGGATGAAATAGGAAGTGCTCCACTTACCCACTTGATTAGTTTTCCTTGTGAGATAGAGTTACAAGTTTTCCCTATCGCGACCCTATTAAAAGTACACGATGGATGCATTTCATTTGCCCACTGTGCTTGAAGGGGGAAGTAAAGCCGAGATACTCCCAAACTAGTCATTGCAAATTTTTGGGTAAATCACCCCACTCGTGGATAACTTTGTAACACCTAGTTGAGAGAACTTATTAGGAAAGCCATTTTGTCTTGGAGCCCACTTTGCTAGTCCTTTGTCGCATCTTGGCCATCATGAAGTGATAACTTGTTTGGATTCAGAACCTTGTTTTTCGAACAAGGCAAAGAATCCACTTAAGTTGGATCTAAGTGCCTTTCATCACGGAAATTAGACGACGTTTCACTTAGCTTAGCTTCTTTCTCACCTTCGGATGAGGAAAACTTCTACCCCAGTGACACTTAGTTCATTTCCATATTTTGATCTACACCTTTGCATTCTTGTTGCCCATTTGTGGCAAGAGAAGGAATCTTTCAGGAGTGTTGTCATAGATGGTGTTCACCACTTTTTTGTCTGTTTACACTCATCCATGTTTGCAGCTGAGTTGTTAAACGTCTAAAGTGCATGGATGCATCCTTATATCTTTGATGGCCACTTGATCTTGATTTCAGGATCATCATCATAGTTCGATTGATTCATCATTTGATCTCCCTTTGTTAATATTTACGCCTTGTTCATTTCGAGCTTGACGTAAATATTGACATTGTGTTGATCATCTTTACATCGAACTATCACTTTACACACACATTTGCATAGGGTGTATTTCCTTGTTGATTGGCTTTGTGTTTCACACTTGCATGATTGTTCCTTGTGATTATTCATCAGAAATCTTGTTTTCTAGGACAAATCCTTTTTGATCTCGTCGAGATTGCATCATCACAATGTCCATTTTCCTTAGACCCTCTTTGGAAAATCACACACGCATCTCCATACTTACGCAATGTCTAGTTGGTTTCCATTATGCTTCCTTGAATCGACATGGAATTTCCTTCCCTTTGAAGGTTTTCCATCACACTATCTAGATCTAGACATTTGTAATTAAAAACAACGCCAAAAATGACTAACTATCACGCGGTTTCTCACATTTACAACAATATGGAACCTAGGTTTAGCAATTCAAATCAAAAGATTCCCATTACAACTAAACCTTGTTTGGTTCTTCATGCTAGAGGGCCCACTCGGGTACCCTACTCCCCACCTTCAACTCATAGTCAATGGTATGGTTTGGATGCTTCTAATCCAAATTATTATTCAGGTTCCCCCCACTCTTCTTCTTGTTCTAATTCAAATCCAAACTACCACTCGGATTCCTACTCTTCTTCTCAAGAATCGGATCCAACTATTGTTTGGATACCCTAGATCAAATATTGAATCACAGTCCTCCCTTCCTTCACAGGACATTTATTCCAAATCACCTCAACAACGTCTTCCTCCTTTGAAGACTCATGTGACTCCAAGTTCCATCAATCAAACATCTAATTCGGGTCTTGAGTCATGGTCCTCCCTTTCTTCGCAGGACCTCCTTCATCAATCGTCTCAACGACCTCTTCCTCCATCGAAGAGTTCCACAACTCAGATTACCTCTAGTCAATCATCTAATTTGACTCCTACATCGTAACTTAACGAATGGCTATGCGATCCTACTTTCCAACCTACATTACGTCGTCTTCTAGAAAAACGACATAGGTCCAAATCCAAATCATCCATTCATGAGGAACCTACCACCAATCCTACTTCCTCTCTTGAGTCATCTTCTTCTATCAATCAATCTTCCCCGCTCATCGGACCTATTTCTTCTATTAAACCTTCTATGGCCACAAGACAACAACCTCTACTAATTTATTTCTCTCGAATGAAGAAACAATCAGACTACACGATGATATCCCTTTAGAGGATTGTAAACAAGGATTCTTTCTTGAACTTGATACGCTCACATATTGGGGAAAAGAAGTTGATTCCTTTTATCAGAATATAGAGGAAAATCCTAAAGTCATGGAACTTGATTCTTCTTCTTTTATTTCATCTTCACCTTCTTCTGATCATGATGATATGTCGAGGTCTGGCATTGAGCCATGGCCTATCTTCTTGTTGCCAAATCATTCATTATCTATCATCATTCCTCAATCAAAATCTCACTTTGGGTCACCGCTGAGTATCCCATCGTCTTCTTCTATCTTAGAGCCACCCCTGTAGCCCTCCATTATCTACTTGTGGGTCACCTCTTGATAGCCCATTACCTTCTATTCTTGAGCCATGTCCTAGTATCCCTTCATAATCTTCTATCTATGGGACGCCTTCAAGTAGTCCCTTCTCATCTATACTTGGGCCACACCCTAGCATCCCTTCGTCATATTCTTCTATTCTCGGGCCATATCCTCGTAGCCCAAATTCTTCCATCTTAGTGCCATATTCTAGCAGCCCTTCATTACCTTCTATCGTGGATCACCTCTTCATAGCCCTTCCTCTTCAATTCTTAGACAAGATCCTTTTCATTCATCACATATTTCTTTTATCAATGGTTGTGGCAAGCCTGCGGTCATTTCTCGCATCACTTCTAAACATCCACGTTCACTTTCTTCTCCTTATCGGATCAAAAAAGTCACGTGTTAGCTTATAAGAAACCCAAACATGTTCATTATCAAGCTCAGTTCAAAATTTCCAAGAGCTCCAAAGCTCTTAACAACTCCACCGGTCTTAGGGTTCAAAATCAAGCGCGATTCAAAATCGTACATCAACACAACCATCAAGTATGGTGCCAAGTGCATAAAACTCTAGATAGGGAACTCAAGCTCCTATATACAAAGTCCATGTTTCAAGATAAATCACAATCATTTGTTGAGTACAAGCTCACCTCGATCATTGAGATAGGAGAAAACATGACTCTTGATAAACAAACACGCCTAGTCTCCCTTATCAAGGAAGTTACAGACATCGTTGTTGGATCTTACCATGTAGAGTGACTTTGTTAGTCCCAAACCCTTAAAACTATCAAAAATCCAAAAATCAAAACAATTAAAAATTACAAAAACATTGAGAAAACACAATAAAAATCAAAGGTACGAAGATCAAACATTGCCATCGTATCAAGTGCATACACATGGATGTTATTTCTTCAATTCCTTGTCATTCTTCTCGCAAGTCTTCCTACCATTTTCATCCCTTCGGTGATATTTTGGTTAGCCTATTCGCATGCATTTTGTGACATTTATCTCTATGGTATCTATTTGACCTGGTCTTTTATCACCTTGGTAAATTAAAGAACAATCGACATCTTAGAGATCCTATCACAATCAACATCTAATAAACTTGTTGTGAAGAAATTTTGGACATATTTGGTGACACTAGCCAATTTCATCATCACAATCACTTCCACCTCCTTCCATCAAGCCATCTGTGGTTCTTAACCCCTTGTCAAACAAGAAAGCTGAAATAAGTTTTCGAAAGCAAAAGAATCAAAATCAATCAAAATCAAAATCAAAAATCAAAATCAAAAGCTAAAAGCTAAAAGAAAAAGAAAATTGATATATAACTCTCTCTTGGGGTATTTCCAATAATCTCTATTGAGGCTATGGACACCTAATTGGTAGTAGAGAAATGTTGCAATTAGAATCAAATACATCTCTCGCAGGGCTATGGATGCTTGGTTGGCAGCGGAGCAATGTACGGCTATCCTTCCACCCTTCATTCACAAAATCACCTATCACCTATCAAAATAAATCATTCCTACACATTGGTTGGGGTGTCTTCACTTGTTGTCTATTAAATCTTCCCTTCAAGAGGTAATAAATTCCACGTGCACACACTGGATCTCTATGAGTAGGTAGGATTAGTATGTTACCAAGTGTCTTTTTTGACCTTGTTTAGACTCTTACTTTAGTCCATATCTCGTCTCACAATTTGTGCCTTTGGCTAATCACTTCTTCATCACGAGGCTTCTAAGATACATTCATATCATTCACATCGTTCTTCTACTTCGTTCAGAACATCCATGTGTATAAGATTACTTTTTCCATGTTTTTAGACACCTTTGTCCCCTTTCACAAAAATAATCTTCCTCCTTCCTTTCTATCATGTGCTTTTAGGCCAACTTATGCTGGGGGAATCCTTTCTTCTTCCCAACACTTCATTGGTTTACGTTCATCATCATGTTGAACCTATCCATAATGGCCTTGGGTCCCGCTTCTACATGTGAAGAGTTTTCCTTTGAATACTCCCACCTAATCACTGGGGCATTTTTGCATCTTCACCTTTCTCATACACACGTGGCCTTATGCCCTTGTACATCCCATCTATCGCTAGGGGCATCCACGCTTCCTTGTCTTCCTGTACATAGTTTTAGAAAACTTTCAAAATATCAAAAACATTCAAATATGTTAGAAAAATCAAAAACATTCAAATATGTTAGAAAAATACAAAACATTCAAATATGTTTCAAAAACTTCTAAAAATTGAAAATCATCCTACAAAACGTCGCTCTTTGGTTCTCATATGTTAATGTGTGCAACTCACGGATCATCTTGATCTACCTCCATTAACAAAAGTTAGGCTGCTTACTTCTTCTATACTGGGGGCACAATGGGTTGTCAGTCTGCATTGTTTCATAGTGCACATTTCTTATTCATCAAACTGAAGTGTCCTCCATTATTCCCTTGCATGTATCCTTGTTTGGGGCACCATCATTGACCCTTGTCGTTAATTCATACAGTTAGAATCAAGCTCGATAAAAAAACATTACATTATGTTTCTCTCGTTGGTTTGCTTGTTTACTTTCTCGTATTGCATTGCATTATGTATGTTGCATGGAGTTAGGCATCTTTTACTTTCTCGTATTGCATTACATTATGTATGTTGCATGGAGTTAGACATCTTTTACTTTCTCGTATTGCATTGCATTATGTATGTTGCATGGAGTTAGGCATCTTTCACTTTCTCGTATTGCATTGCATTATGTATGTTGCATGGAGTTAGGCATCTTTTACTTTCTCGTATTGCATTACATTTTGTATGTTGCATGGAGTTGGTGTTTTTAGCTATGGGCATTTGTTCGTATATGGATTTTAATGTCATATTACACTTTTGTTCATTCTTTTTAATAAGGACCGGTGATGAAGATCTCTAGCAATATGATGAAAAATATAGTTGTTTAAAAGGAATTGGATGGATGTTAGCTCATTCCCTCTTCCTCATATTCATTTTTTCTTCTATATCCCCTTTCTTCTTCACACGATTCTTTCTTCTATTCTCTTTCCTATCATCTTTTCGATTGTCGATCAACCTCTTTTATCACCCCATCGACAATCGACAGGACATCCTCCATTCTACTCATTTTTCTTCTATCCCTTCAAAATTATCTACTTGTTTATGCTTGTTTACTTTCTTTGAAGTGACGTCACTTACGCCACCTAAAAGAGGGGAAAATGTAGACACCTAAAATATGCTTACACTTAGCATTTCCTCCAATTCAACCGATTGATGACATTTCATTAATCAACCCTTCTTCGCTCCATTCTCGAATGCCCATTCACGACACCTTCTTGGTCGTATTGATGGGTCATTGTATTCTTCCAATCATTTAACCGACATAATCTTTTCGGTTTCATTCTAAACCAGGGTTGTGTCTCAGCGGTATGTAATGGAGTCTAGGAGAACCAGATTATAAGTTGGAGTGCATTGGGGGTTGTTTAGTTTACTAACTATTCTACGGAAATGCAATTCAAATCTACGGAAATTATATACAATTATATGGAATTCAAATATTTGTGATGAAAGGAAATTTAGAAACTAATCTTCTGCCTATAAAATGAAATACGCACACACTATTCTTAACAAATGAAATCACAACTGTATAAATGGAATTTAGTAGAAAGCAGGACTATTCGTTAACTAGATTTGCATAACAAAAAGAATTTATTCTAAATGAAAGCAATAATGGAGAAAGCAGATATAGTTAATCAAAGCACATATGTAAGATTTATCAAATGACAATTGTAGTAAATCTAATCAAAGAACTGTATGCATGAACTCAAAATAACCTCGTATCTCCTTGGTCAAGTGGGCCCTTGCTCTTCCTCGGGATAGAGGGATTAACAACTTCTGATTCTAAAAATGTCGTGGCTTTCATTAACTCAAAATAAGTTCATAACATAGACAGTAAAAATAATCAATAACTGTATGCAGATAATCTCCTTCGAAGATATTAAAAGTGGGTACTACCAGTTACAAGATGCGGTCTTCATATAGATATTGTTGTTACAAGATCTGCCATATCGTGCATTAAACATTGTCCATCAAATTCTAATTAAAACACATAAATCTCTACGGGCTGTTAGGATCAAGCCCAGGCTAATAGGTCAACTTGATGGAAACAGTCTTCAACCGCATGCTTCAAACTCGGGCTCCATAACCAAGCAAAGACAACTTCCATCATTCCTTGCACACATCATCACGTTTGATCTCACAAAGATCATAGTAGGAGGTTCATGCGATAATAGGTTTTCATAAAATATAGCAAGGAAAATGCATCAACCTACTAAGATATAACTACACAAAACATCCCCATGTACTAATAAGTCATATCAAAAAGAGTATTTTCGGCTCAAGAAGTGATATTAATGAGCCAAAAATGCACTCATCATTTTCCCCCTGACTTTACCTGTTGCATGTCCCTATGCAACTCATCTGCGTCCTACCCACCTACCAAGCTGCTCAGCCATGTCATACTCCTCGAATTGATCAGCGTATTGCTTTGTGGTGTTCTTGCAGCCCTGAGTATTGGAGGTAATTTCTACCCATGTTGTGAAACTATCATGTGACTGTGTTGCATTGTTCTGCCAGGTAGTGAGAGGGCTCAAAAGGAGTGGTGGGCGTACTTAGAGGCCTGCCCACTCATCATTATACTGCTGGCTGGTTTTCTCTATGGTTTGTTTGATAATGGTGATGAGGGCATCACCCTTGCGCATGCTCCAGCTCAAGTTCTGGGGAGAGAGAACCTCCCTGTGTTTCAAGGGCAGACTCAGAGTATCCCACCTCCTATCACAAGCTTGCCAAGCTATCCCAAAATTCTCCTGACTATAATTTTCAAAATCAATGACACACTTTGAGTAGAATCGAGAAGTATTCACCCCAAACCCCGCCCCGATAATAAAGTGATCGAAAGTTTTTCCGCAAGGCGACATCTGTATGATGAGTTGGGTGGATGTGGAATCCGATGGACTAAGTAGTGTGATTGAAAATTTCTGTTTGCTGACCCCAAATGATCTGATTCCACAATGCAGACTGAAAGGCTTTAATTTGAAAATCACCCACAAATAAGTTGATTAAGAAATCAGGGACATTGGTAACTATCATGTTATGTAGATAGAATTCACAAAGAAAATTTTGGATTTCCAGAGTACTGCACTTGTAAACTAATAAAAAACTAGGGCCATTGGGAATTTCATGAGGGGCTTGAGAACACAATTGAAATAACGCCAGGAATAAAATTGTTCTTGGAAAAACATGTTATAGACTCAAGAGGGTTTCTGTAGGATAGCAGTTTGAGGGCGAAAGGATAGACGAGTCTAAAATAGATGTTACTTTTTGTTTTTCCTCCTGTATAGATTCTTTTTCCTTTTTAATTTTTTATTTTCCTTCCGCAATTCCCTTTCCTGAAGGGATAATTGATGGAAACTATCCAAGAGGGTAAGACTCTTATCACGTTGTCACTTTAAACAACTCACTTCAAGCTACAGGGCAGCAATCTCCCAAACTTTTTCTATTGTTTGTTGTGTAAATTCAGCTTGTAATAAAAGGTTTGTTTCTTCCATACCTTGTAATTGAGATTTCAGTAGTGTGATTTCCTCCAGATAGTTGTGAGAAGGCGCCACTTGGGTGTCAAGCATTTCAGAGCCACGGGGTAAATTTCCATAGATGACTAAAGCAGATGATGGAGTGGCCAGGTCATCCTCCTTATGCAATTCTTAGGAATGTGGCGATATCATCGAGACAAGGACTCTAATTGGGAACTACCTGTCTGTAAAAATGAGCTAAGCCATCGGGACCGTAGTTGCATGGAAGAAGATGGGGCCATGGCGCACTTTCCTTTTGAATCGAAATGGAAGGGGATGGACCCTCAAGAGTACCAACTGTGTCCGCATTCTCAAGAACCTCGGCTGCCTCTTCTTGGTTGTGTGAAGGGAAAGGGCCCAATGCAAGGGTAGACCGAGGTGCAGAAGAGAGACCAGATTTTAATTGCTTTGGTCTGGACCCTTCGCCACTAGCACGTCCCTCGAGCCTCCACTTTGGTCTAAAGAAGACTTGGTGTGAACACAACAAATGAATCAACCCCGGTGTTTAATTACAGACTTGCCTCCACCGACCGGTGCTTCTAAAAAACTTTAATGATGGATTCTGCGAGGTATTATGGCAGATTTACCGAAGGACTGGTTGACATGTCCCTTTTTAAGGTGGATGAGCATTTTAAGTGCATCACCACCTAGAATAGAGGCCTGACCATCGCATATGAAATACCGGTTGACCCATTTCACAATCTCGCTCTAGATTCCAGGTAAACTTGTCCACTTAACACCCTTCTGGACACCCAATGGAGTCAGGATGACTTTTGGGAGTTCCTCTCCTTCATCATGAAATAGAGCAATCAGGATTTGCAAAGGAGCATTTGTCATAACCTTCAAACCAAAGTCGGCGGGCCGGATAGGTCGAAATGACCATTGTAGTAATTTCAACCCGTCTTCCACCAACTTGTGAACAGGTGGACTCAAAATTGTTCAAGAATTCTTCCACAATGCCCTCATCGAAACCTTCAAATTTTTGAATGAAATCCAGCCATCCAAAATCATGAAATACATGCGAAAGGGCGGCATTCCGGAGTAAGGTGTCTGATGAAGCGAGTTCGATGTCTTTTGCAGTCCCATGTTGAATGCCGAAGGTGAGTAATACCAGGTAGCAGAAAAAAAATAGAACAGAGTGTATCTCCCACTTCCCGTCTAGGACTAATAAAACCAATCGTGTGTGATGTGCATACAAAAACGGTAAGAAGTAGTTGCAGAAGCATTAAATTTCAAAGGGCACCATATTCCTTGGGTGGCGCAAAATCAAGCGAAGGTGGCGGCGGAAAAATAGTGAATGAGACCGGCCACCCGTGTGAGTTTAAGATTTTTGCGGTGGCACATATCCCACGATTGAGGAGTGAGCACCACCCATCCTGACTTTGGAGAGTGCGACACATCAAGGCATGTGGTGATTATGAGCCATTACTCCTTTTATCTGTCATTTATAGAACCAGATTTGAAAAGAGATCCAAAATGAACATAGCAATCATTTCATGATGGCGTAATGATGACAAATGCATACATGGGGAAATTTTTTGCATGGAAATATCGTTAGCAAGTTAAAATGCACTTACCCATGCCACATTTAGTCAGCGATATCCGTAGATTCCTACACTTTTGCAATTTGAGATGAAACATGATTAGCGGTAGAAATAATGAAAATTCTTGCATTTATTGGAAATAACAATAAGAAAAACTGCTAACTAAGGGAAGAAGATTGAATGAAGGATCATATTCCTTTATTGAATTTGTAAGAGATTGATTACTCCATGCTTGAGAGGCAAAGAGCCTCCTCAACATTCATGTCTGTGCGTAACAGAATGTCATCGGTGAAAGTCTTCTTATCCAACGGTTGGTGATAAACTCGAGCCTATGCCCATTCACCAGAAGATTCTGTTTGTCTCCATCAATTGGTATCAATTGAACAGAGCCATTATCAAACACTTGATTTACCTGATAGGGACCCAACCAACATGTACGCACTTGCCTTTAAATCTGGCGATAAGCAGGGAATCAAAGAGTAAAACCCACTTTGTCCCTCATGAAATGTCCTTTTTTTGATGTGAGCATCATGCCAGGTTTTCCACTGATGTTGTAGAATTTATGTCTGTTGTTGTGCCTCCATCCACATTTCATCTAATTCATTCAGTTGCAACACTCATTCACGTTGTGCTTCATCCAAATCGATCCCAACTTCTAATGTTGTTTTCCAGGTGCGCAATTCAAACTCAACAGGTAACAGTGGTTTCTTCCCAAAGACCAACTCATAGGGAGAAAAACCAGTAGTTGTTTTCCAGGTCATGTTGTAGGCCTAGACGGCCTCAGGAAGCTTTGGTACCCAATTCTTTCTATCGACATTGACCACCTTAGTTAGAATATTCTCGAGTTCTCGATTGGTTACCTCCACTTGCCCATTGGATTAGGGGTGATATGGTGACAATTTCCGGTGCACGACTCAGAGATTTCCAAGAAAGCTTCAATCATATTTGAAACAAATTGAGGACCTTGATCGAATCTGATGGCCCTTGGTGCTCCAAATCACAACAATATCCGATTGTAGAAAATCATCAACAAAGCATCCTCATTGGCAGATGCCAATGCTTGAACTTCAACCCATTTGGTGACGTAGTCCGTGCATACCAAGAGATACTCCTTCCCGAAAGATGGAGGATCAAATGGTCCAACGAAGTCAATACCCCATTTCTCAAATGGTCCAAGAACCAGCTGAGGATTCAAAGGCATTTCCATAGAAAGTGTAGGTTTTCCCATTTGTTGGCATGCATCACACGGCCACACATACTTTTTGACAGTCCTATGGAGGGAAGGCCAATAGTACCCTACTCTAAGGATCTTCTGAATTGTTTGTTTCACTAAATAATGTCCACCTCCTGGCTCATCATGACACGCTCGCAGTATTTCATGTACCTCATCCTCTTGAACACACCTACGAAGAACCATGTCAGGACAACATTTAAATAAGAATCCATTACACCATTTATATGTTGCACTATTCCTAACCAATCACCTTCTTTCCTTATGAGTAAAATAGGAAGGAAACTTCCCTGTTGTTAAATAATTCATGAGATCAATGAACCAAGGAGTCTTAGTCGAGATAGCAAACAAGTGTTCGTCGGAAATTTGTCTTGGGCTGGTTCATCATTACTTTAAACATTTATTCTAGAAAGAAAATCAGCAACAACATTAGATTTCCCAGGCTTATTTATAATGGTGAGATTGAATTCTTGCAACAAGAGCAACCAATGAATAAGCCTTCCACCAACCACTACTTTGTTCATCAAATATCGAATGGCAGAGTGGTCGGTCACAAACAAAAATTTAATATCTAGTGATGTAATGACGAAATTTATTCAAAGCATAGACAACAACGAAAAACTCATTTACTTGTAGTATAATTCCTTTCCATAGAGTCGATTTTTGCTGATAAAATAAATTTCATACATATGATCTTCTCGAGTCTTTTTGTCCAGGACGGCGCCCATTCTTTGTATTAGAAGCATCAATGTGGATATGGAAAGGTTGTCCCATCGGGGCCATGAAAGACAGGGGCCATTGTCAGCTTTTCTTTGATAGAATAAAATGCTTGTTAACACCGAGGAGACCATTCAAAACACAATCTTTGGTTAGCAAGTGAAAACATTGGAGCGGTAATTTTGCTAAAATCTTTTATGAATCGGAGGTAATAACTTGCATGACCAAGGAAACTTTTGATGTCGATCGATTAGCTGGTGTAGGTAATTAGGTGATGACTAATATCTTTTGGTATCCACCGTATACCTTGGGCTGCAACATGGTGACCTAAGACAATTCCTTGATCAACTATCATTAGACATTTTCATGACTCCGAGATAGTTGGTGTTGTTCACATCGACCGAGTACTTTCTCAAGATTATTCAAAGATTCTTCAAAATTGGATCCATGGACAAAGTGAAATCATCCATGTAAACCTCAACACATTCGTTAGCAAGATCTACAAAATGGCCAAGACGCGCATTTGAAATGTAGCGGGGGCATTACAAAGTGCAAAAGGTAAGACTCGGTAAGTGAATGTACCCCAGGGCACGTAAAATTAGTCTTATCCCGATCAACGGGGTAATACTAATTTGATTATACCCACTAAACCCATCCAAGAAAGAAAAATATCTCGCTCTAAATCAAAATTGTCTAGGACTTGGTCAATGAAAGGCGGGGAAAATAATCCTTCTCGATGGCTTTGTTAAGTTCCCCCTGTAATCAACACATATTCACCACTTACCATTCTTCTTGGGAACAATAACTAATGGGGAAACCCATTGACTATCGATATATAGGATAGATGAAACCTACCTTTAGGAGTTTTTGATCTCGGTTTTGACTATGTCTCTTAATGCTTTGGATTGATTCTTCGTTGTGGGCTGCCTTATAGGTTTGGCGTCATCGGTGTAAATATGATGTGTACGATGCTTTAGGATGGATTCCTTTCATATTAGTGTAATCCCATGCAAAATCATGGGAATGTTTCTTCGAACCTCAAGCACCCTAGCTTATTGATTGACCTCCAATTCACTACCTATGGTCACTCTCGCCCATACCGACAAGCACTGCTTGGTATCATTCGCAAGAGCAAGCTCTATACTAGTGATAAAAGAATTCAATGGGCAAACATGGGGTTTGAAGCATGTGCAGGATGGATATGTTGTCAAAAGACAAAATATTTGTTAAAGGATAATAGAAATCAAGGACTAAATGTTCGGAATTATAAGCATAGAGTTTCCTACCGCAGACTTAGCGAGAGGTAATTTCTGCCAAAGAAATACCGGAAGAGATGTGTAATGCTAGTATTCGGATTCCGTAGCAATAGTGCTGATTTTTGTAGTCACGAGTCCTTAGAATCGGTCCAATGTATATGACTCCACAACTTCCGCCATATGATTGTGTACTATAATAGTGGCCAGAAAAGAAGAACTCAAAGAGTTAGCATCAAAGAATCCACCCATACCGGTCACAATTGTTCGTATAAGGTCAAATGAGAGGATATAATGAAATGTGTTTGGATTTCTTCCCATTTAGAATTGTCATGTTGCACGACCTCTAATCATATAAGCGATAACCATAGCCAACTAGGGTCTTCCCAAGATGACTGGATATCCCAACTTCCAAGCTTTAGGATGAAAAACCATGAAATCAACTGGGTATTCCCATGATTCAACAATGACCATTATATCTTCAACCACACCATCAGGTACAACAATGGATTGATCTGCTAACTATAGAACAGTGTTGGTCGGTTGAAGTCCTGTTAAGGATAGCAAATTAAACATTTCTATTGTGATGACATTAATAGCAGCACCAAGATCCACCAAAACATTAGATATTGACTGGTTGTTTATATAAATAATAATGAAAGGGCTCCCAGGATTCCCATATTTTGGTGAGATAAGGGTGCCAACAACTACATCAGCCAAATTCCCTTCGACTTTGACAATCTTTAGATATTTCTTTTTCCTTCCTGGTGTTTTTATACACTTGTTTCTAATGGTTTGGTTTAGTTCAGGGATATCCCTTATAGCACAGTAGTGGGACCTCAATATGTACTTTTTTCAATTCCTGAACTAGTTTTGTTTCATCTGCAGTTTCGAGTGTCCTATAATCGCTCAGGAAAAGGAGTTGTAGTCTATTTGGGTATTTGATCATCCGGTGTATCTGGTATTGGTGAAGAACTAGTATTACCCTCAAGGTTTTCTTCCTTATCGGCATCATTAAGACGGTTTGTGATAACAACAGGAGGGTTCAATATTTTTCTAGATCGTAGTCGTAAATTACCAATAGTGTTAACCTGCATGGTGTTACCTGAGTCTGTGTCATCAATTGAAGATGTTTGTTGATTTTTAGGATTGGATACTAGCCGGGGTCGGGTGTTGCTTGTCCTTGATTTTGGTAGGCTTGAGGTGGAGGCATTAAAGCTTGTTGTGGCTGCTAGAACCTGCGTTGTTGATTACCGTTTTGTGGTGGTGCCCAGGACTGATTTTGGCTAAAATTTTGTTGAGGACCCCACTACTGATTGTGCCAAGGATTGGCTGTGGGTGGTGGAGCCCAACCTAGATGAGTGTAGGGATTTTTCCAAGGTGGTGGATATGGATAAGTCATCTAGTTTGAGTTTTCCCACTCAGGTTGTCCCCAAGAAGACTGAGAGGCTTGATTCGGCCATGACATTCTCCAGGGATTTTGAGTTGGTCTAGATGGGAACCCACCCTGATTTTTTGGTCTTTGGACAAAATTTAATTCAGCACTTGTTTGAGAGATGGCATTCAAACCTCCCTTCAACTGTGGTAAAAGTGTGCAATGCTTAGTGTCATGGTCAGTAACTTTGCAGATTAAGCACATGTCTGTGACATCCAAAGGATATTCTCTCAAGGGGTGTCTCTTCCGACACTTAGGTAATACATGTCCAATGGTTCTTTAGTAGGGGTGGCTTTTGCCTTGAGTCCATCTATGGTGGATGTTAATTGCAGCAAAATGTATGTTTTCATGTTGGCCATTTCTTCTAGAAGTTCAGAGGTACCCAAAGACTTGGATGTTTGTTTTCTTCGTATTCCTCC
Organism: Taxus wallichiana var. yunnanensis; assembly: GCA_018340775.1. Lineage (NCBI taxonomy): Eukaryota > Viridiplantae > Streptophyta > Pinopsida > Cupressales > Taxaceae > Taxus > Taxus wallichiana. The sequence goes on along the minus strand of CM031240.1, from coordinate 142,475,288 downwards.
ACGTGTTCTAGAGTATCTTCTACATAGCTCAGTGATTTGTTCCATGGTGAGTTTATGCACATCTCCTCCTCCCATGAGATGGAGGGAATCCTTGGTTTCCTCATCCAGTCCTTTAAGAAAGACTATTTTAGTGATGTCTGCATGTAACTCATACCCACTACGTTTATGGAGAAAGAGGAATCTATCCAAATAATATTATAGATTCTCATCTTCCTTTTACCGTATTTGGAAGAACTTTTCCTTCCTATCCCTTCCCCTATAATCGTCTTGGTATTTATCCGGAAGGTTGTTTTCATGGCTTCCCAAGAATTAATGGAGTTAGATGGTAACCCCATAAACCATCTCAAAGCGAGAATCTTTAAGAATGGAGGGAAATAGTTTGAGTTTTTGATTGTCAATTCGGTAGTCATATGTCTGGCACAGGATTTTAAATTCAAACAAAAACTAATCAGGGTCTTCTTTTTTCATCCCTCGAAAGAGGGGGAGGATGGATGGTGAGATGTTTTTCATGGGTACATCCTCATCTGCATCGAGGACAATGGGATATGTAAAGGTTCGTCCTAAAGGTTGGTCTTCAGCATTCCCAAGGTCCCCCATTGCCGAGTGGTGTGAAGAGGATACAGAATGCTTAGAAGAGGTAATAGGCGTTGAGTTGGAATCTGTATCACTCTTAGTGTTTCTTCCTTGTGAATTGCCTAGAGAGATTTGTTGAATATTGCGTGCTATAAATCTCCCTTGGTTATCTCACGACCTATGCTTCCAAGTTGGTTGGTTTAAAACGAGGTCCAAGAGAACTATTGGTTTCCTACATGTACTCCATTAACACCCATAGCATATGGAATAAAAATAATGGAGCTTATGGTTATGTCCTCAGAAATGGCACCAAAAATGATGGGTCATTGTATTCTTCCAATCATTTAACTGACATAATCTTTGTCAGTGTCATTCTAAACCAGGGTTGTGTCCTAGGCAATATGCAATGGATTCTAGGAGAACCAGTTATACATTGGGTCTATTGGGGGGTTGTTTGTTTAGTGACTATTCTACAGAAATGCAATTCAAATCTACGGAAACTAAATACAGTTCTATGGAATTTAACTATTTGTGATGAAAGGAAATTTAACAACTAATCTTCTGCTTGTAAAATGAAATACGCACACACTATTCTTAACAAATGAAATCACAACTGTATAAATGGAATTTAGTAGAAAGCAGGACTATTCGTTAACCATATTTGCATAACAAAAATCATTTATTCTAAATGAAAGCAATAATGGAGAAATCATATACAATTAATCAAAGCACGTATGTAAGATTTATCAAATTACAATTACGATAAATCTAATCAAAGAACTGTATGCATGAACTCAAAATAACCTCGTATCTCCTCAGTCAAGTGGGCCCTTCCTCTTCCTCGGGATAGAGGGATTAACAACTTCTGATTCTCAATATGTCGTGGCTTTCATTAACTCAAAATAAGTTCGTAACATAGATAGTAAAAATAATCAATAACTGTATGCAGATAATCTCCTTCAGTATATTAAAAAGTGGTACTACCAAGTTCTGAAGATGCAGTCTTCATATAGATATTGTTGGTTACAAGATCTGCCATATTAGGCAGCATTAAACATTGTCCATCAAATTCTAATTAAAACACATAAATCTCTACGGGCCATTAGGATCAAGCCCAGGCTAATAGGTCAACTTGATGGAAACAGTCTTCAGCTGCATGCTTCGAACTCGGGCTCCATAACCACCAACAACTTCCATCATTCCTGCACACATCATCACGTTTGATCTCACAAAGACAGTTAGTAGGAGGTTCATGTGATAATTGGTTTTCATAAACTATAGCAAGGAAAATGCATCAAACCTACTAAGATATAACTACACAAAACATCCCCATGTACTAATAAGTCATATCAAAAAGAGTATTTTCAGCCTGAAGAAATGATATTAATGAGCCAAACAATGCACTCATCACATATTCTTCCCATATTCGGCTTGTTTGGATAATATCTCTCTTATTAGCTAAACATTCCTCCTTTTAACCATTCGAACCTCCTTAGTTCTCTCTAGACCACTTCTATTGGCTTTGTAGGGCTATCTATTAATCACAATTAGTTATCCAGACCCCTCCCAACTCTCAATGAGTCTCTAATCACTTTCTAATCAAGTTTAACTAGCCTAAACCCTAGTTAACTAGCCTAAACCAAGCTTAACTAAGCCTAAAGCATGTTTATCCTAATCTAATCCTAAAGTGCTTTTTAGACTTTAGTCCCACATGCACCCAAATTTCAAACTCTTCCATTTGGAAAACTATAAATAGAAGGGTCACCCCTCCCTCTCAACCTTACACCTTGTTTTCATCACAAATCTCTCTCACATTTGGAGATATTGAAATTATACCTCATTTGCATTAGCTAAGCTAATAGGCATTTGATCTTGGCTATCCTCCATTGTTGAAGCTCCTCCATATTTCATCCATAACTTCATAGTAGGTTAGTAGGAGGGTATCTAACTTGGTCTTGTAGCCATTTTAGAGAGACTCTCCACCTCCATCAAGAAACAACAAATCTAATTTGATTTCTCATAGGTTTAACTAGGTTCAATTTATGTTTTAAGTAATCATAGAGTAGTTAGAGATAAAATGATAATGTTTTAGTTTAATTCATTATTGTAGAAGTTATCTTGTTTAGCACTCATCTCATGATGCATGGATGAGTTAGCAAAGCTTTAAGGTTCTTTATCCTCATTCCATAGCTTTTGTAACTTTCCATTACATACACAACGTTACCCTCTGTCATTACTCATTACATAGATCATGATGTATGTTAAATCCCACTACAACTTTGAAAAGAGGTCTCGGCAACGGAACCAAGATGTAGTCATTTTTATCCTTATTACAAAAGAAAGGAACCCCATGCACGCCAGCCTATCACCCAGTGAAATCTGGGCGCTCACCCAAGGCACACGTGGGTGCCGAGTCTCTCTTTTATGTGAGTTTTAGTGGGAAACATCATCTATGATCTGTGTTTAAAAAGACCTTCAAATGGGTTCAGGACATACAAGAACCATAGGGCTCAGAACGGCCTCTAGATCCTTGCAGTCATTTCAGGTAGAGTACTTTACAAAATCTATAATGTGCATCATTTCAAAAAGAAACATACAAGCATCCATACTTAGCATGAAAGGAAAGAGAACTCATGAGAGAGAAGTATGCATCAGAATCATTGATATTCATGTATATATATAACAGGTAACCTCATTACATCCATTGAGCCATTACAGAGTGTCACAGAGAAGCAGACCACAGTCATGCAATGCACTAGACTTATGTAACTAAGCTACCAAAAATAAAATTACAATCCCTAAGCCTAATGCATTCTCTCCTAAATACAACTATCCACTAACAGAGTCCTCACAGTATTTCTGCAGAGCTCCGCCCATACTCTCCGTCTCTCCTCTTTTACTCTCAAGCGCTTGTATTTATAGCTCTCTTGGACTGCCAACTCACCCTCAGCGTCCTCAAATCCGATGCCAAGTGTCTGAATGTGGTCCTCCATGCAAGCATGCCTCTCCAGGCCTGAGCTTTCCACTTTATCCCATGATGTGCTTCTAGAAGCTTCTAGCATGCTCCTTCCTGGGCCAACCTGTCACCAGGCTGGCACCTTATCCACATGCAACCGGGTCATGCTTTTCACGTGTTCTACTCCGGACATCCAAATTGACTAAGTCCCGAACCCTTGGCTCTGTCCTCACGCGTCGCGCACTACATGGGCTTCCTTAAACCCTTCTCTTAAACCCTCCTTTGCGTGCTTTTTCCTTACGCGCCATTCCATAACTGGGACCTTGCGCGCCTACGTGCCTTCATACTTGGTCAATATTCTAGGGGTCCAACAACCACTATGAAATTTCATGACGGTTTGTCGCCAATTAGTAGTGATTTCTGAATTGTAGATCTACAAATAAGGACAATATATCTTGTATCAAATGAAAATATATATGAAAAATATGAACCAGTTAGTATTCTCATTCTTATGGCTTTTATGGGCTTATCTATTCAAAAGGTAATCTCCAAGAGTGAATAAAAAGGTTCATGCTTTGAGGAAATGGAATTGGTGATCATGGATCAATAATCTACGAGGATTTTGGGAGTGAATTGGTGAACTTGTGAAGAGAGTACCATGGATTAGTCATTTTTATGACTATAGAATTTTATGTTTCTTGTAATCATTCGATTACAACACTAGGAAAGGTAGGATTAAGATAATGTGGGAGTGTATCTATTTATATTGACTCATTTCATTGAAGATAAGAAAGGAAAATATATACTTATCACTTCTAGTTGGTTTTCCCCACATTTGGGACTTCTAAGGTAAATCCTTTACAATATCTATTTTATTTCATTTCTTTCTTATTGGTTATATTTTGTAACAAATTTAATTTCTCTAATGTACAAATTTTAGGTATTTAAAAAAAAACATTTTGAAGCAAATTCAAAGTAAAACAAAATCTAGTAATTCTTTAAATTATGCAAGTAACCAATATTGAAATTTTACAAATTAATCAAGCGATAGGAGATATGAAAGTGAGTGAAACATTTAAATTACGAGAGACATTAAGTGAAATTGTTCGGAATAAATATGAGAGATGACCACATGAAAAGGAATGAAAAGGTTTCAAATTACTACTTGGTCATTATAAGCATTTAAAGTTCCCATGGTTCACCTTATAGGTTTGATCTTTAATATTATGCTCATTTGTATATTTGTGAACTTAAGTTTAATATTAAGTATCCCTTATTACACTCAATATGCCAACCATTTCATCAAAAAAATTAAGAGATGATTTTTAAGGCTGATAAAGTTATAAAGTTAAGTTGTATCTTATAGAAACATATTTTCATTTACTAAATTGGATTTTGATGGAAATATGAGGATCACTCAAATCATTGTCATCCATAAAAGTCTCAAGATAATTTGGAACAACTGATCATGGTACTTAGTGAGAGTAATCGTCTTCTTCTTTCATAAACCCCAAAAGGAATCAAGAAAATTTCTATAAGATCAATTGAATTAGAATTTAACCCAACACTTTAGGTTGAATTATTAGATCTAATCAAATTGGATGACATAAAATATATAGCATGTAGGAACAATGCAAAACCAATAATACACACACGAGTGATTTATCCCTAAAAATAAGGTTAAGGGGTATAACCTAATATACTAATAAATTAGACTAAAGTCTAGAAACAATGCATATTCATATTATGAAATCTACGTTTTACATTCGGTTATATTAATGTGTATTAAATGGATTAAGAGATTTATTTAATTAGAGAACATGATAAATATATAAATTGATAAGAGGATAATGCACTTATATATCCTCATGTTTCCGATTTGAGTGTGAAATGGAGAGGAAAAACTAAAAAACCAATGCACTTGCTTCATCTTTGAAAGCTGGAGCTAAAACGTCCCTCTAGAAAAAAATCAACTAGTGAGATAATAATGATCTACACAACTTGTCTACATTTGCATGAACTTGTACAGTTAATTTCTACAATTTTGTTTCAATTTACACATCTGCATATTAATCTTCTCTTCCATTTTCTTGAGCACCATTACTAAATATGTATGTGAATGATCTTGTAATTTTGTCTCTAGGGATGAGATACGGGAATAGGATTTTGGAATATTTTATTTGAAGCACCATTGTTCCACCTCTGAAACCTCGTATGGAATGCAAACTCTATTGGCTTGTGTTGAATTGGCTTGGAGTGATCTTGACATCTCTTAAGATGTAAGGGCTTCTCCTAATGTATTATTTTGAAATAGGAAATATTGGGAAGCTTTACTTGAGATTTGGAGATGAAGACCAAGTATTCTTCAGGTGATTTCAAGTTGTGACCAAGTAGGTGCCATGTGAGCAAATAAGTGGGGTTTGATTCACATGTATATGACTCCACGAGTTATTTTTCACAAAATTTGAACTAAAGGGGTAATAAATGTGTACTTAAAAATATGACAATTAGAGGGCCTTGGAAAGGATCGACTAGGAATGAAAAGATTAAATGGTATATCTTTTCCATATTGGAAGGACTTGTACGTGGGGTAGAAAGCAATTGTGATGGTCTAAAAGGTGTGTAAAGGAGATAAGGTGTGTGTTCTACTATAAAATGTGTTCTAATATGTGTAATAACAATAGAATGAGGGATTACAAGCCTTGATATAGCATAGAATATGGCATTTGAGCTCTATTTGTGTGCATGAGTCATGTGTAAGGGATATGAGCCAAAACTAGCATGATCAAGTGTCAAATGCCAAATTAGGGTGTCTACAAAAATAGAATTGTGACTACGGGAATGAAACAAATATAATAAACCTTAGAAATATAAACAAGAGGTAAAATCAATCCCAGGACAAGTACTATGTGAGTGGAGTTCACCAAAAAGAAATTCTATGTTGTATGCGAGGTTTAGAAATAAAGGAAACCTTGGGTTGGGTTTTGATGTAACTTGGGTTTACAAAAATATAGTTTTGGAAAGTGGTTTATATCAACAACACACACTAACTAGCCATATCTAATACAACAATTCTTATTATAGATATATATCGATGAATAAACCTACTTTTAGAAATAAGGAGAAGTTTATAACATAAATATACATAAACAATTAAATAGCATGTAAAATCTTTTTAAAATAGGGGTTTTACTACTATATACTAGATCACATGAATTTGGAGATAGTAATTTGATGTTTAAGAGTCAACCCATAAAACATAGATTTACTAGAATCATGAAGATGACCATAAACACCGAGCTATGATTCTAATAGAAAGATACAAAACTAGAATTCTCTAGATATAGATTAAACTAATTTTTCGAATGTGATCTCCATATCCCAATCTATAAAAACATCACTCACTTTCTTTGGTATTGTTGAGTTTTAGTAAGAATTTGATTTCCTTCCTCGAAATCCTTAGTCCAACCTCAACTCCTTACAAAATTGATGGAATCTAGGAATGGTAATGTGGTTTATGTTATTCATTCATTATTATTAAGCCCCACATGATTTGAAAAAATGCTTCATGCAAGTCAATGATCAATATAGTATATGCAAGTGTCCCAACCCTCAATTTTCAAGGCATGTTCAACAAGTATCTAATGAATCTTTAAAGTTTTGAAATTAAATTTTGGCATAGGGATGCTTCATAAAACAAAAATTATGCTCTTATAATTTTAATATCACTCTTGTGTGAAATAATAATTCATTGTATCATTGTCTATCAATGTCCTAAATACACTAGTACAATTATATATGTGCAAACTTCTTGAGTTCAAAGTAGGATCATATTTGGCGGATAAGTCGATTCACAACAAAACAAGTGACAACAAAAACCAGAAACCTTGAGGAAAGCAAAAATCATGAGAAAAAGAGTCCATAAAAACAATGACGGGAAATGTAGTAAGTGTGAAATTGATTGATGAGTTTCATATTGAACAAAACTTAAAATTTCCCTTAAAACTAATAATAAAAAGACAACAAATAAATGACACGAAAAAAATACACCCATAAAATCCAAATTAAACCAATAATCAACAAACACATAAATACACTAACACGAAAGCTATTAACTCATCCATACCAAAATTAGGTTTCATGTGATATGATATGTATGATGATGTGAATAAATATATTCGGGTGTTATTAAGGTAAAGCTCTACAATAATATGTAATATGTTTTCAATGCTTATAACTTTCGTATTTAATTAATCTTCAAAGGACATGGCTCTCCAATCACGGTTAAAGATGATAATGGTTTTCTAGATGGACCCAATGTGCTTTCAGAATCACATCATTATTATTTTATACTTTTTTATCTTATCCTTTCCTTTTTCCGCGTGAGATGGTGGAGCGCAATTTTGTCCTTAACTAAGTAAATGCGGGCTTTTGGACCGTGTCTAACGAAGAATCTAAAAGCTTTGACACGAAGAAAGAATCTTTTGTTTTATAAGGAAAGTGATTATTGGTTATTCCACAAAATGTCAACCTAGAGCATTTCCCACCACCTAAGAGGGTGAGAATATTCCGTGATTGATGTAGCCGACAAAATATAAATTAATTAAACATAATGTAAGGACTTTTTTTTGAAAGCAAACTTTCTTCTACTTAACGAATAAATTGTATCCGGAATTACTTTTAAGATCGAAAATAACAAATAAATTTGAAGACAAATTATTACAATATTAAAAAAATAAATCTCTTTCAGGACAAATTAGGCGTAAAGGCCTAAAAAAATTCTTTTGTGGCATTGATGGTCGCGATATGAGGAGACAATGTAAGACCATTCTTTTCTTCTCATACTTTTATCGATCAATGACCAAGATGATGTGTCGAGGAATTCCACGAGATATGATGGTGCGTAGTTGAGTCGAGATCCGTCAAAATGTTTCCAAACTATGTTGGGTGTAGATTGTAATTTTAAAAATGACGGTATTGTATGCAAGCGTGTGTTCAAAACTACACCTAAGAGATGTCAATTTAAAACTAGTTCATAATTTCTTTTTGACGTGATAGTATTGTAATATATGTGACAATAGTTTTTATGTTGCATTGGAGACAAATGGAGATCATATTCATGTTTATTAGAAATAATTCAATGTCGAGAAACATTGAATGCACATTGGAGACCATATATCGATTATATGAAGTCAATAACATGGTCTAGATATCGAAACACTTAGAAAAGACTATTTTTTTAGAAACTAGAAATAAAACCTGGTCCCTTCTTACAAGGTCGATACAGGTGCACCTTGTTATAGTGTCAACCTATATCTATAGAATGCTTTATATAGTATTACCAATAATCTCTACAAGAACTTTGTGCTTTTTTGAAATGATGGGGCCTATTTACATCTCACATAAATTTTTCTTCAACAATCTTGGAGTTACACTTGGTTACAGTGTGGTTGTTAACCCATACACAAAAGTTCTTGATAAATCCAATAGTTATCCCAAGGAAAATGTTTAACAATCCAAATGCACTTGACAACTTCTCAATATGGTGGCAAAGGAATAATTTTATTTCTTGTCTTTTCACATCACTCAAAATAATGTTCTAAATTTTAAAAATATCATGTTGCCTTCATCTCCCAAGACATTTTCTCCAACTTGTATAGATCTCATGTATATATGGGTGTGAGTTGTCTCCTCCACAACAAGCATGCACCATTTTATGGCCTTTAATCCAATTACATATAAGCATCATTTTAACTCTTATATCCTTCATCAATCTCCTTACCATTTGAAACTCACTCCACTAGTGCACTTTTGCATAGATATTTGATAGAAGAACATAAGTTGTAGCATTTTGAAGATCCAACTCAAAAGAAGAGTTATTACTGACTAATTATGGCTCCATATTAGTATGTGATCTACTGAGGCACCAAGTAAACACATCCACATAGGCACCGTAAGTTTGATAGGCATGTTGGTGATGACGTTTAGATTTTCCTCAAGTTAGCTGACACAGCCAAGAAGGTCAATCATGTAGACATAATGATCAATTCTAGGCATAATGTTATAAAAGGCATTCATGTGCTTCCACATTTTGCATGCATATCTACCACATGCACTTGCAACTAAAACATATAACAAAAGTCACTTCTCCATTCTCTTTTGGTGGGAGTCATTACCATATTCCAAAGATCCTATTTTGGCACGGAGTTAGGGGTATCTAGGAAAGGTGATGTGATCAGATTGGAAACATATTGGTTGCATTGAGTGTTTTAGTAGAAATGCTTCATGAGGATACCCGTGTCTTCCCTTAGTTGCGATTTTTCTTCTCTTAGGAATTTTGTCAAACAATTCACATGCATAATTACGTGCAAGTAAAATTAATGAAACTCATATGGTATTGGCATGTTCAATAGTGATTCATTAGCTTAAAGAGTTTGAAAGAATTCTTACAAAATCCATTGCATACATACTCGCAATCATAGCATTCCATGAGAACACATCTGTTTAAGACATTTTGTCATACGGTTCATGTGCATTTTGTATGCCTCCACATTTTACATGCATGTCTACTATGGAACTTACAAATACATATAGAAAAATAGCTCAGTTGTTGAGTACCAATACATCAAGATTTCCCAATTACATGGGCTATGAGAGGAGACCTCCATTTCCTTCAAAATCTTGCATATCGTTCACTTAGAGACCTTCTTCAGAAGTATGACTCCATTATTTACTTTGAGATTCAATTATTTTCCTAATGTGGTGATGTCATCTAGTGAGATGGCAAAAGAGTTTCTAAAAATCATGATTTGGATTTTTCCATTAGACTTGAAACTGTCACTAGAAAACACCTAGATTATAATTTTAAGGCAATCCTTATCTAGTACTCACAAACTGGTAGGGCACGCGTCTCTCCACCAATCAAAAATTTAATAATGTTTAGCACTTTTTGGTATTGATTTTTTATTGGAGGAGAGTGTGGACTCCACCAAGTTTTTGAGTGCTAAATAAGGCAAACATAATTTTAATAACCTTGTGCTTAGTATTTTGCGGTGCTTATTAGAGACATGTCAGAAAATGATGTGTGACATGATTCATAAGCACCAAAAGATTAAAGTCCTTATGTATACAAGAAAACAAGGTTTCCATAGCCATGTGTGGTATCTCGGGAAAAGACCCGACAAGGGACATGTTCCTTGGTGGAAGCTAGTAGTAAATGTTGTGGAGTAAAACTTCAAATCGCCAACAAAAAAACAATTTTGTGCATATCACGTCCATTAAACCGCATATCTTTCAAATTTTTAGTTGAACAATTCACATGCTCCCACATTTTGCAGACATATCTTACAAGGCACTTGTAACTAAAACATATATCATCCCTTCTTCATAATGTCCATGCATGTTTCAAAGATCCTTTTTCACATCTTGGTAGCACATTAGAAAAGGTGAACATATCAAATTGGACACTTGTTGGTTGCATTTGGTGAAACAACATTAATTTTCCATAAGAAGGTAAAGACAAAGCAAAAGTATACCTATAAGATCCCGTCGAAAACAAACGATCGGAAAAGTTGTCAAAACGTTTTCCGATGGGCGCTTCTTTAAAGGAGGACGCCTCGGCATAAATAGAAATTTCACATGAGTTGCAAACTATGCCAGAAGTGATATGAAGTTGAAGTTAGCTTGTAATTTTATTTTAATGTCACTAAAACAAATGAAAGAAATGTGTTCTATGAGACCACATATCCTTGAGTCATTTTGTCAAACAATTTGTGCTTTGTGTATGCTTACAAATTTTTTAGACATGTCTACATGAGCATTAACAACTCTAACATTCGGAAAAAGAAAAAAAATCATTATACTTTGATGGATGTCCATACTCTAATCTAAAGCTCCCATTTTGGAATGGGTTGGGAGTGTCTTTGGAAAAGGTTTTGGTGTCAAGATTTACGTCTGTCAAATGTAGTTGCTTGAATATTGTGAAGGCCTTTTTAGCTCTAACTCTATTTATAACCACACAACCCATATCAATCTTTGAGATGTAATAGAAATGTATACCGAAATTGGTGAATAATATTGGTTCATATCCTTTCTACTCTCCCAAGTGCTTCCCAAGCAAAATTATACAATTTAAAATAAGCAAAAAAATACCAAGAGTGATTTCCCTCATTACTGATGCATTGAGCAGTTCACGTTCCTTTTGCATGCTTGAAAGAATAAATGCGACAACTTAAATGCAATGGCTGTCTCAAGAAAGTCATCTCATGTTGCATCACATGGATCCAATCCAATAATACATTTAAGAGAAACAAGCATCACTACCACCTTAAAAATGTGCATGTTTCTCCACCAAAGATTACAAAAAAATGACCCCGCCAATTTTTGCTACATCATTTAGAAGCTCACTAGAATCTAATTCATTGGAGTGTTAAAAAAATAGATAAACAAAAATATCACTTTAAACCCTACAATTCCCAATTCTACTAATTTTAATAACCAAAATGCTTCTCTAGTTGATTATCTCAAAATAAAAATATGAAGTGTTAGGAAAAAAATTTGTATTCACGTGATGGTAAATAGTTAGTAATTTATAATCTGGTAAATTACTTAATTTAATGTTATTGCTATGTAACAACAATATTTCATAGATAGTATTATTGTAATGCTGATTTTGTTGTTAGTGATTGTAGGGATTGAGTACCTCCTTGATATTAGGAGATTCTTCCCTTAATAACCATATGAATTGAATAGTTTTTTGCATTCATTTTGAGCCTTGGTTCCTCTTCTATCTTCATGTAGGCTTCTAAACTCTCTGCTGGCAATATTAGTAAACTAAGGATCTGTTTTGGTCTATTCTGTTATTTGTGGTCTTGAGTACAAGCTGTTTTGGTCTATTCGTAGCTCCTTGAGGATCTGCATGTCGATTGAAACTTGACATGAATTACTTGTCCAAATGTCGTGCTTCCATCAAACCTCTTCCAGCGTTGATATGATCCGTTCTTTAGCCATCTTGTTGACAACTATTTAAAACCTGTGTTGCCTTCATTTTAGTGCAAATTCTGTTCACTAGCTCATGTAAATTCTGCCGCAGATCTTCACTCCACGTTTTCAAGTTCATTTGTATTTAGGTTTTGTTTTTGAATAGTCATAGTCTAATAAAGTATGTTTTTATTAGCAAGTCACATTGAGTTTATATAGTCCAAAGTCTATGTTCATGTTTATTTTCAATAAATCAAAAAGTCCGCTGAGTGCCTAATGAAGTGTAAAAGTTTCGAAAAAAATCTTGTCTATGAGAAATTTATCTTTGTTGTCAAATGAAAGTGTAAATCAAATGTCAAAGTCCACTATTAATTTTTTGTCTCTGTAGCTCTAATCATCATCAAAGTCGTGTTGTGTTGTCGTCTTTATTGTTTTGTGATTCGGTATGTATAAATATTCATTATCAAAAATATACCTATGATTGTCTTCCATAGTCAAAATGTGCTATTAAACCTAATAGTCAATTGGATTTTAAGTTTATTGTCATTGTAACGTGCTAACTAGTTAAATATAGAGTCATTTTGTGTGTTAAGTCCTTTTATCAAAATGTCAAAAAGAGTCAAAAAGTCATTGTTTGTAATGGACACATTTTTGGTAGAAGCCAACATCCAATTTATGCAATACCAATAAAACAAAATTTAGAAAAAGTTTAAAACTAGATATGAGGTGGACCTTGACGTGATAAATCTCAACCACAAAAACATTGACACTTAATAACACGCCAATACATAAGACACTTAACTAGTTTCACATTATAGGGGGAAGTTATAATAAACCCAATGTGGAAATTGTTGAGTCTCAAAGTCATATTTCTTGATTAAGCAACGGCCCGGAGGATGAAGGAACAAGAGGTTGGAGGTCGAAACAATGACCTCCCGTAAGTCACCAACGATGAGGCCGCACACATGATTTGGTGGCATGTTTTTCAGGTTGTGTGTTTAGCTATGGTGTGCTTCATTTTTAGAGTACATGTATTTGTTTGTTTTCGGGTTTTCGGTGTGTTCCTATGTTCAAATTTGATTTAAGTGAGCATATTTTCCTATGTAATCCCCTGATGTGTAAATGCACAAAAAGATAAAATCACAAGGAGAAAATAACATCATGCTTTATTAAGTTTTTTTGTTGTCTGTAAAACTATCCTTGTAGTTTGATGGTTGTCCTGTAAAACCATGTTTGGGCTATCAATTTTCTGTAAAACCATTTACATGTTTGGGTTATCAATTGTCCTATAAACCCATTAGTATGTTTTGGTTATTGGTTGTTGGTTAGCCATTTTTAATACCATCTTGTTGTGGTAATTGGTAAGCCACTGATAAAACTGTTCCCGAAGGTTGTTGGCTATTATGAAAACCAAACCATCTAGATCATGAGCATGTTGAGGCAACAAGCTACGAGAGGAAGTGTGATTGTTTTTCTAACATATTCACACTAGGGGATGTTATGTTCAACTTAGTACTCACATGGTCGTAAATAGTTAGTGATTTACTATATGGTAAATTACTTAGTAACATTAATGTTATGTAACAATAATACATATATTTGGTGGCTAACCATAAAGAGCACGCACAAATCAACACGGTTCTTTACGGCCACACCACCGACCCTAATGACACATCGAGTAAAAATGCATTGTTGACGACTCTTTCCATTAGCTCCCATTCCACATCATCATGGGACCCATGAGGCATGATAAATATTTATGTTGGGTGTTCCACCATGGTAATGGATGGTTACCTCATCATTGTTTGAAATCGAGTATAGGTACCATGGGAATCATAACAGAGTTTAAGTCAATGTTTCATGTCCCCCTCCCCATAGTAAATAACAAATTGACGTGTTGAATTCGAAGCCATTGTCGAGTTATTCATGCAAAAACTCTACCAACAACATTATTGGTTATTAGTGCAAAAGCTTTGAATTGAACTGGAACTATTGGAGGAGCCCTTACCAACGCTATTTCTCTGGTTAACCCATCACTGTTGGTGCCACGGATCACACATGAAAGTAGTAATTATTTAATTTTTGTTTTCTTATTATTATGAGTTCATATATTTATGGGTTTGCAATTTATACAGTGTTGGTATATAGATGCTTGTAAAATACTTCTTTAATCAACATGTCACCACGCTCATGGTTTATAGAATGTATAAAATATTTCTCGACTCATTATGGGAATTTGATGGAGTAGTAGAAACAAAATAAAAAGAGTTCTCCACTAATGCAGCCTAGAATCTACGGTGAATAACCCGGGCGCACTAGCACATCACCCGGCTGAGTTGAGCGCTCACCCAAAGCGCAAAAAGGTACAAGTCCATCTTTAGAGTTGTTTATGTAGGATGTTAGTGTGATGAAGATAAGACATATTCAAATCCATAATTAAACATGAACATTCCACGGTCATAATCTAGATCTAGATCATAGAGAATCATGAATTAAACAATAAGCTCGTAATAAGATTAACCATACATGAACCGGTCTCGAGTTATATCTAACACCATTATCTAGCCAATATCATCCATTACATTAAACATTGTAAAAAACATAATCTAATTACATTATAAAGTATCACCATAATTTATGCGCATGTCGGATCCAACAAAGATAACTCTCTGATAATTCACACACACACACACACACACACACACACACACACACACACACACACACACACACACACACACACACACACACACACACACATCTATCTCTCTCTCTCAACTACATAGTTCAATACATATTTATAGAGGTGGGGACTTTCCCTCCACTACCTACGCACTTCTCAAAATAGGTCACATGCTGATAATAGTCACGCGCCTTTACAATCACATGCACTCATGCAAGTGCGCCAATAATAGATGTCATATAGTTAACTAGAAGAAGTAATCCTATTATTAACTATAACCATGCATGGTGCTTATCAGCCGCTCATTCCCAAAATACCATTTGCATGTCGCACAAGTCTCCATCCCGATGTGTGCTCCGTACACTATCTCCAAAAATAGCCCGTATCCATAAAAATGACTAAGTCCTAAGCCAAACTATTCTGGCGCACGTTTCCTTCCCTATCATTTTACGCCTTCAAATGTGCCTTGTTCCCATGCACGTATTCTTTGTGTGTATTCTCCTTAGAACAATATTATGTCTGCTCAACATTACCCCACACTAAAGTACATTGTCATCTCGAAATGGGAATTCTTTCTGATGTTCCCAAATAATAAAAAATAAGAATTTAAAGAATCAACTGTATAAAAGAATGAATATTTACTCTACAACATCCTCTTCTTCAAATGGGAGGATTAACTCTGGATATTCATTCTTAATCTCGGCCTCCAATGTCTACCATTCATCTAGCGTTGTCCTTGTCTTTTCTGGAATGTCTATGGCTATGGTGTCTAGTTCATCTTGAGTGATATGGTCCTTCTCATTATGTAGTACTTGGACAACATTGGCCATAGTAGACATCATTCCTTCCAGAAAATCCACCTTCTATTCTATGAGCTTCCCAATCTCATATATCCTCTCCTTATGCGGATCTTGGGTTGTTCTGAAGGCTTCGCGCTTTTGTTTTACTAGTCCCATAATTCTACATGCCTTAAAGTCTCATCTTTCATTGTTGTTAGAACGTCATTATCTTCAACTAGAGTTCGAGATCCTTATTATTGCCTGCGGGGTTGCACATAAATTCGAGCTTGGTCTGCTTTCTTTAGCTCATCATTTAAATTCTGGAGTAGCACCTCATACGTTGAAATTTTTCTGATCATAGAGGCCCTTGCTCTCTCTTCTTCTTTTTCAGCATCTTTTGGTGTGGGCATTCTAAGTGGTCCATTTTCTAGCACCAAATTAACCAAAGTGCGCACATAATGCATAGCAAAGGAAAATTTTTAGGTACATTTGGTTCTAGATGAGGCCTTGCTTTCAGAATGTAATCACCAATCTCCTCTGCCATGCTAATGAATGCCTCATTCTTTTTCCACTCTCATTCCTTCTCTTCCTTTAAGCTCTCTATTTCTGTAGTTTTATCTTTATTATCCTCCATCAGCGCTCTAATGGTGGTGGATTTATCTATATTTCTCTACACCACCTCACCAAATACCTTGACTAAGGTATTATTGACCTACTCATAAAACATAAGAGTGGGCTTTATGGTCATGTGCCTTCTTTGTGGTGCCTTCTTTACTCTTCTTGAGACACAGGACTCCTCGCATACATCAAAATCTAGTTCATTCATATGGGTTTGCATGGACCAAGATAGTGGTTTCCTTGCGTAGTGGCCATATTTGGATCCATCATTTACCATCCATATAATTCCTTAAGGTCCATAGAGTTTTGAAACCGGGCGTAGACAATTTTTCTTGTGTCCTCAGCATAGCCCATACTTGGCACAACATATTCTTCATTTCTCCTTATTCTTAGCTCCTTAGGAACCTAATCGCCAAGGTTTGGAGTTGGACCTTCTCCTATCGAGTCGTAATGAGGCACAATTTATTTTTCTTCTTTCACCCCTTCTTCTTCATCTCTCATTTATTTATCCCGGGATCCTCCACATCCTCTGGTTGAACTAGGGTTCTAGCGCTCTCTCTTCATACTCCTCCACCTCCTCATTAAGCTTGACTTTCTTCTTCTCAGTGCCTCTTTACGAGGGGAGAGTTGAGGTGATCTTCGTCTGAGCTATGATGTTCCTGCACCTTGGGTCTTGGTTCTTCTAAACACCCTCTTAAACGGTGCTCTTGAGGACCACATACACGTCTAAGTCCTCTTCTCCTTCTTGCGCCTATGGTGGAGTAGTTGCGTGCTCAATCTCCATTCTTTTGGTGGGTTAACTCTAGCCTCTATGGTCCAAGCCTCCACTATCCTCATGTTCTTCTTCCTCATCTATCTCTATGGTCATGACAGGATTTGGATCATCCACATTCTCAAGCTGTGTTTACCCTTAGGCGGCCCTAATAGTATGAACTCATTCTCCACATACTTGTTATTATCCACCTAGGGTTGAGTTGAAGATAGATGAGCGCGGCTCCACTTGTCCCCAATATCCAAACTTAATAGCTTTATATTTATAACATATGAAATGAGCCTCTCAATGTGGGCGGACTAACTTTGGATAAACATATGTTTTTTTAGAGTATGGCAGTCACAATCTACCTTATGCATGTTGAAGTTCATCCAGCGCACATCGGTAAACCTATGAGCAACCGAGGCCCAGTAGTGCATTGTGAAGGCATAGGGCAGTTGCATC
The DNA here is from genome assembly GCA_018340775.1 of Taxus wallichiana var. yunnanensis. NCBI lineage: Eukaryota > Viridiplantae > Streptophyta > Pinopsida > Cupressales > Taxaceae > Taxus > Taxus wallichiana. The sequence continues at coordinate 142,457,484 of CM031240.1, read as the reverse complement.
ATGGACTAAATGTCCCATCCTTCATTGCAAATTGTGCATGAATAAATTTTGATACACCACGAAATGTACTACCTTGCCCACTACCGAGGGTAGATCCTTTGGAATGCACCATTCCTCCTCAAATGTCACACGAAGTCTATCATACCATAGTTCTTCCCTTTTCTTGAACATGCCACTCATTATTCCTTCACATAAGTATTTCGTAAACCTCTTTGCGGGGACTTCTTCTCCACGGGGTATTCCCAAATTTTGTTCTTTAGCCCATACGGCACTCCAACTTCTACAAACATAAGAGATAAAATGATAATGCCAAAACTTATCTTCTCACATGTGAGCGCTTCCTTAGTAATAGTTTCTGCAATGTGCTAGCTAAGTTTCAGATTTCTCCTCTATCATTTTCTTACGAATGTGTAGCCACATGGTATTTACTTGTGACCAACTTTCTTGATCATTCAACTTAGTGAGCAGGTGCATGGTTGCCTGCACCATAGGATACTTCCTTAATTTGTATATGTCCATTCCTGTGGACCCTTGGAGCATCCCAACTCCTTTCTTGTGGCTATAACATCGGTGTTATCAATGAGATCACTCATAATATATGTCCATGTGCCCTTCAGTCCTGTCAATGTAGCAATCATGGATGTTGTGATCCTTACCCTCCATCTAACAAAATAGAAAAAGTCCTCATCGACTCTGTTCATAATCCATTGGTATAAAGCTTCTAGTTTTCCAAAATATGGGAGTTCATATAACTAATAAACCCCTACCTTCTTAAGCAACTTCTCCCAAATCATCATATATTGGCATATCGTCCATCGTGTGATTGTTGGTCTTTTTGTTCAATGACACATCGATTCTCCCTTAGTTTTAGTGGTGTAGTGGTTGTAATCATGTACTTTACATCTGCGGATGTGGGAATCCCAATCCTATCTGACTATAACTCCTTCTAGATACTGCATCTCTAAAAAATTGCTCTCAGGAGCAACTTTGACCTCAACTTCCACCTTTTTCTTCCCCTTTGTACTTGTTAGGTGCTTTCTTCGGTGTCATTATAAAAATCCCACCCTTTATCTTATGTGTGGAGTAAGCTCGGACCATAGCTCAAACCATGTGCCCTAGCTCGAAACTGCATGCCCTAGCTCCTTCTCAATGCTTTTTCTACACTCAAACACTTCACCAATGGGGACACAAGCCACTTCTATGCACAAAGCTTCTCTCCACATCTGGTTTGGTAGCTCTCTGCACCTCAACACGTTTCTCTTTGCTTGGTTAAACTTACCTCGCTCTAATACTTATGATCAAAAAGGTAAAAATGAACCCACATCACGTCCTTATATAGATTTTCAAAAAGTTAGTGTATTTATTGCTCCTTCACCTACCACCAATCCTCTCATTAATTGACCATTTCCCAATTTCTACGTGGTACACCTTCGCGCCCTAGCTATAACCTTCTAACGTGCCTTCCTACCTTCTAAGCTGCAGCCTCCTTCTACGCTCGTCCATGCATCAAGTATCTCACCACTCTACCTTCCCTGTAGTTTCCATGGCTGCACTTACCTCACGTTATATTGTTCATTCATTTATTTCCAACTATGGTCTTCTCTAGGATCAATCTTCTTTCTAGCAGCTCCTTTCCATCTTTAAATAACACATGTAACAGTATATTCTTATGTGTACCCATTTTTGAATAACAAATAACAACCACCCCACACCAATGGTATGTGCAGTCCTCTACGCATAAAAATACTTCAAATTGTAATTAGCTTCCAATGACACAAATGCACTTATTTCAAAAAACACCAAACTAAATTGACAAATTATAGTGACGAAGAAGGAAATACATTAAAATAAATACAGAAAGAGAAATCTATAATAAATGGTAATACTTCCTTATTACAAACACCAAGAAGACTTATTTATAGTAGGGCTTGACTTACTCCCATTAAATAAGTAACCGAGTAACCGTATTCCATCAAAATCCTCTAACCGTGAGCACACGATTCAAGTATATGAGTGATAACATATGGTCCCAACCATGCACCTTAATTTTGCTTGGATGGTGCATAAACTTGGATTCATAAAGAAATACCATATGTCCAATTTCAAGCTTCTTGTCCCTGATGTATCTGTCATGTCATGCCTTATGTCTGGCCTTTTCCTACTTCTGACTCTAACATGCTATGGATCGCCTCTCATCCAACTGTATTAACTTATCAATTCTTTATTCTAATGCCTGTTCATCAGCTATATCTCCAGCGCACGCAATATGCAATGATGGTAACATGAATTCCATTAGAAGAACAACTTTTGTGCCAAAAACCAACTAAAAGGGTGTGGCCTTATTCAACCTCTTATAGGTTTTTCTATATGCCCAAAGTATAGCGAAACTATACTATCCCAATCTTTCCTTCCAAAATCATAAAATTTTGTCAAGTTATAGCTCAATATCTTGTTGAAAGCCTCAGCCATCCCATTTGCTTGAGGATGATAAGGAGTATTCTTGTGGTGTCTGCACCATAAATTCATCCAACAATATCTGATTGTCTCATTCAAGAAGTGTGTGCCCCTATCACTTGTCAAGCTCAATGAGACATCCATACCTAGTGAGAATATTTTCCCCTAAGAACCTAGTTGTTGTGTAATCTTTTATAGGTGTTACTTCTACCCACCTTGTAAGATAATTTGTGCAAGTGATGATGTAGCGTGATCCAGTTCTACGCACGGTTAGGGAAATAGAACCCACAAAGTCTATAGCGCATTTCTCAAATGGCTTTGCACTAGCAATAGGCCTCAAAGGCATTTCATATCTTTGCCTAGGTTTTCCAAGGCATTGACAGTGATCACACACCTTACAATACTCTTTATAATCCTTGTATAGGGTCTCCCACCATAATCTAGTGAGTAGAATCTTGCGCGCGGTGGCATCACTTGCATAGTGCCCACCTACAATACCACCATGAGAATCTTCCATGATATCTATGCGCTCATGTTCTAGTACACATCGGCGCAATACTTCATCTCGGCCTAGTTTGTATAAGTCACCACTGATCAACATGAAAGGTGCAGTGTGAACTGCAAGTTGTTTCTTTTCTAATACCTTCATTGCTTACGCGCCATATCTATGCGTAAAAAGACGAAATATCCTCCAATTCGAAGGAGCGCGATGTAACCTATACAATTGTGTATCCAACATGGTATCTTCAATTTTCTACGTGTCTTCTCTGATTGAATCCTTGATAAGTGGTCCGAGTCGAATTTCTTTTACTGGTTTTACCACATTTGTAAAGTCAAATTTTTGGAATAAGACACCCATCGACATATGCACCCCTGTAAAATGAACTTATTTACCAAGTATTTTAATCCCATGTGATCAGTATAAAATAAAAAGGGTGTTGCTAGCAAATATTGTTTGAATTTATGCAATGCATAGATCACTTGACAAGGCCTCGCACTCCGTAGTCGTATAATTTTATTCTACAGAGTCAACTTTCTACTAGCAAAATAGATAGGATGATCTATAATACCTTCTCTAGGCTGAGCTAACATCGTACCAATGGTTGTGCCAAAGGCATCCAAATGTACGTGAAATGGTTGGTTCCATGAGGGAAAACGCATAATAGGCATTGTAGTAAGTCCCTCCTTCAATGCTTCAAATGTGTGTTGTTGCGGTTCTCCTCAATAGAATGTCCTTCTTCCTTTTAGTAACTCTTCCAAAGGCACGACAATCTTTACATATCCTTTGATACAAATTTTGTAATACCTGTGTGGCCCAGAATCCACGCACCTCACTCTAACTAGTAGGCTCCTCCAGCCTACATAATTGCAACCTTAGTTGGATCTACTAACAAACCATCCTTGCGGATGATGTGCCCCAGAAATTTCTAAAAGGTGTAGCAAACACGCACTTCTTGATGTTTAATAAGATGCTTAACTATCTACATCTTTTATACATTAGGCACAAGTTGTCACAATAATCCTTAACAAGCCCATACACCATCGATCATCCAATTAAACTTGCGAGAATTTATGAATAAAATCTTGGAATGCTTGAACAAATATGCATGAAAATACAACAGCGCATTTTTTAAACCAAAGTGCATCATCGTTTATGCAAAGATTTCCCATTCGGTGGTGAAAGTCATTTTCTCTTGATCCTCATGTGCAATTCTAACTGGTGATACCCTAAGAATCCATTCGTGAAAGAGTAAACTTTTCACCTGCAACACCTTCTAGTATTTCCTCGGTGAAAGGCATAGGAAAAGGATCAATCACACATGCAGCATTCAACTCCCCTGTAATCCACACAAATCCTAATCTAACCATATTTATTTATCTTGATTACCATGGGGCTCACCCACTCGATTCTTCTAGGGGCTTAATAATGCGATTTCAGCATTTTGTCGATTTCTTCTTTAACTTTTACGCGCGGGTTCAGATTCATCATGTAAGGTCTCTTCCTGACCGGGTGCACACCTTCTTTTAGCTTGATATTCATCTCACCTAATGACTCATGAACCCATTTTAACTCATGGTAACCCCTAGGGAATAAATCCTAAAAATCTCGTAGTAACTCAATTATCTTTGCCACTTCAAAATCAGACCAATAATCCCCAACTATTGCCTCCTTAGGTTCAGCATCCATGCCAATGTTCACCTTCTTGGTCTTCATAGGTTCATGATAGGCGGGCGTCCTCTTATCTACACTTTATCCTAACACTTTGCGTGTACTTGTTGAATGAGCTATGTCCAAATCTTTTACTTCATCATCATCCACTATGTAGACCATCTTTCCTTTCTCCTTCTCAAAGCAAGCGTGCGTAAATAATTCGGCATCTGTATCATCTACTTCATCAAAACGTGCTCCTTGTTCTTCCTTGCCAAATTTCCCTTGAATGATTTCTTCATCCTTTGCTTTGTCTCCCATAGTTAAGCACTCCATAACTGTAATGCCTCTCTTTACTGGAGGTTTAGTAGAAAGTACTCAAAATTCTCGGGTCATTCTGCAATTAATTCTTGCCAATTTCTATTCTAACTATTCATTTATGCATAAACATACCAAGCACGTGCACAGCCTTACAAAGTGGAATAAAGTTTATGCACCCAAAGTGAAGGTGGTAAAGCTTCATGCCCCTCTGTCCAGAGTCTCTCACACTTCTTTGAGCGTGGTGTCTTGAATCGGTTGATTACCATTATATACACATATTTGAGTAGGCACATTGCTCCTGAAGAACCAAGTGGTTAAATCAATTCTAACTTCATTCCATTTTATGAGATTATCCATGTGAACCATCCATCGGTAGCGTTATTTTCCCGCGCGGGTATACACTAACATATTTCTTATTTCAATTTGATTTGTCTCTTTGCTCATCGATGGCACATAGGAATACCGTAGGATCTCCTTCTCCAAAGATACCGGGTACATAGCTATTACCTATCCTCCTACTATAACAAGGTTTTCTCCTCTGTGCAATTGTGCTTCTTACATTGCACCCAACCATCGCATAGGTGTCATGTGCCCAATTATCACAAGTAATACTTGTAGTATCACTAATGGATTATTCATCTTCCCACTAGAGGATTCCTTCTTTAGATGTCTCGAGTACTTATGGATCTCGAATGGTGTGTACATAAATTATGTTCAGGTCTTCCACACTCAATGGTTCAACATAAGGTGTAGACTTCCCATCTGTCAAAGGGATAATAACTTTTTCTTCCTTGTTCTAAAAACTTATATACCCCTTGTTGAACTGTAGATCAAATTATTTGTGTAGCACCAAGGGCGCCTAAGTAGAGTTGAGAAGTTTTCCACTTACTGCAAGTGCTAAGACCTCAAAGTCCCCAGTAAACTTGGCCCCTTGTATAGTATTGGATGCATCCTTTAAAACTCCAATGGAAGTGGCCTTAGTTCGATCGACCATAAACGATACATTAGAGGATGGCTGTAATAGAGGTCTTCCCATCTATACCCATGCATCTAAAGTAAGCACATTCACTTCCACACCTATGTCAATCAATATATTTCTCAAAATCTATCCATCCACAATAGCATTCAGAGTAATCTCCTAGTCATAATCCAAGCTATGAAGGGAAGATTAGCATGCAGGATCTTCCATCCATTCTCAATACTTGCGCACTGAGTGTTTCCCTTTAGCCAATTCCCTAGTAATGGAATGATATTCTCCTCGGTGTAACATATTGCATATCTCTTTCAAATCAGTAATATCCAATTGACCTGTCTCTCTCTTGCCTTCTTTTTTCTAACTTTCGTGACCGTTTATTTAAACACTATATTTCACCCTGAATATTTTTGAGTACCTCCATGGTTTCCTGATAAACCTCCTTGTGATTTGTAGGATCTAGGTACCTTGCATGTAAAATGTCCTCCTTAGTGATTTTAGGCTTCATTGTAATGTCTCTTTGACACACGCAGTTTTAGTGTGTGTAGTGATCTTCACAAGTAATACCTCGGGTTACGGTTCCAACTTTGGCATCCATTGATTTTCTATGGTATGTTGTATTCTAACCATCCCTGCACCCTTTTTCTATTGTTTATGATGCTTACTAAGATGCTCATATAAGTATGGGCATTCCTCATAGTTGTGATTCTTTCCACAAAAAGAGCAAGTAATATTTTGAGGAAATTTGCACCTATAGTGGTCGGAAATCTACATGTAAAACATGCTCATGAGAAACTCACCTCATCCACCACTACGACCTCGACCCTCGAATCCACCATGTTATTTCTCGACCTCTACCATGAACTCCTTCAAAACACCCTTCATTTTGATCATAGCACCCTTGAGTGTGATCATGGTCATGGTGTTAAATTTTACCTTTAGAATTATTCGATATTCTGTCATTCACACACCAAGATCTATGGCATCATGGATCGACCAATCAACTTGAATTCTTTTGTATTTTGAGTCGTGGACCGAAAAATATTACAATAGCAAGATACATTCTTTCTTATCGCACGTTATAATAATGGGAAACGACTTACATCATGGTCTAAATGACATATCTTACAGTCTAGCAACAATGAACGTATTGACCTATGAGGAAAACTATCTTTAGTGTGCCCTTCCACTTCACAATCTGTACACCAAATCCCGGTCGTGTCTCATGAGTTTAATTGGTTGATAGTTTCTCCATTGCTTTTCCATAGCTACATACGTGCTTCAGGAATGGGCTCACTCCATGTTTATACTTTTGACCGCCTCAGCGTGTAAATTGGATGCAAGTGCTTTGCGCGGGGGTCCGTATATGTATTATGTGACATTGATCTTCTAAAGGTGTGATCAAGCCCCCAAAAAACCATTGTGCATGTTAGCTTGCATGGATATCATATAAAGTTTAGACAACAGTTTCTTGAAATGGGCATCATATTCCCAAACACTCTCAGTAGTGCCACTGCTTAATATTCATGAGCGCTCTTATACTCTTCTTCTCAAGGATATGAAACTCCTTAAGGAAAGCTTCTCATAATGCTGCATAATCTACGCAAGTCGATCGTGGTCAAACTTCATGTACCAAGTGTGGCGCGTCTGCAACATAGTTACAAATCGACTTCCCTTGCACTCGAAGCCATGATTCCTTTTGTGCACCATAAAATCTCACACATGTGCACATGCTCACCAACATCTTCTATGAATGTGCACATGATATTACAGATCTGTCTCTCTCCTCAACACCATCTACTCTATAATATCACACTACTTCTCTATCTCCCTCTCGTGCGCATCATTATACTTAAGTCACCTTTCTTCTCTTTTCCTCTCTTCCACTAGGTCCGCCATCCTTTCACCAAACTCTGCTCCCGACCCTACACATGGTAGGGTTTAGCTAGCCATTGGCTTTTATTCCAAGTTCAAGGTTACCATCAAGATCTTGATCGCGGTGGAATACCTTGCAAATAAGTTCCCCAGGATAACGTAAAAGCGGAACTCGCCTACCTCCATGTAAGAATAAGTGGAAATTGAGTACTCCAAAATATAGCTATTCAAAACACCATGGAACCAAATATCAACAATGCGCATCCAAATCTGATCAACATCATAGAGGGCTGAAATTCTTCCCACGTCTGACAAGTGTGTGATACCTCTAATTCCTTTTAGACACATAAGCAACCAGCCACTTGTAAAACTCTATTGGAAAGATAGCAAAGAATCTCTCATACAAACAATCATACAAAGTATTCTCTACCCATGTGCATGCATCAAACTCAGATCTAGTGTTGAACCTCGGCGTAACCTTCTTCCGGATCTTTTATCCACTCCTCAACACTTGCTAAGGTCAACCGGTACATCTTCATCGCGAAACATCCTAAAAAAGAGGTCCCAGCAACAAAACCAATGATGCAGCCTAGAATCTATGGTGAATAACCCAGGCATGTTGGCACATCACCCAGCCTAAGCTGAGTTGTCACCCAAGTGCGTAAAGGTACTAGGTCCCTCTTTAGAGTTGTTTGTGCAGGATGTTAGTGTGATGAAGATAAGACATATTCAAATCCATAATTAAACATGAACATTCCACAGTGCATAATCCAGATCTAGATCTTAGAGAATCATGAATTAAACAATAACTGTAATAAGATTAACCATACATGAACCAGTCTCAGTTATATTTAACACCATTATCTAGCCAATATCATCCATTATATTAAACATTGTTAAACACGAAGCTTCGTACATTATAAAGTATCACCATAAGTCATACGCATATTAGATCCAGCAACATAACTCTACAATAATACACACACACACACACACACACACACACACACACACACACACACACACACACACACACACCTATCTATCTCTATCTCTCAAACTACATAGTTCAATACATATTTATAGGGGTGGGTACTTTCCCTCCACCGCCTACGCACTTCTCAAAATAGGTTGTTTGCTGATAATAACCATGCACCTTTACAATCACATGCAATCATGTAAATGTGCTAATAATAGATGTCTTATAGTTAACTGGAAGAAGTAATCCTATTATTAACTATAACCATGCATTGTGCTTATCAACCACTCGTTCCCAAAATACCATTTGTGTGTAGCGCAAGTCTCCATCCCGATGCGTTCTCCATAGGCCATCTCCAAAATAGCCCGTATCCATAAAAATGGCTAAGTCTTGAGCCAAATTTTTCTCGGTGCGCGTTTCCTTCCCTATCATTTTGCACCTTAAAATGTGCCTTGTTCCTGTGTGCGTATTCTTTGTGTGTCTTTTCCTTAGAACAATATTATGTCTACTCAACATCCACTTTCAAGTTCGACATTGCAAAAGCTCTCAATAAAAACAAAAAATGATCTCAAGTCCCTTTGTTCTTCTCCTTATAATGCTAATTTGATATGTATTTATAGATTTCATTTACAATGGAATTTGACCGCGTGTTTTTGAATCGAGCTCTGTTTTCATGACAAATATTTTAACCAAATGCATAGAAGGATTTACATGACATTAATTGAAAAATTCGTAGAATTTTTTTGTAGATGTAACCCTATTATCACCCTTAGTCATTACATATAATTAGTACTAGATGTTCACACACTTAACTCTCCTTACTTTTTTCACTCTCTAACATCCAATACCTGAGTTCTCACCTAGTTTTTGAGGTTCTTAGCACCTAAACCTATTCTCCCACCATCTTAATGAGTCACAGACCTCCATTAAGGATTGTTTAGGTTTATGAAAACAATAATGTCACCTTTTCATATCCTTCTCACTTTGTGTACCATTAGTCTTAGGACTGTGTTTGCAACCTTTCAACTAGTAAATCATCTTGAAACTATATGATATTTTTTAACACAAAAATCACCCCAACCTTCTTGTTATCCAACTTGTCATGAGTTATAGAAAAATTTCCTTATCCTTTAAACCAATGTTTAAACCTCCAAACCTCTGGAATAGGGTACCATGGTTAGAGAGAGGGTTTTATGTTTGTTTTCTTTATTTAGTCTTTGTTCACACTTCTGCAAGGTTCCTATCCACACAAAAACACTTATATGGACTCCCCATACCATCTCAAGCCTCTAAGCAACATGCTCAGACCTCCACCTCCATCTCTTGATGATGCTTTATATATTTCACTATTGGATTAGTTTATGCATCTCTAGTAGGAGAAGACATGGTTACATGCCCATATGGATGTGTTTAGGGAGTGAGAGTGGTAGGGTCAAGTGCATTCACACTCTCAAGATAATTTGAATCATTCCTCTTGTATAAAACTTGTTATATATAGGAATGTGGACATTGATACATCTAATGAGCATGAACCCTAGTGGTAGTTGTATTACTATTATTTACTTGATTGTGATGTGTAAAACACTTAATTTTTTATATATGATTAATTGTGTACATGTTTTGTAATGAGTTTGCATTGTTGGTTATTTTTTTGAATCATCTAATTATACATGTAACCTATAGATCATCAAATATATCTATAGAATATTTACATTTTCTCTTGATTCTTACACCTATTGATATTTAGTATATGTGTATGTCCAATTTGAGACAATATTATATAATGGTTCATGATTATTTAATTGACCTCTTCATAATTACTTTATAATTTTATAATGGGGTCTCTTGCATATTGTTTTATTCATATGACACAATGATTAACTCTTTCTTGTGTGATGTGTCACTTTCTTACTCTCTTAAACACATGTAATCATATAAAAGAGAATCTCGTACATGTGGTTCTTAATTCATTTGCACTATTTTGTGTTGTTGTATTTTCTCTTTCTCAAATTTCTCATGTTATACTTGCTTTGTCATAGTAGAATAAAATTCCTCAACTAAAAGAGGTAATATTATCTCTCTAGTGAACTTGATGCAGAGTAGGATCATCAATAACTCAACATTCAATTACTCAAATGCACCTTGTTCATGCCTTGCCACATTTCCCAATCATCCTTTTCTTCCAAATAAAATCTTTTCTCAAATTTTCCCCTTTAAGACATCTTGCTCTTAAGCTCTCTTAGACCTCCCTACTTTGTTTTACCTCTTCACTCTAACCTTGACTTTGTTGGTTTATTCTCAACACCTATTCATTGTCTTACCTCTCCTTATCCTTCTTTATATACCTATTTCATCATAGCTTCACCTTTCACCTTAAGTCACTATACTAGCTTCTTGACCTTCAAGTTTGCTTAAGATACCTATAACTCTCTTGCCATTGTTTCACACTTTTTATATCCTTGAGTTTCTTCACCCCTCCATAGTATCAAAAAGACATTTTTATCCCTTTCATTTACCTTCTCTTCCTTAGTTAGACTTTCCCACTTACTTTCTCCTTCTATCTCATTTTCCTCTCTCTCTAGGACTATGTCTAGTTCCCAACTATCCTTTTCTTACTTTGAAAGTATCCCTTACTTGTAATGACCCCAACAATAACCTCAAACTTCTCAATGAGCATGGGCTTCTAGTTCATCAAACTTCACATATTCCTTGGCTCTTCTTAATAGTTTCTTAGTATATGGTTCTTGGACTATGTGTATAGACATTACCTATGACTGCCCCTGACCGAGTTTTGAAGAATGCATGTAATTATACTTCCACTCAATGATTAAACTTCCTTTTCATAACCTCTTATATTACTTATACACCCTCCTTCAGACTTGACTCCTTATTTATGAAATCCTTAGCCCCTAGTCATATGGTATGGTCATATGAGGGCTTAATCTTGTGATTCCTACTAGTAGGTGCTTAACTCCAACCCCCTTTCATTTTATTTGTGTGGTGAAGGTAAGATCATTTTATTTTGTTTTAGCGGTAACTAAAATAAATAGCAGAGCATAAACTTGTAAAGCTTGTATCTTTTGATCAACACCTCAATTTTGAGTGTCATTTTTTGTGAAAGTGCTTTTTTTTTTGTGCTCTTTCCATTGGAAATATTTATTTTAAGAATTAAACTATAATTTTAAAGTGTCATATTATAACATGCACTCATTATAAAGTGTCAAATATGGAGGGGTTTGTAAAATTTGTGGAAGAAAATAAATCACTCAAGAAGCAAAATTCTCTTCTATAAGCACTCATTCACGATAAGGATACACGAATACACTCCCTGAATTAAAATCTTGCTAGCTGCAGACATCACCATCATATTGTGGACAGTCATATCAATGTTCCTAGTCCACTTGCGGTTATTACTCTTGTACCCTCCTTGATCTGTTAGTTTTTTTAGCTTTGCTCCTAATCCTTGTTGGTGCTCAAATTAGTCTCGTCCCGTTTGTCATTAAATTTCCTTAGTTTGTGGCCTCTGTCATGTTTTATGTCTCCCCGTGTTGGTGCTTGAAGACTTTGTCGGACTAAGACACGTGTTGAGCCCGTGCTTGTTTGGGGTCTCTACTTTTCAGGACCATCTCAAAATGTGCCATTGAGACATGTAGCAAGTGGGGAAATGGAGAAACAAAGCTTCGGGGTTATTTAAGGTTTTTTACCTTTTGTAAAAAGGGATAAAATTGTAAGTTGAAGCGCAGCCCCAACAGGAAAGTAATGCCAACGTTGAATAGTCAAAAACGGAGGAGCGAGTCAGCAAGGAAAATTTGGAAATTTTTCCCTTTTTCCAAAAATGAGGTAAAATAGCATAATCGAGTTGTGGCTCCTCTAGGACCCACATTGGGACACGTGTCAAGCCTATTTTCTAGAGGGGTTGAGAAAAATGTCAAAATTTTACTTTTTCCAAAGGTTATAAAATGTCAAAAAGTGCTCCTATGCCCATTTCCAATCACATTTTGCCATGTGGAAGGCTCAGATTAAAAGTTGAAAGGAAAGATCAATGGTAGTTGTGCATTTCATTTGATTTTGCTGCCATTGAAGCTCCAAGATGTTTGGAGATGCATTTTTGCATCATTCTTCATCAATTTTTTGGCAAATTTGTGTCATTTTGGTCTGCAAAGTTCAATTGAATCAATTTGGGAGCTCAATTTGTAAATATGAAGTACTTTTGAAGTGGATTTTTGCTCGGGCTCGTGTAAAAACGTAAAATGCCAGATCCAAAAGTTGCAAAGTAAAATTTTAGAGGAAAAGGAGGGAAAAGGGATGAAATGATGAAAGTGCAGGTGCAAAAGGTGAAAAAGGTGTTGCCTCGAGAGCAAAAAGGGATGACTGTCAAAGTCCAGCTATGTAGAGGCTCAAAATGATTAAAAAGGGGATTTCTCACATGACAAAATTAGAATGATTAAAGGGACTCCTAAAAAGTTGTGACATAGCATCCTAATCATTAGTTGAAGGCCCAAGAAACGTGATCGGTTCACGGTTGGTCCACTGGCGCAGATTTTAGATCTAAATTTGTTAAACATCGTTTTACAAACAAGTTAGTAATGAAGGCCCCTCAAATATTCTTCTCTTTTGGGGGAAAATTGAGTGGGAAAAAATGTATAAATGCAATGAGAATACTCTTGCAAATGGTCAAAGTATGAATTCTTGAGAAAAAATTTGAGAAAGTTGTCTTCTCGAGAGACCAAAGCCGAGATTACATGTTATTTTCTTCTGTGTTAGATTTTCTGTCATGTCAAGTTGGTTGCAGATGTATAGCCATTGACAAGCACTGAGATTTCTCTGGAAGCTTTCCCCTGCTGATGAATCTAAGCAATTTTGGAATTAATTTGTGTCTAATCTCTAGCAATTTTTTGTCTACTTTATTTTTAGAATGTCTGCAAATAGTTTCTTTCATTCCTATTGCAATCTTATACTGAAATTTTTGTGAAATCACACAGGATCTCGTCCCTATGACAGTCTAATGGTATTTGCAATTTCATTTCAAGAAGAGCCTTCATCTTGGATGAGATAAAAAAATTTAAAATCAATTCACTGTCATTTGTTGATAAAGATTGTCTGTAAGTCTTTGGGTGTACCTTAGGCATGATTAATCATAAAATTTAGTGTTTAATTGAGTCTTCTAATTTGAGACTTCATGTTGGAGTCTCAAAGATTATGTGAAAACGTGTTGATTTGGGCCTCCATTGAAGCACACCTTCTGGTTGAAGGAACATCTTGACTGTTCTAAAGCTTTTTGTTGTGAAGTTTTTCATTATTGTGAAGTCCCTCCAAAGATCGGTATAATCAAATTTATCTTGCTTCATCTCCCACCAAAATCATTTAAAAACCATTAATCCACCCTGAACTACCCTTGTTTGCCCTGTGTATCAACAAAGGAACAAAATCTACTTACAAAAATATGCAGAACAATCAGGATTCCTTAATGTCTTTAGTAACCTTTGCCTTGTATTGAAAATATCTCCATAATATGGAAGTGACAACTCGTGAGAGTCGATTTGGTGTGTTGATCATATTTTCCCAAGGTCTTCTCTATAAAATTTGTGCAAAAGAAGGATTTACCAACATTCTTCAATAATAAAGGTTACAAAATAGGTTCTCTTACCTTGGTTGAGAGGCACAACCTAAAATAGTTAGGATAAGATCACATCCTTTTAAGGTGCTACCCACTTCTTCAAATCCTGAGTGCTAAAAAGTTAGATAGATTGCTTCCCCAGCTACAAACGACATACATAATCATCTATTTTCCTTTGAGTGTCTTGTCAAATCCATGATGCTACTTAGCCTTTGAAGGAGATTAAATTTGGGTACCAACAATCACGATGCTCCTAAGCCTATTAGGCTTGTTATTGCATGTTCTTCTGTGTCTGTGCCTATTGCAGTTACACATGTTGTGTATCCTACTTCTACTCACATGCATGGATATTTTGAGAAGCATACCACTGCATTCGGTTCTCGCATGCTCCGTTCTATGGGTTTCACTGGTGGAGGTATTAGAAGACATTCACAGGGTATTATTTCCCCTATTCCACATGTTAAGTGGAATTCTTGCCATGGCATTGGTTTTCGAGTAGGTACTTCATTGGGATCACACATTGACAAAGCTCCTATTTTTGTTCACTTGACTCTTTCCAAGGATCATGAGCAACACATGAGTTTTGCACCTTCACTCAGGCTTGAGAAACCTAAGATTTCAATCACAAACATGATCAACCCGACACACATTTTGATGTTTTCTTTGCATGAACCCATTGTTCATTTTGCACCAAGTCATATCTGAGCATCTTCTTCATACATCCGTGTTGATTTGGGGTGGATATATGATCACTCATTGTGGAGACATAGGAATTCATTGAGAGGACTCTACAGGCATGGATCCTCCACCATTCGACCTTTTTCCACTTTTTATACCTTTCGCATTGTAATGCTCCTTATTTTGAGCATTTTTCTTTAGCAGTGTAGTGTATCTCTCTTGTTTGTTGAGATATTTTGCATATGTATTTTCGACACTTTTGGCATGTTGATAGTCTCTCTTATGGGGAGCTATTCAGGGAAGCCCAGTGTTATTTTGTCGAGTGTTTGAGTAGTTTTTTTATAATGGGAGGGTGTGGTGCTGATCCTACTTCTTCGGGTTTGTGTCCTTTCCTTATTACCTTGGCTTTTCTTGGATTGTGACACTTTTGATTTTGTGTTATTGCCTCGTTGTTTTAGTTATTGTTCTTAGATCATGGCACACCTATTTGCAACAATTGGTCGAATTATGTTTGGTGTTGTTTTACACTTTTGACATCACTTTGTTGATAGTCTCCTTGTATGGAGCTATTTTGTTGAAGCCCATTGTCGGTTGTTTTTAGTTTTGTGATCGAGCAATGGATTCAAACCACGGTGCACACAAAACTTCTTCAAAGATTGTATGAATTTTTGAGCCACGCTCCTTGGGATGCCTTGCAACGGGTTTTTGCTCTCTCTAATTTGTTGATATTAGTTTTGGGTACCTTGTGGCATCCCTTTTTCCCAGTTATTGTACATGAGTACCTCATCAGGCCTAGTTTTGGGACTCATATTGTGGTTATGTCAATTTTATTTTGGGCTCCTAGCTTCACTTAAGGGGGTGTTAGAGTACGTATTTACCTTAGCTCATGTTCACCTAGGTACTTTATTTAACTTTATTGTATTTATCCTCACCCACTTATGTGTGTGGATATTTCTTTTATCTTATTTAGATATTAGGAAGATATTACCGAGTTGTTAGGCATAGTTATTTCCTTGATCTATGGTATTGAATAGGTCGTTGATGACTAGTTCTTTCTTTAATTTAGGGCTTGATCTATGACCTTGACTAGTTCTTAGATTGTTATTCCTTTCCTATATAAGCAAGGCCTATTCTCATTGTATTTCATTGAGTTCCATAATAATATATGATATTGTTGCTCATTTGTTTGCAAAGGTTTTATGTAATGTTATTACGCGAATTGCTTTCATCTTATTGATCATGGTGTTTGATTAGCATTTGAGTTTTTGGCTTGGTACGATCTGGTTATTATTCCTTTTAAAATGACCTTTTCCCTTTAATATAAACCCTAACTATGTTTTCCTAGCACGAGAGCCCTTGATTATCAATTAATACCCATTATCCACTTTATTATATGTGTTAAAGCATTCAAACCTTCTAAGAGACCTACTCCATGGATATTTACCTCCTTCAGGCTATGGAAAAAATCTTATGTTATGAATCAAGACTTTAACCTTCTCAAATTGCCTTGTTCCTTATTAAAACCCTTATTCAAGAGACTTGATAAGACAACTCTTCAACTCTGACAACTTACTCATCCTGAGACACACTTGTACATTGAAATCATCATTCATTTCATCTAATACATTCACTAATTGATCATTCATAGTATTCATTTATTTCTCTTTATCAATAAGGATATTTATTGATTGATCTTGCTCTATAGTCTTATATGTTAATTTACTTGGTTTCTCTTTCTTAGGGATATTGGATACTTTCTCTGATAAATGGTTTCCATTTTTCAATGTGTATTTTTTATAGGATTAGGATTGCATGAAGATTGATCTTGTTTATGGGAAACCATGTGGTCATTGCATACAAAATTAATGCAATCATTGGGGATGTCAATAGTCACTTCCATTTGTGTGAACCACTACTTTTTCAATAGGGCATTATATTCCTCATTGTTAGAAAATACTTGAATTGTAGTATATGTAACGTTGGGTCCCACTGCAATATGCATATTTATTTGTCCTTATGAATTTTTATAAGGTATAAAATGTTGTAACTCATGTTGGTCATAACCTAGTTTCTTAATTAGACCTAGGCTATGTGTGTTATTTGTTTTCTCCCTATCAGTTATCTCCTTATTATGAATTTCACTAATGAGTGATGCTCGTGTAAAAAAGGGATCAAATCACTTTTTATTATGTAATACCTTGATCAAAGGATCCTCTTTTACTAAATGCGGTGTGTTGATTATTTTATTTTTCTCGGACATATTATGTACTTGATCTCAAAAATTATTAATATCTTTTGGTGCTTATGTTATTTATACTTTGTCTCTTCATTGTGTGTAACACTCTAACAAGTTAGATGTCATATATGATCATGTAAATTCCATCTCTTTTAAGGTCTTGTCAATTAATGTGATGATAGTTGTATAAAGATCATCCTTGATGTTGTATCAAGTGGTGTTGTGTTCTATATCATGTGGTACAAAAATAACGAGCTTCATATGAGAAAACTTGTGAAGGATTGATGTTTGTCCATTGGTTGATCAAGCTATCTACACACAAACCATGTAATTGCAACTCTAAGAGATGCATCTGCATCTGATATACATACAACATCGATAACATGTATGTTTTTTAAATTTATGATGGATGACCCAGAAGGATTCCTAGAATAAATATTTGCTGAGTCAGAGCGCATTGTAAGCAATATTAATTTTTGGAAATGAATGGGAATTTCATAGCTCGGTTCAATTTGTTTTCTATTAATGATTTTTATCAATTCGTATAGGAGAAAGAAATCAATATCCAATCATCATTACATGTGTGCCCTGATTTTGGATGTTTTCCTCGGTGTAACCAAGTTCCTAAGAGGCTATCAAATGGTGCATCCACTAGTGGGGGTGGGATTCACATTGGTTCCAAATAGGTAATTTATTGTGGGATATTGGTTCTAGGGTTTTGATACTTTACCACCTATATCAACATTTTTCAACACCTTAAACCAACCAAGTTACCCTTGTTCAAGCTATTGTCAACACTCATTCACCTCCCCATCACTATCTTGCCCATTTTCCAATTTTTGGCCTTCTTGGCTTCTCACAAGTATCTCACCATCTCCAACTAGATTTTGAAATTTTCTTTGACCTTTCTCAAGTTTCTCACTCTCATCACACTATGATAACACCTCTTAACCCTTATACTTAGGTCACTCACCTACCTTCCTTAAATATCCCTTCTCATCCTTAATCAACTAGCTCCTTAATGCTTCTTGAGTCTTGTTCTCTAGCACTAATTAGTCCTTGTACTTTGTTTTGACTTCTTTGCTTTGACTCTTTCAAATTTTATTAACATTCACCATTCCCTCATTCTACTACACCTCTTAGATACCACCTTGAACACTCCTCTATTCCCTTCAAGATTCTTATCACATCATTTGTGTGCTCTTCTTTAAGGTCCTTATCATTGATTGTGATAGTACAGTCCATGATGTCCTCTCATTAAATGGTTCTAAAGTCCTTTCTAACACTTCAATAACTTTATTCCATAAGTTTAACACAAGTTCTTAGACCTTGGAATTATTATATTCACTTTCATACTAATCTATTCATGACTGTCACCATATCATGTTGAGGACTATGCAAACATGACTTGACTGAGTTTCATCACTATGGTGACTCCACATATTTGTAACTATGGTGACTTCTGCAAGGTTCATATCCACACAAAACACTTATATGGACTCCCCATACCATCTCAAGCCTCTAACAACATGCTCAAACCATAAGATTACTCAAAATATCCCATTTCAATAAAAAGGTAGTCCTTACACAAATTTTAAAGACAATTTCCACTTTTTTGAGTTCTTGATCATGCATTCCCCTGATTTGGACCTCTAGAAGGCTTATTAGTGATTAGAAACTCACCTTGATGGATTGTAGAAAATGTATCTTTGTTTCTCCTTGATGAAACAAGTTATAATTCCTTTATCCTTCTTTCAAAACCCTGTCATATCGAGATCACAGTTTCTAGGTGTCTTAATCTTTTATCCACACAGTCTTAATCATATGACTGACCTCACAAATATAGATGGATATTGTAAAAATTCATCCTTCACACAAGATGCATTTACTTCCACATTCTAATTCCTTACCACATATTCAATGATGCAACAAACCCTTACCTCATCCACTCAGTCCCTCAAACTTGCATGCATTGTTTTATCTTACTAATCACCTCCTTAGAGCACATTAATGATCTCTTGGTGGTTGTACAGTTCTTCTAAACTGTTGGATGGGAAAATTGACTAAGTACAAAAGAAGCATAAGAGGCTTATGTGCGAAGAACATGTGCATGCAAAGGAACATGGGTAGTGCGCAGATTTTGGACAAGGTAGCGCATGGGATTACGCACATACAAGGAACAAAGTTGGGACTTAGCTGATTTTCTAGATCGGGCTAAAAATAGACTTGGAGTGTGGACCAAGAAAGTAGGAAAATCACATGTAGAACACACTTTGTAGAGGCTATTAATAGGATTAAAGCATGTCATGTATCTAGGACTAATCTATTATTCACTCAAGTTGTAAAAGCATCCAAGCTTTATACACATGGCTATTTTCAGAAAGAAATAATGAAGGCTATTTTGAGAGCACGCCTATTATTAGGAGAGTGCATGGGTGGTGAAGGGCAAGTCCCCACCCATATATATACTTGATGTATGTCATTGTTCTAAGTAGTTCGAGTTCGGGATATCTTAGGCAAGTCATGTTGTTTTGTTACAAATCTAGGGTTTGATACTTGCGTGCATGGTTAATCCTAAGGGCAAGCCCCTTCAAAGACACAATGATAGTTGGCCGTATCGATGTGGCATCCTAAGGGGTAAGCCCCTTCAACACGCACCAATTCCTATCTTTGCAAAGGCCCTTACCCCCATATGCCGAATTCAGAGTGAGAGTATGATATCACGTAATTTTTATAGCTTCAACTTTCATCATAAAAATATAAGTAATAAACAATTTTCTATATACAAATGATATATGCACATTACCATTATCTACAAATATAATTAGTATGAAAAATCAAACTTACTCTAATGTTATTCCATTTAACACAACTAAGATCTCTCAATCATATTAAGAAATTACTAAACGTTTAAAATTAATTATATTATGAAAAAATTAAAACTAGTCGCAACTATGTCTATTCAAAGATAAATTACTAAATCAAACCAAAATAGTACATGAATAATAAAATTGGAATAATCACAATAAATAGATAACATCAAAAATAAATAGCAATGCATTTACTCTCATATGTAATTTTTAAAGAATAAATACCAATGCATTTAGATAACATCAAAAATGAATATTTACATTTCAAAGCCATTTATTATGCCATAATACAAATAATAATGAAACAACTTACAAAAAAAAAATTAAAAATTAGGAATATGTTCAACTATAAAAACAACTCAATCATCCATAACATATGAGGTGAAATTTATATTCAAAATTAATTGAACGAATAGGTAATAGTATCATAAAACATAAATACTTATATTCAATATTTTTATTGATTTGTATAAACAAAATAGAAGTATAAATCAATTATCTGCAACTTTTATACTAATAATAAAATCATATCAGAATAAGTGTTTCCAAATAGTTTAATAGTTTCACGAGAATCCAAACTGGTCAATAATAATATATTTGTGTCATTCTCTAGTTTGTAGAAAAAAAATCTTCATGTGAATTTGGGCTTTTGGTATGCGGCAGTAAATGTTAATCGCTAAATATTAATAAACTGACCAAACCTATGCATATACCCATACCTAATATAAGCATGTTTAATATAAGAAGCTTATAGTGTATGACATTTCAAATGTATGTGTTGTAAATTACATCAATAATTTAATTGTATGGCATTACTACTAAATAATATTTACTTCCATAGATGAGTTCATCTTATTGAGACACTATGTTTTTCAACATTTTTCAAAAACAATTCCCTATCAAGTATATGAAATGTCGTCCCTGGGATCAACATATGATAAACATACTAAATCAACTAACATCAAAAATATCATACTAAACTAGACAAACGTTAAAATTTGGAATCTACCATACTGATAAAACTTTGGGGGACACTCGGCAAGAGAGCACATTTTATCAATTTAAGAATAACCATTAATTAATAAGATGGTTGTTCAATTAATTTATAGTTAATAATCACATGATTATCTAACCTTTTATTAAACTATGAGAGTTATGTTTTAATATTGTTTTATAGAGTGCATTAATAAATAATGTGGGCTTCACTTTATTGGTATGTTATGTTGAATGACACTTCCAAATTAATATTGACCTCTCACAAAATAAAACCCCTCCTCTTTATTGAATAAGCTAAATAAAATTGAACTAATTGTAAGTCAAATATAAGAACCTTCCTAAGTAGTATTTCTAGTTAGTGGGTGTATGCACAAAGATGGGGGACAAAAAGCGGACAAAAATCTATTTTTTGGTCATTTTGGCCATAATGCGCTTGCGTTATGGCTCGATCGTGTTATAATGCGAAAAGAGAAAGTCTAGGTCACGTTATAACGTGATCGCATTACTGCTTCGGGTTTACTGCCAAAACATGCTTGCGTTATGGTTTTCTATGTGTTTTTCCACGTTATCCCTCCCAAATGGACATATTTTGCATTGGAAATAGGAATGTGAGCACGTTATAACGCGCAGTATTTCATTTTGTTGGGTTTGAAATACCCAATCCAAAGGCTTGGATTTCTAAACCAGAGGTTTGGACTGTGTATTGCGTGATTAAAACCGTGTTTGACAAAAAAACATCAAAATTTCACATGTGCACCCCAATATCTCATGCATTAAAACATAATATTCAAAAATAAATTATACTACGATGTCAAGCTCATTTTTACCTTGATGATGATATAATTATTTCTAAAATATGATTTGTTTAAGGCTTTCATCCATAATTTCTTTTACTAGTGCCTTGTTTTCTTGCAAAAACCTATGCATACGTTTTGGTGCACTATTTACAATTTTTTCATCCAATTTTTTTTTAAATGTGGTTTTTCTTAACTCCATTCTACATGCACTCGAAAAAAAAAAAATCTGAAAATGACTTTTTTTTCCCCAAAGCTATGGGGCCGCACACACAAATATTTCATTTTCTGGATATGTGCACTTTGAAAATTAATAAAAATTATCTATTCATGCAAAAATTATGAAACTTTAGTGGGACCTCGGACATGGTCTTATCTAACTTTCTACCTAACGGATTTGAAAAAATATATGCAACTCAAAAATGGGGGAGGGGGTGGGGGGGGGGGGGTGGGGGGAGGGTGCGCGTGGGGAGGGCGCACACACAATAGGTTCTTATCTTTTTGCGCAAAAATAGACATACTTTATGTGCGCAAAACATTTGAGCCTCTAATCTCAACCATTTTTTTAAAAATAGTAGTTTAGAAACTAGATTTTAAGCTCTATGGTACTTATTCTTATCACTTTGTCAAATTTTGAGCATAGGCATGCCAAATTATTCGATGAAGTTCATGTTTTGTTGATTTCAAGAAAAAGGTGTCCCTTTTTTACCCCATTTTGGCCCCCCATCTTTGTGCACTTACCCTAGTTATATATTGTTGGATGATATTTATATCTTACATTAACTAATAGCACTTGGCTTTAATTTTCAAGGACTCTCTAGGAGAGCACACTTTCTCAAGATAAGAACCACCATTAATTAATAATATGGCCCTCCAATTGAATTTTAGTTAGGACTAACCTAAATAAAGATGGTCTAATTATACGTCAAATGATGGGAATAGAGATGGACTAATTGTAAGTCAAATGTGGGAACCAATAGTAAGTCAAATATGGGAACCTTAATGAATAGGCCTTCCTCTCTTAAGGTGGGTTGTGCTCACTTTTGCAAATATATTTGTGACCTCCTCATCACGGCTACAACAACTCTCCAAAATTTCTCTCTTTCCAATCCTCTTTTAAGATAATTTATTCATTTTTATATCCTTGTGGATGCTCACATATGTCCCTACATGCACCATGCACATCATTATCTAGCATTTCAAATTCCTTGGGGTAGAAATATTCTACCTCTTCCTCAATCATCCATTCATTCCCTTCTTCACTACATTCTTCGTGTTCAAACTTTTATTTACTCGAGAAGAATTCTTCCTTGTATTCACAGTATTGTGACTCATATTCAACTTCTAGGATCTCCATTGAATCATGTATGTTCTCTAACTCTCTCTTTAGTTCTTTAATATTTCTCTTTTGGGAATTGATAATTTTTCCCTAGTTCATCCTCCTTTCTTATACTTTAATTCTAACTTTCAACACCATGAATTCAACCTTCAACTTCTCTAAAATATCCATTTCTCTTTTCTTACTTCAACAAAGCTTCTACAAGCCTCTCCTTAAACACTCACTTCTTTTATCACTTTCATACCTCGAAAACCCACTACTGCAAATAACCTTTTCTCCTTTCTCTTTATCACTCTCTTGGGATATCTCAATGCCTCTCAAACTTACTTTCTTATATACATGTTCATATGTAGTTCACTTTCCTCTCAAATTTCCACAAGTTTCCTTTTCACAACTTGATCTTTGTTTTCAAACTCTTTTTCACATCTTGATCACTCCTCTTTGTGATAACATTCAGCTGCCACCTCTCTTCATGTTAAAAATTTCAACCCTTATTCTCTTTAGAAGTTATTCCCTTCTCTTCAAAAATTTTAAAGTTTAACTTTCTTCTTCACGTTCTCTTTGTGTTTCACTAGGACTTTACTCTCACTTGAAAAATTTCTTTCATAACCTGTTTTAACTCTACACAAGAGTATCCTTCTCAATTTTCACACTTATCTCTTACTAGTAGGTCTCATTTTGCATATCCTACACCAATCACTTAAGATTCCAACATCTCCTCACACTCTCAAGTCTTTGAAAATATTCTCTACCCGCTCTTAACCTTAAATGATTATTTTGTCTTCTACCCATACAAACACAAAGACCTATGGAAGAAACTCTACACTTTCTCTGTCAACTTACACTTATGCAAACTCTTCTTTGACTTTTCTCTATATACCTTCTTTCACACACTCTCCCTAAGATATTTTAATGAGCTATGATACAAATTAATGTAATCAAGTTAGAGGGTCTTGAGATAACAAGACCCCCATACGAAACCCCAAAGTTAACACAACGTAAATTGATACAAAACAACATTATTTATTGATACTCATTCCTCAAAGGGAATAAAAATGTGGCATAGCCTCAAAGGGCTTACAAATTACTATGTGGAGAATCTGCACCTAATTTTCTCAAATAGAGTTTTTTTTTTTAATTATATTAACACTCTTCCCCCAATGTGTCTCACACTACCTCAAGAATAACATAACTCTCTAAATTTTTGTAGAACTTTATTCCAAATTAAATAACATGAGAAGCAATCACACCTAATTAACAACAAAACAAAAAATATAAGTTCCCAAAAAAGAAAAATAGTAAGCAGAACAAACCTTCAAATAAGAGGTACCTAACAGTCAATAATATTAAGATGAGGAATAATTAGCTAGTCAAGAGGAAGAATTTAACTCAATGGAGAAAATGAAAATAAACATTATTTGTTTGATGCAAGATTATATTGGCCTCATGGATTCTCTTGCATCATATTCCTAGATATTTTGTATACCCATGGGAATTCCTAATTCACTTCTACTACACACACCCTTAAGCATCTTTATAAACATTTACAAGCTCAAGTGTTAAAATTACATGCATGTATGTTTAAGCCTTCTAATTTTATGGATTCTACTCAATTACTTAACAATCCACTTGCACCTAAAGTGGATTTTTATCCTTTTCCGCTTGGATTTGTCTCTCTTAAGCTTCCTATTTATGAGGGAAAATGTGATCCCAAGTAGTTCAGCTTTTATCCTTTCATGTCGCTTGCTTAGACTATACTTACAATGATCAATTACTTACCAATATTTTTCTTAAAGCCTCAAAGGTTATTAATTACATTGGTTCTATGATCTACCCATGCCTTCCATCGAGGATTTTAATCAGTTAGATGATAAATTCCTGGCATAATTTTTTATAACATTGGTGAAAATATTTCATATGCTCAAATAACTAAGATACAACAAGGCTCTAATGAACAAATCAGTGACTACATTTTGTACCATACAAATATTCTTACTAAGATAGACTATCTACTCAATAAGATTCAAGATTTATTTTCTCAAATCCTTGTGTATCCTTTATAAGAATCAATTATGTTTAAAAAAATTAGATGTTTTTATGAGCTATGTCACACTTTAAAGTAGTGACAGTTAGGATCCTTATATCAACAAGCATAAATATGCATTTTCTGTCCTAATACACCTACATCCAAATTTCTAGGAAAATCTAACTACAAATTCAAATCTAAAGATAACAAGCCTAATTCTAAATTTAATGTTAATTCCATGGGTAAGTGCACCAAGTTGGGGGCAAAGGAGTCTTAAGTGGACATATTTTTCCGAAAAAAAAATTCAACTTGTACGAGTATTTCAAATAGTTACACTCAAATTGGAAGTCTGTTGTAGAAATATGAATCAGTAGCAATTTGAGTCTAGTTTCTAAGCTACAAAATTTTATTGAAAATGGATAAGTTTAAGTGGGTCAAACTAAAATACCAACAGATACTCTTGTTTTTGTTAAAAACATAATAGAGTGACTTTCGTGCCCCCACCATTTTGTGAGAACCATTTACTATTTTTGAAAACCCTTTGGTAGAAAGATATCTAGGAGCATCTAGTTTGGGCTCCATTTTTTTAAGAATTTTTCAATGAATATTTTTTATTTATGATTTTTCTAGTACAGAAATTTTATGTTTTGAAAAATAATGGATCTCCAACCATGCCCTCTCAACTACCTCAAAAAATATCAAAAATTAGATTATTATTTTTGAATATGTATATAATTATGCCTAGTTTGGGCTAGTATAATTTTTTTAAATTTCGATCACCCAAAAAAAAAGATACACCATGAAAGATAGACATATTTACACTTCAAAAAATAACTATAAAAAGGCATAGAAAAATAAATAATATGGAAACCTTATATTAGTCAGAAAATTTGAAAATTTATATTTTTAGAAAGAAGAGACTCTGCTCTACATCGTGGTATAATTTTTTAAAAATGGATCGATTGTTTTATTTTGATTTATCATAGAGGAAGTGGCATTTTTACATTTTCTTGTAAAAACACGTTGTTTGTTGTGTTTGTGCAGGTCCATGCCTCAAGCTTGGGGATCCAAACCGGATCCCAAGCCTTGAGGCATGGCTTGGGAAAAGAGAAAACGCAAAATGTGTACGTGTTATGTGTAGTATAAACATAACGCGTACGCATTTTTTTTGTGTAAAGTATAAACATTATGCATGATTTTGACATGCTTCTATTTACATAAATAAATGTTTAAGTATAAGAAATAATAAAAACTTATACTTTAAATTTATTTATGTAAATATAAGAAATTAGGGTCACTCTACACCTTATGGAATTAGTCTCACAACTCCATGAGTCATGGTTTAGGAGATAGTTTTTAAAGTATAATTTGGTCAGTACATAGGTAATTTTTCAAGATTTCAACGATTCAGCCTAAATATTTTAGTGTTTAACTTCTACAATCAAAACCCTAAACCATAGGCCATAAACCTAAACACTAAACTATAAACCTTGAGCCCTAAACCCTAAACCCTAAACCTTTAACCATGATCCATAGACCACAAAACCTAAACCCTAAACCCTAAACCTTAAACATTCAAATTTTTACTCGTGAGCCATAAACCCTAAGCCTTAAGCCCTAAACCCTAATCCATAAGCCCTAAACCATAAACCCTAAACCCTAAACCATGAACCATGAGCCCTAAATGCTAAACCCTAAACCCTGAACCATAAAAACTAAATCCTAAACCCTAAACCTTGACCCCTAAACCCTAAACCTTAAACACTGAATCTTAAACCCTAAACCCTAAGCCTTGAACCCTACACCCTTATCCCTGAGCCCTAAAATCTAAACCCTAAACCCTAGACCATATACCCTAAGCCCTAAAACCTAAACCCTAAACCCTAAAACCTAAACCCTAAACCCTAAACCCCGAGCCCTAAACCATAAACCCTAAACCTTAATCCCTAAACATTAAATCCTAAACCATAAACCCTAAACCTTAATCCCTAAACATTAAATCCTAAACCCTAAACCATAAACCATAAACCATAAAACTTGAACCGTAAACCATAAACCCTTATCCCTAAACACTAAATCCTTAACCCGAAACCCTAAACCCTAAATCCTTAACCTCGATCTATAAACCCTAACCATAAACCCTAAACCCTAAACCTAAAACCTAAATCCTAAACCATAACCTTGAACCTTGAACCCTGAACCCTAAACCCTAAACCTTAAACCTTGAACCATGAGCCCTAAACCCTAAACCCTAAACCCCAAACCATATTTCATCAATATTTCCTAGTCTCGTGCCTAGAACCATCATTTAGTCTGCTTATAGAACTACCTTGTTTATGAGAGGTGGGACAAGTAACTAAATGGATATGACATCTACCTTGTGCCTTGTAATGCATATATTACACATCTCTTCCAAACTTGTTTCTCCCCACATATACTTGCGCTCTTGAATGTAAATTTATTCACACTCTAAAACAAATTTCACATTTCTCATATTTCCATGTATGGTATTATGCAAGCCAGGATGACCCATTGGAAGTTGGAAAAAATAACCATCACAACAAAAAAATCTTAAAGGAAACAAAATAAACATAGAGAATATATCAATGCAGAGGTGTAGGATCATAATTGAATTTCCTGTAGTATCCTCTCCTCCGGAGAAAGATAAAGTTTAAGTGTTCTACTAGAATGGATAGTAAATTTGACAGAACTTCCTAAAGTGTTCAAAATAAGCATAGAAACAGGGAATGGCTAAGAACACTAAGGGGTTATCAATCACCTAGTAAATCTTTCTTGTTTAGTTCTAAATGGGAGTTACCTGGCCTACGACTTAGTGACCTTCCATTCATTGATAATTCCTTATATGATAAACCCATGGATGTTTTCAAAATATCAACAGATGAAAAACATCAAATTTTGATGACTCTCTTTGAATGTTCTGCCTACAAATTCGATGAACCCTGAACTCTGTGACCTAAACCCTTAACCCTCAACCATGAGACCTAAACCCTAAACCCTAAAACCAAAATAATAAATCCTAAACACTAAATACTAAACCCTAAAACCTAAAACCTAAACCCATAACCCTAAACCCTTGACCCTAGACCCTAAACGTTGAGCCCTAAGCCAAAAACATTAAATACTAAATCTAGAGCCCCGAGCTCTAACCCCCAAACCTTAAACCAATAACTTTGAACCCCGAACCTTAAGCCATAAACCATGAACCATGAACCATAATCCCTAAACCATAAACCCTAAACCTTAAGCCTTGAACCCTACACCCTAATCCTTGAGCCCTAAACCCTTAACCTTAAACCCTGAGCCCTAAACCCTAAATCTAGAGCCCTGATCTCTAACCCCTAAACCTTAAACCCGTAACTCTGAACCCCAAACCCTGAGTCGTAAACCTTAAACCATGCACCCTAACCCCTAAACCCTAAACCCTGAGCCCTAAACCGTAAACCCTAAACCTTAAGGCCTAAATGTTAAATCCTAAAGGTCCATAAACCATAAACCCTAAACCCTAAAAACTAAATCATAAACCCTAAACCCTGACCCCTAAACCCTAAACTCTAAACCCCAAGCACTAAATCCTAAACCCTAAGCCCTAAACCCTAAACCCTAAGCCCTAAACACTAAACCCTAAACCCTAAACTCTGCGACCTAAACCCTTAACCCTAAAACCTAAACCCTAAACCTCAAGCCTTAAACCCTAAAACCTGAACCCTTTGCCCTAAACCCTGAACCCTGACCTTTAAACCTTAAACCCTAACTCCTAAACCCTAAACCGTAAACCTTAAATCCTCAACCCTAAACCTTAAACCCTGAGCCCTAAACCCTAAACCCTATACCATAAACCCTAAGCCCTAAACCCTAAAATCTAAGCCCTAAATCATAAACCTTAAACCCTAAACCCTGACCCCTAAAACCTAAACCTTGAGCCCTAAACCCTAAACCCTAAGCCCTGAACCCTAGGCCTTAAGCCATAAGCCCTAAGCCAAAACCCTTAACCTTGAACCCTTAAACATAAACCCTAAACCCTAAAACTAAACCTTGACCCCTAAACCCCGAACCCTCAACTCTCAACCCTAAACCCTCAACCCTGATCCCTAAACCCTAAACCCTAAACCACGACCTTTAAGCCTTAAACTCTAACTCTTAAACCATGAACCAGTAAACCCTAAACGTTAAACCCTAACTCTTAAACCCTAAACTGTAAACCCTAAATCCTCAACCCTAAACCCTAAAAACTAAACCTTGAACCTAAACCCCGAACCTCAACTCTCAACCCTAAACCCTAAACCCTCAACTGTGATCCCTAAACCCTAAACTCAACCTTGAGCCATAAACCATAAACCTTGAACCTTGAGCCCTAAACCCTAAACCATAAACCCAAAACCATAAACCCAAACCTAAACCAAAACCATAAACCATAAACCATGAACCCTAAGCCCTGAGCCCTAAACCCTAAACCCTAAAAATCTTAACTATGAGCCTTAAACACTAAACCTTAAACCATAAACTCTAAACCTCGAGCCTTAAACCCTTAGCCCCCAATCCCTAAACCCCGAGCCCTAAACCCTAAACCCTAAATCATAAACCCTCACCCAAAGGAAAGTCCTAAAAAGATCATTCAACGTGTTTCAGTGTGTAGGGAATAGTGTTTAAGGTGATCGATCGAATCATTTAGTTTTTATGAGAGACTACTTCTTTTGAAGGCCTAAAAAGGCATTTTTGGCCATTTTGTAGTTAATTGAACACCCTTCAGAACAAGCTAAAATGAGTTAGTCATGTCACCGAGTTATCAAGGACCATTATTTGTGAAGTATTAAGGCATCGTTTGTCTCCATAAGAGACATATGAGCAAAAGCATGTATGAGAATCATGAATTTGATTCCATGAAAGGATGTTTTTAGAGCTAGGAAAGGTGAGGGGATGATCTTTATATGGAGCACCATGTTTATAAGAATGAGCAATCATCTGAGTTCACTTGATGCAATTCACTTGGTACTATTCGTAATTATAACTCATTCAACACCTAGTAGTGTTATCACACCGTAAGGAGGAGGCACATTATAATCACCTCATTTGGCCATAGGACAAGAATCTCATTCAAGGAACAATCCTCTATCTACAAAGTGAGGATCTCTTTTTAGTAAAGTAGACAAACATCTTAGAGTTAATTCATGGTCACTCAAGTGAATTATGGACCAAATTTAAAAATTAGTACCAATTCAAGCAAGTGGTAGGGGCCAAAATCTATTTTAAAGGTCAAAAACCTTTAAAAATGACTATATGCTTTCCCAAAACAAAGACCGACTACAATATATATACCCTAAAGTTTTAGGTCGTTTCTTTGAAATCTGAAAATGAGTAAGTACTCTTGACCAAATTAGATTTTGAAAAACTATCTTCTAGATTATAATCTGTTGAGCTACGAGACCACTTCCATAACGTGCGAGTGACCCTATTTTCTTATATTTATTAAAATAAATTTAAAGTATAAGATTTCTTTTATTATTTCTTATACTTTTATTATTTCTTCAATTTTTATTATTTCTTATAGTTAAACATTTATTTTTGTAAGTATAACCCACCAAAACACATGCATGGTCCATGCTACACAAAATGTGTATGCGTTTTGGCTTGTTTGAAATGCGTATGCGTTATGGTTCAATGATTCCCGAGCCAAACAAATTAAAACGCGAGTGCATTTTAGCAAAACACGTACACATTTTCCTTTTTTCAGATTCTTGTCCGCTTTTTGGCTGAACTTCGTGCACTTACCCCCATATCTCATCTCAAAAGGCTTTAGTTACAAGTAGAGTCAACGAAGCAATTACAAGATGCATTGAGGAGACATATCTGGTTTGTAAAGTTATTGAAATGATTTCAAAATGCATGGAAAATGTTTGTTTGTCTTGTGTAGTAAGGTATGGAAGGGTTGTAGGGTCAACAAAGTCATTCCAAGATGCATTGAGGAGACATATCCAACATAAGTAGTAGGACAACAAACAAACATATCCCATAACCAATCAACTATTATGTTCGTGAGAGGGTCATCTCTAGTGCGGCTTTACCCTTGTTGGCATAAGGATCGTAATATATTATCACAGACCATGCAAACAAACCAAAGAAGGATTTTTTTGATTAAATGTGGATTATTAGAATCATAGAAGTAATTCTAAGATGCAATGAGCCGCACCACCAGCCATGTCTAGCATCGACGCCTTTGATGAAATCATTGGCATCACCTGAGATGAAGATAGAGGAGTGAGCGTTGTATTACATCCATCTCGTGTTCATTTACGCCAACTATGTAACAAATTCTTACATATAGGAGTGACTATTACCACCTCATTATCTTACATATATCACATACTTTGAAATACCCTTCTAACTCATATATATATATATATATATATATATATATATATATATATTCTGTGAATAAGTCGAATAAGTCACTCACCATTTATAGTATAAATCACAATTTACATTTTGCACACACATACAAAGAATTCTAAAATTGAAGATTTTTGTATTTAAAATTTTTCTTCTTTTCTCCCCATACATGTTGTTGGTACTTGTTCTCTAAATGACCTAAACATAAGTTTAATTCTTGAGATGCATGTCCCAATGATGCATTCAGGGATGAAGTAAATTGAATGACACCAAGTGTGTTAGAATGAAACCAATCACATCTCATAAGATTTTAAAGTAGCTTTTCAATTATAGTAAGAAATTAGTTTAAAATTTTGTTCAATTCCCATTAAAACAAATAAATGAATGCCACATTTAAATAAATGAACGCCCTGGTGGTCAAAGTTCTAATTTGGAAAATGTTGAAAAACCAGACTATTCAAATTTTCATACATTTTTTAGAGACATTTTTTCAAACATTTCACAGAGATTCTTTGAGGCATTCTGTCAAACAATTCCCTAGAGACCGTATTTCGTAGAGACATTTTGTCAAACAGTTTATGAGAACTACATGGAAGATGATGCAATTCAAGCCAAGAAGTAAGCCATGTCAGATTATTACATGTCAAAGGTTTGAGAAGTGCTACTGATTTTCTCTCGGTAGGTATGGTTTTCTACAAGGCATTTTGTCAAACAGTTTCATATCAAAACACAAAAGTCCTAAATGTATTATCTAGGCCAGTCATATCAAAACACCAACACGAGCTCAAGAGTGAAAACAGTGGCACCCACTGCAAGGTCGAACGAGCTTGAGCCCAAGAATCGTGGAGATAAAAAAATGCATGATGACAAGTTGGGGTTTCGAGGCATCTGCTAAGCACAACATTGTAAGGGTTTCATATTGCATCTTGCGAAAATACCTTGTGAAAACATGAAATATTAAACAAAACAAAATAGAGGTGGGCATCCAAATGCAACAAAAACACAACAATATATGTCTGTTATTATTGGATGGTGCGATCAAACAACGATATGATATGGAAAAATCTCGCTGAACAAATCCACAAAGTTACGAAACCACGAATCTATGAAACAATATAAACACTAGGAGATGGGATATTGGATTTGCAACTTACAGTAGTAAAATGGAGAGAAATGTTGTCATGCCCGAAAATGCTTCCTGACCTCATAAAGCCGACTACAAGCACGGGCCACGGAACATGAGGACCATGGGGTGCGTGGCACCATACATAGTTGTAAAATAAGTGAAGGGTAGTCGCTGGCCACATTTAAGACATACGTCACATCAATTTGATCAAACGGTATTGTCATAACACAGCAGGACACTGGCAGTGGCGCCCACCGCCCACCACCGACGGAATGGATTTGTTAATTTGTTTGGAACCGGCGCATGTGCTCGCGAGTCGCCTTGACGATTCTCTGCCATAATTCCTCGATTAAAGGCAGACATCGTGTTAAAATAATGACAAAAATGTTAGCTTACGTAAAGACGTCGAATTTGTAACGTTGTGGGGTAAGATTCAACACCGATGTTCACCGGGGACCCCGCGGCAGAGAGAACGTCCAAACTAATGTGGCAGCTTTTTTGTAATGCTCTACAGACGAGCACAATCTGTATTTAAAGCGGCTCTATCCATCCCATCTTTCACCTGAGGAGAGGAGCTCGACAGCGGAGGCTGTGTTGTCCACAAGCTAGCTTTTATTTTTTAATCTTTTGATTAGATTCTCGCCTGGTGAGGCTCTGGTCATAAGTTTTCTAGTTCAATGAGCTCTATGAATATAAGCTATCAAAAGTTCGATAGCGCATCGGAGAAAGACAGCAGAAGCAAGAGCAGGAGAAGAATTGTTGCTGCTGCCTTAGCTTCCGCACTGATTGTTATTCTTCTCGTCGTTGCAATCGCAGTTGGTGGTCGTCTTAAAGAGGAGACGGCGATCTGTTGAAGGATCGTTGGGGAGAGAAGATTCAATCGACGCCCAATGCCGTGAAAAATGCGTGCAGCAGCACGCTTCATCCAGAACTGTGCGTTTCCAGCATTTCGAGCTTCGAAGGACTGTCCAGTACAGCCGGTCCTATGGAGATCGTGAATGCCGCTGTGAGCGTGGGCATAGACGCCGTTCAGAAAGCCCAGGCGCACACCCGCAGCCTCTCTCGCCCGGGCCTCGACTTCAGGCAGCGCGGCGCCCTCCAAGACTGTATGGAGATGTTCGACGACACGCTGGACGAGCTCAACGCCACGCTCTCCGACCTGCACAACGCGACCTTCTTATCATTGCCCAAGCACACCGCCGACCTGAAGACGCTGCTGAGTGCAGCCATCACGAACCAGTACACGTGTCTCGAGGGATTCTACCTCTGCAAAGGCCATCTCAAGCAAGACCTGCAAGGCGAGCTGAAAAATGTGTCGCATTTGGTGAGCAATTCGCTTGCCATGGTGGGTAACATTTCTGACCAGGCAAAGCGAGCGCTCGGGATCGCGGCGGATTCGCTTCACGACCGCCGGCGCCGTCTGTTGTCGGAGGATTTTATGCCATCTGACGAGGAAGGTTTCCCGTCGTGGATGTCGGCGGGAGATCGAAGGCTTTTACAAGCTGCTTCGATTAATATCACCGTTAACTCGGTAGTTGCCAAGGATGGGAGCGGTAATCATACTACCATTGCTGCGGCGGTGGATGCAGCTCCGGATAAGAGCACGAGCAGATATGTTATCCATATCAAAAGAGGGGTGTATCAGGAGAATGTGGAGGTTCACAAAAACAAGCACAACCTCATGTTCATCGGAGACGGAAAAGATGTCACCGTGGTAACGGGGAATCGAAATGTTCGAGACGGTTTCACAACATTCCATTCTGCAACAGTCGGTAAGCCTCGTTTTCCCACGCAATAGTTATGAAGTTATTTTTCTATGAAATTATGTCTAATAATAATAATAATAATTTAAGTATAAATTTGTCGGCTTTAAAAGTATTTTTTAACTTCGAAAATCAAACATAATAATATCTTGGTTAATAAATAGAATTTGGAAAACAAATTGTACATACTTAAAATTAAAATTTATAAATATTTTTATATAAATATATTTAAAATATTTATATTAATTTTAGTCATTTTAATTTTAAAAAGAATATTAGAAATGAAAGGGAATTATTCTTGTCACCAAATTTTTTTAAAAATTACGAGTTTCAATAAAATTCAGATTAATGGTTAGATTTTTACCCAAAAAAAAATATATTACAATAAAAAGAGATTCAAGAGTATAATAACTTTTGTTATCAAATTTTACAACTTTTTCTATAAATTTATTTTAAAAATATAATCTTTTTAAAATGAATTTTGAAAAAAAAAAAAAATATTGATAAAGTTCTTGCAAATTTAAAAATCAAAAAGAAAAAAATTGTTTTTAATATTAAATAGTAGACTTTCTATTAGTTTCACAAGTTAAACTACAATCCTTTTTAAAATATTATATATTATTATATTTATCTATCTGTCTATATTAAATTTAGGTTTGTAACTGATTTCAAAATATATTATTACACCTTTTTATATCATTTTCACGAAGTTAAAGTACAAGCCTTTCAAAAATATTATATTAAATTAAAGTTATAATTGATTTCAAAATATATATTCCCAAGTTTTTTGAAGTAATATCTATATTGAATTTAAGTTTGTAGGAGATTTATCTTTCACATCATTACATTTTTAAATCTAATAAATTTGATGATAAGTGGACCAATCATCTCTTAATATGGGAAGTACTCCCTATACTATTGCACATATAGGGTAGGGTGTGGATATTTTCTCGGTGAAAGAGATTAGTTCAAAGAAATTATGAGTTTATTGGGCAAGGGCTATCCTCCACATAAAATGCACCCACATACATCATAACCACCATCACAAACATCATGTTGACCATGACGTCATTTACACTATGTTTTTCACCAATGCACAGAGAATCCCAACAAGAGTCAACCCTGTGATATGCATGTTCTCAACATATTGTCCCCAGCAGCCCACCTACCACATGTTGCATTATGATTGTGGTGCATTTTCTAAAAGAAAACAAAGGTGTCCAATGTGACCCCTAACTCACGGGACACACCAATGCATATACATTCATGGGTATGGTGTATTTTCATGGATTGCGCGGCCATGCATAGGTGCATTTTATGTGGAGGCTAGCCACTCGTAATTTATTGTAGTCTTTTAACTTTCTTATAACATCTTAAAGTGTTTATTATTTTTGACACTCTTGTTTTCTTTGTTCATTCTAATTTTATTATATTTTCTTAATATTTGGGGGACCACCTTCACTCCCTCCCCCTCTTCTTTCTTTCTCAAATTGTTTACTGTATCCCTATGCAATTAATACACACATGGAAGAATTTTTTTTCTTGTGAGTAACGTATTAAAAGACATTATTTCTTAAGGTTGGCGATGACAGTAACTATTTTTATTAATAATAAGGGCCTTTATGTATACATACCTGTCAATTCTTGAGAGTTGGATATTGTTTATAAGATGTCAAATACAGTAAAACTAGGACTTGCAATTACTTTTTAATCCAGAGCAGGTAGACTGAAACTGACGTGTGATCTTGAACAACTATGCAGCCGTAACAGGGAAGGCATTCATCGCCCGTGACATGACATTTGAAAACACAGCTGGCGCGGCGAAGCACCAGGCGGTGGCCCTTCGCGCGGGATCAGATCTGTCGGCATTCTACCGGTGCAGCTTCAAGGCTTACCAGGACACTCTTTACGTCCACTCCCTCCGCCAATTCTACCGAGAATGCGACGTCTACGGCACTGTAGACTTCATATTCGGAAACGCTGCGGTTGTTTTGCAGAACAGCAATCTGTACGCCCGTAAACCCTTAGAAAACCAGAAGATAATGTACACCGCTCAGGGCAGGCAGGACCCCAATCAGAACACCGGCATCTCCATTCAAAACTGCAGGGTGACCGCAGACTCGGACCTCGCTGCCGTGAAGAGTTCGTTTAAGGTTTATCTGGGCAGGCCGTGGAAGGAATATTCTCGCACCGTGTTCATGCAGTCTTTCCTGGACGATCTGATTGAGCCCGCCGGGTGGCTGGAATGGAACGGGACGTTCGCATTAAGCACGCTCTACTATGGGGAATACATGAACCGCGGCCCGGGTGCGGGTACCGCAAATCGGGTCAAATGGCCGGGCTACCGTGTCATTACGAGTTCCACGGAGGCACAGCAATTTACCGTGAGTCAATTCATAGAGGGAGATGTGTGGTTGCCATCTACGGGTGTTCAGTATACTTCTGGTTTTACATAGAATCCAACATAATTAATATGGAAAACCGCGTAAAGATTTTTATATAAGGTCGCTATTGAGAAAGAGACGGATCGGTCTCACTTTATGTATACGGTCCATTATTAAATATATTATTTTCCAAATAAAGTATTCATAATCTTCTTGCGTGCCCGACTAAAAATCTCGTGTCGTAGACTTGGAAAGCAGGATGTTTATCTTCGATTTAAAAATATCTGTAATTGCTTCGGGCAGAGTTAAAGTTTATGTACGAGATTAATTAATTTCTAATTTTTAGTTTGTGTTGGTTTTTTATTTTGTTTTCTGTGAACTTTTCAATTTTCGATGTGTGTGTATTTTTATTTTGGGTTGGGAATTTTGATACTCTTGCTTTTACGTTTTTGGTTGTCGGTTTTTTGTTTTTCTTTATTTATCACTATTAGCTTCTTTTTCATTTTGATTGCTCTCTCCTTTGTAGTTTTCTCATAATTTCTTAAATTAGTTTTGGTTATTTGTTGAAATTGTGACAATATAGTTGTAGCTTATTAAAAGTGTACTAGTAGAATTTTAGTTAATTTTTTGAGGGTCTTTTTACTTAGATCTTTTGAAGTTTGTTTGTTTTTTTTTTTTTTTTTTTTTTTTTTTTTTTTGGTTTTTTTATTATTAATTGTTTAGTTGGTTTTTCTTATATGTTGTACATTAATATGTATGTCAATAAAGTCTTGATTTGAATTCAAAAAGTCTATAATTATATAACTATAATTGAATTAATGTATTAGAAAAATAAAAGTATTCACACAAGAATAGTACATTTAAGTTATAAGATCATGGATTTCATTAATTTTCAAGAGCATCTTCGTGCAAAATTTTGTTTAGAGAAACAAATCTAACATTTGCTACATATATTCATTCAAATGATAGCGATAGGCACACTTGCAATACAATAGACTCCATGGCGGGTAAAATTTTAGTGGCGAATATTCATAATATGGCGAAAATTTCATTTTAGGGAAATTTGAAAAGGCAATTTTTTCAGAGCGGGTCGGTGTCCTGTTCGCCTAAAATTTATAGTATATTTTTTTGGGGTCAGCTTCACCTACATTTGAAAACATCTCCTATAAAAACCTAGGTGATTCGTCGAGTAGTATACTATGGTACTACCACCAGTACCTTACGAATATCGTGAACTCGCATACTCTAAGCACCAGTGACCAGAGATTGTTGACGTGCGACAAAGGGGTTAGTTGTTGATGCGTGACAAGAATATAGTTAGCGCGCGACAAGGAGGTACTGCAGACGCGCGACAAGGGAATAAGTTGTTGACGCACAACAAGAGGATATTGCGGATGCACAACAAGGGTGTTTGTTGTTGACGCGCGACATTGACGCATAGTTGACGCCCGACAAGCAATTACAATAGACACACAATAAGAGGTAAGTTGTTGATGCACGACAAGGAGGTATTGTGACGCGCAACAAGGAAGTATTGCAGACACGCGACCAGGAGGTATTGCAGACGTGAGACAGGGGATATTGTCTCTGACACGCAACTTGTTTCTTTTGTTGACGCAGACTCTATTCAGAAAAATGGAAGGTGCTAGTCCTCAGAATGTGAAAACCCAAAAAGTAACTAAGAAATCTCAGAAGTCCCTGTTCAAGTATTTTGGAAACTCTGCTGATACAGATATTACAACTACCAACAACCATATAGCTGCCACTAGAAAGAATCAGAATACTAACTATGTGGAAGGTAATATTGAGGTGGACATGCATTCTGCACAGTATCAAACAAATGACACCTATGATAATATGCCAGATCTTGAAGATATAACTGTTGAGATGCCAGATCCTGAAGATATTCTTCCTGTTGGGGTGCAACTAGGAGTGCATCATGATATCGCACATACAAATACTCAGCAAAATGGAACACAGAAATCAAATTCAAATTCTGGTTCATGAAAGAGGAAAGTCGGTGATTGTGATATTGCTCAAAATTCTACTCAAAAAAGTAAAACATTGAAAATGAACAAGCAAATGTGGACCATTGGGAGGACATACAAGTTTGATTGGGCTACCAAATTTCCATTTATTGAACTTGTACAATCATCTAATTCAGAAGAGATTCCATCTGAATGTACGTGTATAATATGTACGTGGAAATTAGGAAAGCAGCAAAAAATGCAAATGAAGTTGGACACTATAGAAAAACATTGTGGAAAACTATATTTGACTCATGAACGAGGCGGATGGGTAGAAAATAAAAACATAGTTGAAAAGCTGAAAAAGAATGCATGCATGTTAAATACACTGCGGATTATGAAGCGGGGCAGAAAAACGCAGACAACTCATGGAAAAGGGAGGAACGATCACATCACAAATTGGTAAAATGAATCAGATAAATCTACATGCTAAACTCATACAGGTTCTCTACTTTATTTCACATACTAAAGAAAGGAAGACCATTTGATTTCCTCGATTTCAAAGTTTTGTATCAATATAATGGAATGTTGAGCGTACCTCAATCTCATTGACTGTCCGAAAGTAGTGGATGGGAAATGGCAAAATGCCTTTCAATGATAGAGAATGAAGATTTGAAAGAGAATGTAAAAAAACAAAGTTTATCTCTCTTTTAATTGATGAAGTGACGAGTGAGTCGACAACACTGCATGGGTATGTATCCATGTCTATGCTTTAGAAAATCATATAAGGACACCTCATCTGTTGGGTGTTATGAAAATGGTTGAAAACTATAATGCTGAAAACCTACATAAAATAGTTGTTTCTCATTTGAAAGATATTGCTAGAATGACTGATAATGAAATTGCTACGAAGTTGGTATGCGTCGGAGTAGGCGGTGCATCTATCATGCAGGGTCATCGAATAGGGTCATGTGTTTAGATTACAAAAATAGTGGCCCCATATATGCTACCCGATTCACCGTATGGCTCACATAATGAATTTAGCATATAAAATGGTAAAGAATACGAAAATGTTG
This sequence comes from Taxus wallichiana var. yunnanensis, assembly GCA_018340775.1. NCBI lineage: Eukaryota > Viridiplantae > Streptophyta > Pinopsida > Cupressales > Taxaceae > Taxus > Taxus wallichiana. Next base: position 142,417,456 of record CM031240.1, on the reverse strand, counting down.
CTAAATTAGAAGACCTTATAAAAGAACTTCATGCCTATATGGCAAGCGACCCAAAGCAATTTCTTGAGTTCCGAGAAATTTACAATTGGAATTACTGTATGGCAAAAACTTATGAAAGATGTTGAGACGAGATGGATCTCTTTGTATGAACTGCGCATGCAGAGTTCACGAGGAGTATCCTTCGTTGCATGGTTACATGCACAAATATCGTCATGAGGTTGATAGGGAGAGGGGCTTGTTGTTATGTTTAACTAATTTGGAGACATTGCACATTGGTTGGTATTCTTCCAATGTTGCAAAAAGATCAATACACTGCGATGAATCATGCATAAGGGAGATTAATCTATATTGTCGATTTTATACGGATGAGAAAAATGGTATGTCAAAGTCTTGATATCTTATACCCTAAAAACTAAACCTTGAGCCCCTAAACCCCGATCCCCATCCCTAAACCATAAACTCTCAACCCCGACCTTTAAACCTTAAACCCTAAATCCTCAACCCTAAACCTTAAACCCTAAATCCTAAACCCTAAACCTTAAACCCTAAATCCTCAACCCTAAACCCTAAAAACTAAACCTTAAACCTAAACCCTAAACCCTCAACTCTCAACCCTAAACCCTAAACCCTCAACCATGATCCCTAAACCCTAAACCCTGAACCTTGAGCCATAAACCCTAAACCCTCAACCTTGACCCCTAAACCCTAAACCTTGAACCTTGAGCCCTAAACCCTAAACCCTCAACCCTTAACCCTGAACCATAAACCCAAAACTCTAAACCCTAAACCATAAACCCTAAACCATAAACCCTAAGCCATGATCCCTACACCCTAAACCTTAAAATCTGAACTATGAGCCTTAAACACTAAACCTTAAACCCTAAACTCTAAACCTTGAGTCCTAAACCCTTAGCCCTAAACCCTAAACCCCGAGCCCTAAACCCTAAACCCTAAATCATAAACCCTCACCCAAAGGAAAGTCCTAAAAAGATCATTCAGTGTGTTTCAGTGTGTAAGGAATAGTGTTTAAGGTGATCGATCGACTCATTTAGTTTTTATGAGAGACTACTTCCTTTGAAGGCCTAAAAAGGCATTTTTGGTCATTTTGTAGTTAATTGAACACCCTTCAGAACAAGCTAAAATGAGCTAGTCATGTCACCAAGTTATCAAGGACCATTATTTGTGAAGTATTAAGGCATCGTTTGTCTCCATAAGAGACATATGAGCAAAAGCATGTATGAGAATCATGAATTTGATTCCATGAAAGGATGCTTTTAGAGCTAGGAAAGGTGAGGGGATGATCTTTATATGGAGCACCATGTTTATAAGTCGAGCAATTCACTTGATGCAATTCACTTGTACTATTAAGTAATCGTAACTCATTCAACACCTAGTAGTGTTATCACACCTTAAGGAGGAGGCACATTACAATCACCTCATTTTGGCCATAGGACAGGAATCCCATTCAGGGAACAATCCTCTATCTACAAAGTGAGGATCTCTTTTTAGTAAGAAGTAGACAAACATCATAGAGTTAATTCATGGTCACTAAAGTGAATTATGGACCAAATTTAAAAATTAGTACCAATTCAAGCAGTGGTAGGGCCAAAATCCATTTTAGAAGGTCAAAAAACCTAAAAAATGACTATATGCTTTCCCAAAACAAAGACCGACTACAATATATATGCCTTGAAAGTTTTAGGTCATTTGTTGAAATCCTGAAAATGAGTAAGTACTAACCAGATTAGATTTTGAAAAACTATCTTCTAGATTATAACTGTTGGAGCTATGAGACCACTTCCATAACGTGCAGAGTGACCTAATTTTTATATTTATTAAAATAAATTTAAAGTATAAGATTTTATTATTATTTCTTATAGTTAAACATTTATTTTTGTAAGTATAACCCACCAAAACACATGCATGGTCCATACTACACAAAATGTGTACGCGTTTTGGCTTGTTTAAAATGCGTCGCATTATGGTTCGATGATTCTGAGCAAAACAAATTAAAACGCGAGCGCGCTTTTAGCAAAACACTTACACATTTTCCTTTTTTCGAATTCTTGTCCGCTTTTTGGCCCCCCAACTTCGTGCACTTACCCCCATATCTCATTTCAAAAGGCTTAAGTTATAAGTAGAGTCAACAAAGGAATTACAAGATGCATTGAGGAGACATATCTTGTTTGTAAAGTTATTGAAATGATTTTAAAATGCATGGAAAATGTTTGTTTGTCTTATGTAGTAAGGTATGGAAGGGTTGTAGGGTCAACAAAGTCATTCAAGATGCAATGAGGAGATATATCCAACATAAGTAGTATATATATATATATATATATATATATTCTTTTGTGAATAAGTCACTCACCTTTTATAGTATAAATCACAATTTACATTTTGCACACACATACAAAGAGTTCTAAAATTGAAGATTTTTGTATTTAAAAATTTTCTTCTTTTCTCCCCATACATGTTGTTGGTACTTGTTCTCTAAAAGACCTAAACATAAGTTTAATTCTTGAGATACATGTCCCAATGATGCATTCAGGGATGAAGTAAATTGAATGACACCAAGTGTGTTAGCAATGAAACCAATCACATCTCATAAGATTTTAAAGTAGCTTTTCAATTATAGTAAGAAATTAGTTTAAAATTTTGTTGTTGAAAAACACACTTTGTGTTTTTCAACATTTTTCAAAATCAATTCCCATTAAAATAAATAAATGAATGCCCTGGTGGTCAAAGTTCTAATTTGGAAAATGTTGAAAAACCCAGACTATTCAAATTTTCATACATTTTTAGAGAAATTTTGTCAAACATTTTGCAAAGATTCTTTGAGGCATTCTGTCAAACAATTCCCTAGAGACCATATTTCGTAGAGACATTTTGTCAAACAGTTTATGAGAACTACATGGAAGATGATGCAATTCAAGCCAAGAAGTAAGCCAGGTCAGATTATTACATGTCAAAGGTGCAGACGTTTCACTGATTTTCTCTCAGTAGGTATGAAACTTTCTACAGGCATTTTGTCAAACAGTTTCATATCAAAACACAAAAGTCCTAAATGTATTATATAGGCTAGGTCATATCAAAACACCAACACGAGCTCAAGAGTGAATAGTGGCACCCACTGCAAGGTCGAACGAGCTCGAGCCCAAGAATCGGGTAGAGAAACAAAAATTGCATGACAACAAGTTAGGGGTTTCGAGGCATTTGGCTAAGCACAACATTGTAAGGGTTTCGTATTGCATCTTGCAAAAATACCTTGTGAAAACATGAAATATTAAACAAAACAAAACAGAGGTGGGCATCCAAATGCAACAAAAACACAACAATACCAATCTCATATTAATGGATGGTGCGAGCAAACAATAAAGTATGAAATGGAAAAATCTCACCGAACAAATCCACAAATCCACGAAGTTACAAAACCATGAATCTACGAAACAATATAAACATTGGGAGATGGGATATTGGATTTGCAACTTACGGTAGTAAAATGGAGAGAAACATTGTCCTCCTCTGCAACTCCTTCCTCTGGCCCGCAAACACTGTAATGATAGAAACACATGAGATATTAAAACATCAACTAAATCGTCTTGGCACAAGGAAGAAAACACTATGATGAAGGTTAGCTTACAAAAGAGACGCGATCGCATGCTCGGATGGCTCCCTTCAGTGGCTCTTGCCTCCCTTCTTGCTTCTTCCTCGAAACGCAAACACACGATCTCCAACTCGTATACGACGGCGAGGGGCTTGAATGATCTCAAGATGGCACAGATAACCACCTTCCTTCACCCGTGATTCTTCTTTGTATCGCTTACCACTTATAATGGAGGAAAAACGTGATTACAATGGCGATGGTGGCTCGAGCTTCTGGTTCTTCTCGTGATTTCCGTAGGTGGAAATGATTCTCGCACGGGGAATGATTCATTGGCGTGGAGGGTCAGTGGGCACAAAGAACTATAATTCAAATTGATCCCGCCTTGCATCCACGTTGATCGGTCCATGTCAAAGTTGTGTTCTCCCACACACGTCAATCACCGCATCCGGGATGGGTTTCAGGAAGAGTTTTCGAGCATGACCTCATAAAGCCGACTACAAGCACGGGCCACGGAACATGAGGACCATGGGGTGCGTGGCACCATACATAGTTGTAAAATAAGTGAAGGGTAGTCGCTGGCCACATTTAGGACATACGTCACATCAATTTGATCAAACGGTATTGTCATAACACAGCAGGACACTGGCAGTGGCGCCCACCGCCCACCACCGACGGAATGGATTTGTTAATTTGTTTGGAACCGGCGCATGTGCTCGCGAGTCGCCTTGACGATTCTCTGCCATAATTCCTCGATTAATGGCAGACATCGTGTTAAAATAATGACAAAAATGTTAGCTTACGTAAAGACGTCGTATTTGTAACGTTGTGGGGTAAGATTCAACACCGATGTTCACCGGGGACCCCGCGGCAGAGAGAACGTCCAAACTAATGTTGCAGCTTTTTTTGTAATGCTCTACAGACGAGCACAATCTGTATTTAAAGCGGCTCTATCCATCCCATCTTTCACCTGAGGAGAGGAGCTCGACAGCGGAGGCTGTGTTGTCCACAAGTTAGCTTTAATTTTTTTAATCTTTTGATTAGATTCTCGCCTGGTGAGGCTCTGGGCATAAGTTTCGAACTTCGAAGGACTGTCCAGTACAGCCGGTCCTATGGAGATCGTGAATGCCGCTGTGAGCGTGGGTATAGACGCCGTCCAGAAAGCCCAGGCGCACACGCGCAGCCTCTCTCGCCCGGGCCTCGACTTCAGGCAACGCGGCGCACTCCAAGACTGTATGGAGATGTTCGACGACACGCTGGACGAGCTCAACGCCACGCTCTCCGACCTGCACAACGCGACCTTCTTATCATTGCCCAAGCACACCGCCGACCTGAAGACGCTGCTGAGTGCAGCCATCACGAACCAGTACACGTGTCTTGAGGGATTCTACCTCTGCAAAGGCCATCTCAAGCAAGACCTGCAAGGCGAGCTGAAAAATGTGTCGCATTTGGTGAGCAATTCGCTTGCCATGGTGGGTAACATTTCTGACCAGGCAAAGCGAGCGCTCGGGATCGCGGCGGATTCGCTTCACGACCGCCGGCGCCGTCTGTTGTCGGAGGATTTTATGTCATCTGACAAGGAAGGTTTCCCGTCGTGGATGTCGGCGGGAGATCGAAGGCTTTACAGGCTGCTTCGAATAATATCACCGTTAACTCGGTAGTTGCCAAGGATGGGAGCGGTAATCATACTACCATTGCTGCGGCGGTGGATGCAGCTCCGGATAAGAGCACGAGCAGATATGTTATCTGTCACGGGGCTAGCTTTAAAGCGGAATAAACTAGCCAACGTGCGGCACTGAGACACTACCTTTTTCGCTTGCCTTAGAGGATCAAGTTACTCCAGTAGTCCCAGACTACGCCTTTCTCCGTCTTCTGCCACCACCCATTCCCCAACTGCATCTGCAACATGCACAAGTGAACCTTTCCAACACCCTTCACAGCTGCCCATACAACTGCTCCAGAAGACCACTCGCCGAATACCACGGCTGCCCATACAACCGCCGGGAGCTCTTAATATGTCTTCTTAGTCCACTTGAGGGAATGCACAACTCACGCCTCCAAGACTCATCACTGACCCAGCTCTAGGCCGCTGGCCGGCTCACTGTCGAACATCCCACTGTTCTGCACAAGGCCACTGAGGAACATCACATGCCCCTATCTGTCATCCATCCATGAGTCTGCCTGAGTTGCCGTGCCGGTCACCCACGCGTGGACCGACGGGGGAAGTCCTCCTCTGAGTCCTTCCCGGGTGTGAGCCTCTACTCACCCCGACCTGCTGACCTCTGTCACCCAAGTCCACAACGCCAAGGATCCCTGCGGGGAGCACTACTAGCTCGCCATCTTGGTAGACCGCATCACATGCGGGTGAGGTACTCTTTTTCCCTCGGCTCGATCCATCCTCTGATCTCGCCCCGATGCCATGGCCACTGACATCGGCATGCCTACTCTTCGAGACACCCGTCAAGTCCTGCACCGCATTGACTTCACAAGTCTTCTGCCTTCGTTGTCAGCTCACCACACTGCAACGGTATCCATGATGTCCTTGACTCAGCCCACCATGTCACGCATCACCATGTGAACCATCCTCTGCCCACTTCACTGAGTCTCAGCCTCTGCTTCTGCACCCACTCCGCATTCGTGCTTCCGGCGCACTCCGATACATCTATGTGAGCACTCGACTCATCTACGTTGTTTTAACCTCTGCAAGGTTGAGGAGCTCGCCACACTTGGCTCGCTCGCGTCCGAGTTACTTCTCCTCCGTTTCGACCTCCGAATCCCAGTCTCACTCCATCACGCCTCTTGGTTGTTTCCCACATGAACTCTGCTTCTAAGGACGTTGCCACCTTAAAGGTCTCCCCAAGTCCACTGTCACTTAACACTGGAGTCCCACTGCTGATCCACGATGCACATCACTGCATGGACATACTCCGCAAGGGTAGAGTATATCTCCAAGGTCTGCACGAACACCCCAACCTCGAATGTCCAAGCACCAAGTGTTCCACACTCCACTTGGTGGGGTTGTGAGTTCCCACTGTTGGTCTGTATTGTCTGCCATGCTCACCTGGCTCTTTAGGCATGCGCTGCACTCTCAACGCAAGGCCTCTATCGTACAAGGTCTTCATGCTTCAAACCAACTCCCGCTCTGCCACTGCATCGCCCACATGAGTTGCCCAGCTCGCTCCGCGTACACTGGGTAAGTTCTTCGCTCCAAGACACCTTGCACTGTTCCTAAGTGCAACCAACTTAACTCACCAACCCGCCTCGGCTAAACCTTGATTCTGAGACATCCTTGGGCTCGTAGCATGGTCCTTTCATATTCCCCCATGCACAACTCTTACTCACTCCATAGCCCTCAAGAGTTGCATTGGTGCGCCACCGGGAACTTCCCGGGAGGTCACCCATTTATGCCCTGCGCGCTTAACTCGCCCAACTGGAGTTATATTGATGTGACACCGGGAAGTTCCCGGGAGGTCACCCATTTTCAGCCTGCGCGCTTAACTCGCCCAACTCGCCCAGATCTTCTGTCAGCACATGCATGCGAGGTCGTCAACCCCAACCCATGCCTGGCCAACCGTTTGCCTCGGCCGGGAGTCCCTCTGGCTCCTGGATAGCGCCTCGTGCACTACCCTGCGCAGATGGGGTCCGCCCATCTGGGGAGGCGGTCGCTCGAGAGCATGGAGACGCACCCCCTTATATTATCCATATCAAAAGAGGGGTGTATCGGGAGAATGTGGAGGTTCACAAAAACAAACACAACCTCATGTTCATCGGAGACGTAAAGATGTCACCGTGGTAACGAGGAATCGAAATGTTCGAGACGGTTTCACAACATTCCATTCTCGCAATGATCGGTAAGCCTCGCTTTTACCACGCAATAGCTATGAAGTTATTCTTCTATGAGATTATGTCTACTAATAATAATAATAATTTAAGTATAAATTTGTCGGCTTTTAAATATTATTTATAAGTATTTTTAACTTCGAAAATCAAACATAATAATATCTTGGTTAATAAATAGAATTTGGAAAACAAATTGTACATACTTAAAATTAATATTTATAAAAAAATTTATAAAAATATATTTAAAATATTTATATTAATTTTAGTCATTTTAATTCAAAATATATATAGGAAATGAAAGGGAATTATCCTGTCATCATAAAAATTTAAAATATTATGAGTCTCAATAAAATTGATTAATTGTAGATTTTTATCCAAAAAAATAATATATTACAATAAAAAGAGATTCAAGAGTATAATATCTTTTGTTATCAAATTTTAAACTTCTTCTATAAATTTATTTTAAAAACATAATCTTTTTAAAATAAATTTTGAAAAAAATACATTAATTTTGATAAAAATTTTGCAAATTTAAATATCAAAAGGAAAAAAATTAATATTAAATAATAGACTTTCTATTAGTTTCACAAGTTAAACTAAATCCTTTTTAAAATATTATTTATTATTATATTTATCTATCTATCTATATTAAATTTAGGTTTGTAACTCGTTTCAAAATATATTATTGCACTTTTTTTTAGGTTATATCATTTTCACAAGTTAAAATACAAGCCTTTAAAAAAACATTACATTAAATTAAAGTTATAACGATTTCAAAATATATACTCCCAAGTTTTTGAAGTAATATCTATATTGAATTTAAGTTTGTAGGAGATTTATCTTTCACATCATTACATTTTTAAATCTAAGAAATTTGATGATAAGTGGACCAATCATCTCTTAATATGGGAAGTACTCCTATACTATTGTCCATATAGGGTAGGGTGTGGATATTTTCTCTGTGAAAGAGATTAGTTCAAAGGAATTATGAGTTTATTGGGCAAGGGCTATCCTCCACATAAAATACACCCACATACATCATAACCACCATCGCAAACATCATGTCGACCATGATGTCACATGTTTCATTTTGATTGCGGTGCATTTCCTAAAAGAAAACAAAGGTGTCATTGTGACCCCTAACGCATGGGACACACCAATACATATACATTCATGGGTATGGTGTATTTTCATGAATTACACAAAGAATGCATAGGTACATTTTATATGGAGGATAGCCACTCGTAGTTTATTGTAGTCTTTTAGCTTTCTTATAACCTCTTAAAGTTTTTATTATTTTTGACACTCTTGTTTTCTTTGTTCATTCTAATTTTATTATATTTTCTTAATATTTGGGGGACCACCTTCACTCCCTCCCCGTCTTCTTTCTTTCTCAAATTGTTTAGTGTACATTCCTTCCCTCTGCAATTAGTACCCACATGGAAGAATTTTTTTCTTTCTAAGTAACATATTAAAAGACATTATTTCTTAAGGTTGGCGATGACGGTAATTATTTAAATATTCATGAACTCAAACCGGTATTTAGCAATATGGCGTTATGTCGGCGATAAATGGGTGTTTTATTACCATATGCATATTTTTACTAGCAATCGCACATGATGGGTGCGATGAAAACGCCGAAAGAGGAAAAGGGGAAGACGTAGAAGGTATTGAAATGCAAAGAAAAATTGAGGAGAGTTATGTTTGTGAACGCTAAATAGAAAAGAATAACAGGGAGTTAATTGAAAAGGTTTTGGTATAATAGATTCATTAGTAGCAAAATGTCCTTTTTTTTTTTGGAAGATTTAAGATAGGCAGCGAACTTCTAATAGAGTGCTGAAAGTAGTTGGACATATATATAACATTCGCAAATAAGTGAAAAGGATACAAAATGTGTTTGCTATGTACATGCGATGATGCTATAAAGAAGTTGTTGCAGCAATGGAAGTCAGAGCACGAGAAAGCTAGAAGAGGAGAAGGAATTAAGGCGAGTGTTGGGGGAGGGGTGGGAGAGACGATGGAAGGGAGCGAAGGCGAGATTCCTCTATGAGCCTGGATTGCAGAAGTGGGGTGGAGGACATGCGAGAGTACCGGGAGAAAGAGAATGCTGGAGAAATACGGAGTGAAGAAAGAGACGGAACTCTCGATACAGCGGTGAACGTCAGGCCTTGTCTCTCAGTTCCGCCAATGTCAATTGTAGCACGTGCTAATGTAAGTCCTTGAGACTTGTGGATAGAAAAAGCCCATGCCATTTTGAGTGGTAGTTGCCTGCGACCCCCTCTAGAAATCGGAGGAATAGGAACATGGAAGGGGTTGTTTGAATCCCAGGGAGGTCCTGTGTAACGATCAAACTTGATGACGACAAAAAGAGGCAGAGCAGGAGGTCCGGAGGAAGCCCCATAGACTATGTCGATGATAGAACCAGTAGCACCGTTGACAAGACCTTTGTCAACCCATAAGTTTGCGGAAAGCATTACTTTCTGGTTGATGCAGAGAAGAACCTTGGGGTTCAATTGATCATCTTCGGTGTCGCCCGATGCCGAGCGTCTGGTATGTTCGGCAATTGACCTGGCAATAGGAGAGTTAAGGGATTTCAACATAACAAGGTTGTGCGAGTCCACAAGGTTATTTTGAGCGAAAAGATGAGGCGCATCTTTAAAATCAATGTTTTCTTGTTCGGAAAGGGAGGAAACGGATCTTGACATGAGAGTTTCCCAGTCCTGCACCAGAGGCATCGCATTACGAATGTTAAGCAGCAAGTTACGGAATGATGTCTGAGCTGGATCTGAGCCTTGTTGTCGGAAAATTGAATGAAGGCAGACAGATATGTTGAATTCTTGCCAAAGGTTAGCTCCGTAAGACTTGCTGGCATAAAGAGGAATGTCCATAACTGGAGGCAGCTGACCGAGGTCTCCAACAAGGATCATAGATCTCCTCCAAATGTAGAATTCTTGAAGTGCGGGAAAGCCTCCCTAAGACGGTAATCGATTCTGGAAAGCAACTTTGGCCCGATGAAACTCATCTCATCAATCAGAATGTACTCGATGTGTTTGAGGGAGTCTTGAAGAGACGATAAAGCTTGCCCCTCTAAGGGTTTGAGTTCTTTAATGGGAATTCGGAGGCTTGCGTGTATTGTTGAACCTGAAATGTTGAAAGCAGCAACCCCTGTTGGGGCAAGCAGAAGGAGAGATGAAAGGCCTTCATTGGATGAAGAAGCAAATGAAGACTTTAAAATGTTAATGAGGAATGATTTTCCCGTACCAGCAGTCCCTTGTATAATAAGCCTCAGTGGAGGCAGGCTGTTTTTTTGAGCGAAGTGTTGAGTAACTATGTTGAAAGCTTGTTGTTGTTCAGGAGATAAACCTGAAGCTGGAGGGTGCAATCTGTCCATGAGGGAAGAAGAAACATACTCTGCCTTTTTGTCTTCGATAAAAGTGGCACCAAGAGATTGTAGAGCAATAGGAACTCGGTGTGCACTCCAATTGTGAAGGGTGTCAAATTCACGAAGGCCCAACAATTGCAAGCTGTCAAGGAATGAAGCGTTCCCCGGGCGGCATCGAGCCAAAACTTGCCAATCATGCAGCTGTTGAACAGCAAGGGGGCTCGTCCTCTGAGTCGATGTCACTGTGGAGGGGGTGATGGATTTGACTCATGCCGTCTAATATGCCAGGGCTGATAATTGTATTTGAACAAGCTCCATCTAGAAATGGTTTCTTGAGGTGTCGAACCAATATCAATAGAAATGTTGCGGAAAGGTTTGTATAGAAGGAGTTCTGACCAACAGAAAAGTTCAAAAGAGGGGGAATCCTTAGATGGAATGCATTGAAACCTAGGGAACACTCGAACAACAGCCGGTACGGGACGACGCTTCCATTTATCGTGTCTGCGGTGTTTGTTGTAACTCCAATCGCGCGCAGCTTCAATGAGTGGAAGGCTTTCCATGTTTGAAGGTCGGACCTTGTATGCATCTAAAAGGAGGGATGTCTCTGCATCCTCACATTCTGCTTCAACCAATTTTCTTAAGATTTTTCTGCCTACATTGAGCGATACAAAAGTGCGACTACACATTACAAGTGGCAATTTGAGGAGCATGTGGCATGTTTCTTGTGCGCTAATGTCATGTTCAACCACACTCTCAGTTAACATTTTCTTTATGGCTAAATGTGCTGGCTGATCAGGATCTAAATTTGACGAAAATCTAGAAAGCATTTGGTGGTATGTTTCTGACCTTTGCTCTGCTTTGGAAGCATACTTAGCAATGTATTTGAGGACAGCATGGCGAGATAGCACAGGTTGACAATCGATATTGGCTCTCCATATGGATAACATTGCTGGATTGTGTGTGTTCAATCTATCATCATTCCTGGCAGGTAGGTATTTAACAGAAGCAGTCTCATCAACAAACAAAAGAGAAGCGGGTCTACTCTCCCAAGGTGCATTGTATCGGCATTGGAGGCGGTTATTTTTTTCCGAGGCAAGTATTTTCGGAGCACTTTGTGTGGCGTTGCACTCGATTTATCAACTCCTGCAAATCTGTACGCGGCGAAATTGCAAGGATCTGAGACGAAACTAAAAGGCAAGGGTCATCCTGGATATTCCTGTGAACAAATTCCGAGTGGATGGAAGGAGGGCGCATATTCCATGCAGATATATAGGTATCAAAGAATTGTCTTGCTTTGTCCACAGATTCATTATTTGACCAGTCGATGCGATCAACGTTGGGAGCATCTCCAAGCCACAAGAAACCATGAACATGTGCGGAACCTCTATGTTGCCATTCATACCTACGGTAAAGGAATGTTAAACGTTATGTATTTAAGCAAAAAAAAAAGTAGAGACCAATGAAGAAATGTACCTGTACCAGTAGTCCTTGGCTTGAAGATGTTTTTCTAACACTTCTTCACGGAATATTGTGAATCTCTGATGTAAGTAAGCAGCGACACGATGCGGGTGGCTAACAATGTTCTGGGTCCTCCATTGTTGTGCGGCACGGGCCTCAGCAGGAGAAAAACCTGGCATGGTGCTATGCAGGTCTGGCCATTTTGTGTCTGCTGCACTAAGAGTGAAGAAGAGTGTAGGTGCCCCTAATTGCTCAATCATGTCCGAGACCTCCCCTCTGCTCTTTGACCAAAATGTTCGTGTCCCTCGCAGGTTGGCTCCGAATCTCATTAAACTCTGTGGAAGGCAATCATCAGGGAAATCATGTAGACGTTGTCGTAGTTGGCCTATAGTAGGGGGGACACCATGTTCGAGGTTTAACCTCATGAAAACTGCAGCTGTAGATTGGCTCCTATGTCTCATAATAAGGTTAAGTAAAAAATACCGGAACCTAGGGTGCGATCCGAAACGATCATCATGGTAGCGCATAAGGTGGAGGGCATATTCATGCATTTGAACATCCTTCATGCGAGGTTGTTTAAACAATGTTGCACCAGTTGGAAACAAAGTTGGAAAAGCCATTGAGAAAAGGCCCTCAGTGGTGTATTCATTTATTGGCGAATTTCCGACTTCAGGCCAAGCCAAGGTGCAAGGTGCAGCCCGACCATTTGAAAGCAGGTACTGTTCGATCAACTCTTCTTCAGTGCCAGTGTTTGGGTGTGAAGGAACAAAAGAGGACGACTCCTCTGGATACTCGTAGGGGTTGGAAGGAGGGTTGTCATTATCCTGTGCTTCAGAGAAGTGAGAGGCTGGAAGGTCTATAGGAATAGAATTAAGGGAGGAGGATATGTTTGTTGGTTCCGACGGGAGAGAAGAAAGAGCCTCAGTGTCAATAAGAACATCCTTATAGTAGGGGTCATGGATAATTTTATATTGAAGTGCTTTCCAAACACGGGACCTACTAACATAGAAGTCGTATTTTGTTTGTTGACTTCCATTTTTTTGAATCACGCCACGTGTCACGGGATTGGCGAGGGGCGGGGAAATTTGGGAAATTTTCCCAAAGCAAAATCGAAGGAAATAACCAAAGGAAAATCTGCCCCCAAATGCGAGCCAATGGGATCTTGCCACGTGTCCACGTGGCGGTAAAATGGAGAAGACAAGCCCGCAGGGGAAAAAGGAAGGAGAAAGCCCGCAGCCAATAGGGTTCGGCCACGTGTCCAAGTCAAAAATATGGCCAAAAGTGACGAAAATTTAAGGGATAGAGGCCTGGCCGAATCATATCATGCCACGTGTCCTTAGATCATCGGTCCGAAGGAGATTTTGGAAAAATTTTCCAATGGCCAAAAATTGTGGAAAATGAAGCGCCAAGGCCCGCATCAATCAAAACGTGCCATGTGGCACTAAGAGTGGCGGGGCGAGGGATTTTTCAGAAATTTTCCCAAATGCAAAAAGTGGGAAAATTTTAAAAATTTTGGCCCGCCAACTGTTTTTTTGCTGTTTTGCCCTAAATTTTCAAACGGCCATAACTTTCGATCCAGAGCTCGATTTTTGCATTCTTTATATCAATGGAAAGATGATGAAATTCTCTACAAGATTCCGGGATCAATTTTGTATTTTGATGGAGTTTGGAGAGAGAAAATTGAAAAACTCCTCCGCACGTGGCGGCCAACGAAATGACGCTTTCAACCACCATTTTTAATGAAGAATGGCTCGCATTCTCTCCCAAAGATGGTGAAAAATGTCGGGAATGGACTGTAAGGATGCCCATGTTGTTTTATTGCATTTTTGGTCGGTGGTTGAAGCTTTCCCACGTTTCTCTCCAGGCTCGGTTTTGGCGGGTAAAAGCCGATTTGGCTCATTTTTTGAAGGGTTGGACATTTTTCATGTATCATGCAGCTCCCTTTTTCACCTTGAAAAGTGATTTTATGGAATAACAGACCTCTTCCAAGATCAGTAACCTATTTTCTACCTCTCATATGTTGTAATGCATGTGTTTTGATATTGGGAATGATGAATGTAAGCCCATGAATGAGTTTTCAATCCTCTCTGTTTGTGTTGTTTTGATTCATTTCGACCTTTCATTACATTTTATCGGTTTGTGCATGATGTTTGTTGCATTTCTATGACTCGTGTCTATTTTCGAAGTAAAGAATGTTCACCATTCCTTTGGTGCATCACCTTATTAGCATTAGTTTCAGTTTTTGCATTCTCTATCTCTATCCCCTTAGAATTTAGAGTAGGATCTTGAATTCAAAACCTCTGTAGCTTGCAAGTAATACACCCGATCGAGGAATTGAGGAACCAACCTCCAACTGGAGATTCTTTTCCAATTTTTACAAGTCCCACACTTGGGGAAAAGATTCAATGTTGTGCAATCACACTTTGGATGTCCAAAGTGTCAAACTATAAATTTGATCAACATCCAGGGGTGCTGCTGATTTGCACCAACAGGACCTATAGTATATATGATAATACATATAAGCCGAATCATGGATATTTTATTACTATAAATGATGATCAATCACTTTGAAGATCACCTTATTTAACCGAGTCACATACTCGTTTCACATATTTCTTCTCACATTGTTCCTCCTTGTGATTTTCATATTGTTAATGCTTATATTTCTTCTCCCACTTCTTTCTTTGATTCTCATGTTGCTCAAGTTCTTCTGCGTCCCTTAATGTCTTCTAACTCTCCAATTTTCTTCTTACATTCCTTCTATTTCTCACATGCATAACATATTGCTTCTTTCTCTAAAATTTCTATTCCAACTTATTATATTACTACTTTCCTTTTTAAAATGAATACTATGGTGAACAATGTGTGTGAATTTGTGAAATCAAATTAAGGCATTATCCCAAGGTTCTCATACTCCACGCAATAGATTCACTTCCAATGACATCTTGCTTAGCCCTCTAGCTTATGAAGTGCTTACTTACCCCTTCCCATGATGTGTTATTTCCCCAACATTTGAATTATATGATGGGAAATAATACATATCACTACTTTACATCATTTATGCCTTTTTATTACACTTTTTCACATGAAGATAAATTCCCCTTGTGAGCGAGGAAAAATTACTAGACAAAGATAGATAAATGAACTAAACACAAAATACCTCTCTTGTAACTTTCTTGCAAACCTTAAGAAGATTTGTGAATCACTTTAGGCTTGTAAAATCTTAAGATGTTTGAATTGTGGGTGCTCTTGATCGATTCTCCAAAATATGAATGCAATGCTATGAGCTTGGATACACAAGGATGTAGGAGGAAAATTTGGCAAAAGTTGGCTATAATTTGCATAAGCTTCCAGGGATGATTTTGCAAAGGAAATGGATTGTTTTTATAGTGAGGGTAAGGCCATGAAAGGTGGATCAAAGTTTGACTAAGCTTTAGTTAATAATTATAATTACCTGGAATAACAAGTAGAATTGGTTTGTGGAATTATAAATTTGAAGGGGTGATGGACATTTGGATTAGCAAAAGTTACACCTCGGGAAGGTGGTTGTACATACAACTCAATTGCCCCCACCTTTATAGGATTCTAGAAGTGGAGTCCAAGTGGAGTTGACTAGAGAATATGATTAATTAAATAACCAATTTAGTTAGTTATTAATTGTGAGGAGATAATTAATCATTTAAATAAATAAATGTTTAATTATATTATCTAAAAGTGTTAGGAATTAATTTAATTAATTCCAAGAGCATAATAGAATTAAATTAATTAATTCTAAAGGGGTGTATTATAGTAGGATAAAATTAATTTAATTAATTCTAATTGGATAGAAGCAGGCTAGAAATATGAATGTATTTTTAGGGTGTCTACATTTGCCTCTCTTTAAAGTGTTATTGTGGTTTTCACTTTTTGATATGTATTTAAGTGACTTTAGAAATAGAATGTAACATTTAAGTCACCTTGTTTTTATAAAAGGGACTTAAATATTTAATAGGAATATGAACATTCTAAAGTCAAAAAATGGCATATGAAAATTCACCGGGAAGATGAAGAGTTGTTTCTCTTCTATAAATTGTAATGAACTCCTCATTTGAGGGTCTTCTTAGCTATTTTTGTGAATTCATGAGAGAGAGATCCTTGTGAAAAGAGCAAAGAGATAGAAAATTCTTCCATTCTCCCCTATTCTCAAATGTCTTCCATTCTCATACTATGTATAATTTTTTTCTTGAGCATCAATACAAGGAGTTTCTATCCTTTTTCAACTAAGGGATTTATTGATACTTTGTGTCCACTAAATTCTAATTGGTCTTATTCTTTCGCAAAATTGTTTCTTCTTAATTTTAGTGCATGTGATGAAATTTCTAACTGATGTATGCAAGACTATGATTTACTACTTGTAGCATTATCTCTCTTAGCTAAAATTTTCACTCCCTTTCCCGCTCTCCTAGAAAATTTCTCCCTCAGATATCTGCAAGATTTTCTCGTAAGGTCATTGGAGTGCCTATGTTGGATCCCCGCCACTAGGCCAACTCGGATAAAACTCACCTTACTCATGCATGCATATACGGAAGTTGCACCATTTAAGTAAAGGGACTTAGATTCCCAGAGCGTTGGCAAGAAACCCATAAATTTTTCCCCGACAAATTTTCTTGCCAACAGTACCATAGAAAGGTTCTTCATTACATGTGAGTCACAAATTATTTATTTTCCTTATTTTTGAGTATGGGAGAAAATAATTAAGGCATATTCCAACATGATTATTTTTGGTAGAAGATGCGGAAGTTGTGAGGGTCACAACACCTTGATTTCGAGTAGGAAATGATTTAATAAAAAAATTAATGGGTTAATCGGGTTATTTTAATAGATCATATAACCAAATTTATTAATTAAATAATCAATATGCAAATAAGAATATATATCAAGCAATAAATAATAAGATATTATTTCTTAAATGACAAGAAGGTAGTGCACTTAGTTGATACGGTAGTACAAAAATAAATCTATGTGTAAATCGACTATGGAGCCAAATGAAGATTTGGAAATTCTTCATTCTAGAAAGTGAAAGTGGAAAAAAATCAAACATGATTGGACAAGTAGGGTTTATAGTGAGTACAACCCGGTCCTTTTATGTATGGTTTCATACCCCCATGTGCTTTGGGTTCGGAAATTATGGCACTCACTTGTGATTTGAAAATATGTTTTATTGTGAACTTCCTATAATGACTTGCAGATAAGTATAAAATATTATATACCCGTAATAAACTTTATGAAACCATTAGATAAAAATGTTCTAATTTTCTTCAATGTTCTAATTTCGCGTTGGGGTTTGCACTTTTTGATATGTATTTAAGTGACTTTAGAAACATAATGTAACATTTAAGTCACCTTGTGTTTATAAAAGGGACTTAAATATTTAATAGGAATATGAACAACCTAAAGTCAATATATGGCATATGAAAAGTCATCGAGAAGATGAAGAGTTGTTTCTCTTCTATAAATTGTAATGAACTCCTCATTTGAGGTTCTTCTTAACTATTTTTCTGAATTCATGAGAGAGAGATTCTTGTGAAAAGAGCAAAGAGATAGAAAATTCTTCCATTCTCCCTTATTCTCAAATGTCTTCCATTCTCATACTATATACAATTTCTGCTTGAGCATCAATACAAGGAGTTTCTAGCCTTTTTTGACTAAGGGATTTATTGATACTTTGTGTTCATTAAATTCTAATTGGTCTTGTTACTTATATGTAAAATTTTTGCTTCTTAATTTTAGTGCATGTGATGAAATTTCTAACTGATGTATGCAAGACTCTAATTTTATACTTGCAACATTAGTTCTCTTATCTAACATTCTCATTTGCTTTCCCGCTCTCCTAGCAAATTCCTCCTTGTAGATATCTCGCTTTTTTTTACCGTAAGGTCGGTGGAGTGCCCTCTTGGATCCCCACCCATAAGGCCAACGAGATAAAACTCACCTTACTTGTGCATGCATATACGAAAGTTGCATCGTTTAAGTAGAGGGACTTAGATTACCTGAGCATTGACAAGAAACTCATAAACTTGTCTCCTGAAATTTTTCGTTGCCAACATTTTTGGCGCCCACTGTGGGGTAGATTTAACAGCATCTACACCCAAAAACGACTTGGAAAAATACAAAAAAAAATTGAAAAATCCAAATTGTCAAAAAATAAAATTTCTGGAAATTACATAGCCACCCGAGTCTTTTGTCTTCAACCCATGGCTATTTCGAGCAATCCTTCATGAAATATCTCGGGTTACGCTTCTAAACTCAAGAGGATATTGCTTCAAATTTATGAGAGGCTATTTGACATAATAGGCAAGAGTGTCAAGCACTACTTCATTACCACGAGCGTACTTGACCTTGAAGAAGAACACACTGCTTGTTGAATTAGAAAGGAAAATACATATTCAGCACCACAAAGAAGACTATAAATTTTAAAGTCAAGCAGATAGAAGATACACTTGTAACAGAGATAAGGAGAACAAACCTATCCCATTTATGAATAACTTCAAAGAGGACAAGAGCTACTCGGAGATTCAAAGGTCTCGCCTTCACAAGTAATCGGTCACATTGGGATTCCAAGTGTTGTCAATCCATTAGATGTTGAGTTTCCATACATCAACGATAATATTGAAGAATTCACTAACATAGAGACCGAGGAAGAAGCCAGAGAAAGAGAAGCAAGAGCTGAAGTGGAAATAAGAGCTCAAATTGAAGAGATTGAAAGAGCTCAAGTTGAAGTAGATGCAAGAGCAAAGAATTGAAGTTGCATCCTTAAAAAGGTTAGAAGGCAAAATATGAAATGGAATGGTGGATCATGATCATGAAGAATGCAGCCAAATGTACCATGGGGTGGAAACACCAGCCCACTTTCCCTTTCACAACCACTCCACGAGATACCAAAAGGCTCAAGAAAAAACTTCCCAAAATTTAGAGGGGATGGTTCTCAACTCCCCGATGAACATGTAACAACATTCATCGCCGCTTGCAATGTTCTAGGAGTGGAATATGAAGATGTATCAGTCTAGCTCTTTGTGGAATCACTTCAAGAAAAAAAAATTGAATGGTTCTACATGTTGCCCCCGAGGTCTATCATTTGTTGGGAAGATATAAGAAATGCATTCGAGCATAGGTTCAAATCTACAGAAGATTGTCAGGATATCTTGGTCCAATTGTACAAATTAAGAAAGATGCTTCCGAATAATGCGAGATATCATCGGCAAATATAATGTAGAATGATAAGGAGAATTCCTGAGGATGTCGTGCCTCCCAAAAATAATTTGAAAATTTTATTCATCAGTGATTTTCCACCATAAGTTGGTTTCTTCGTCAGAAGAGCCAAACCTAGAAATATGAGGGAAGCATAGGACTTCGTGATAGAGACGGAAGATGATCTAATATTATCTGGAAAAGTGAAAGGCCTAAATGGAAAGAAAAAGGTCGATTTAGGGCTCATTATCACGGACCTAATGTTCAAGAAAATGGCCAATGACTTATTTACCGTGAAGAAACACTGTCTCGTATCACAATGAGGAATATTCCAAGGAATTCAAATCCTCCTAATAGACTAAGAATTGCTCCACCTCCTCATCGGCTCACTCTTGAAGCATCGTCTGTTAATGCTGCTTGACACTTCGAGGAGCCGAGAGGAAGAAGAAAAGGTAGAAGAACTCAAGAAGAAGAAGATACAGGATATGATGATAACTATATATGAAGAAGAAAATTTCCAATGGATACATGAAGGAAAAGAAAAAGAAAGAAGATCCTCCTGTGGAAATTTTGATGATTATCTTCAAAAGAAGAACCGTCATAGTTGTTAGATACCTTATGTTAGTGGGACATGTGACCTAAGGTAACCTCCGTTTTTAAAGAAGTTGGCTCTTCTCTCGGTGTGGGATAGGGTTAAGAGAAAAGCCTAAAATAAATGAAAAATAACTAAGGTGATGTGCCCGTTGGTCCGAAAATTTGTCGCAAGGGATCTATGGATAAACAAGCCAACGCAGTGTGTAGCATAGCCCTCTTTGAGTCAAAGAAAGCAAAACCGGTTTATTGCTATTCTACCAAAGTGCAATCTGCAAGTCTCACAAATTCTCGCCTTCGGGGTTTGGGATCTCATCCCAAAGTAGGGGTGTTTCCAATCGTGAAAAGAAAGGAAAGGAAGAGGGGATGAAGAAAGAGCAGGTCCAAAGGGAGAAAAGAAATGAACTCCAAAGCAAAAGGTCGGAAGGTTTATGTTTTGGGATCGGTAGTAAACAGAGCCAAACCTACTTGCATAAACGAAAAAGAAATACGATGATGAATAAATGACAATAAAATGTATGCGATCCAATAGAATAAACACACAGATCTGACGTAAGAAAGATCTAATGCACATAACACATGTATTCAGCACAAAGTCTAAATATTGTATTAATATTTTCCTTCTGTTACAAAAAGCTCAAAGTCTTTTCTCCTCACTTCTATTTTTCATCTGAAAGATATCCACTCACGCCCAATACAACAAGTATTGGGGTATTTATAGAAGAAGGAGAGAGAAGAAGGCAAAAAGGAGCCAACCACTTATTTACAAAGATATTTACAAAATATCTAAAAGTCATGTTGACTTTTGACAACTTGATGGATGACATCATCCCATGATGCAACATGGATGATGTCATCATTTGTGTCAACATACTCTAGATATTCCCAAAAAGAAAGTCGAAGAAGAGAGAGAGAGAAGAAGAAGAAGGAGGAGAAGCTACTCGTCGTCGTCATCCTGTGGCCGAAAGGGAGTGGACTGCTTTTGCTGTTGCTCAGGTGACGAGATATGGAATTGGGAGCGGTATTCCATAAACTTGTTGATCATGGGCCCTAGTTGATCCTGGGAAGGATCCTTGTGCCACTCACTGATCGCCTCACAAGTCTCCCGCTCATCTATGAGTTTCTCGGGGAGTTTGGAATAGTCTTTTTCCGCTTCAATGAGTAACCCAATGAAGTCCCGACAGGCCAGCAGGTTGTTGATAGACTCTGCGTCAAAAGTGACCTCTGGCCCCATCCCTCGAGAAACGATCTCCTTGAAGATCTGGATGGTTTCATCAGCTTTTCTTAAAGTGAAGGAAGGAGTAAGTAACCCTGGCGACATGTTGAGAACGATCCGTTCCATTTGGTGCATCGCGTCCAGGGCTTCTTCCTTCACCTTGTCAATCTTTTCTAGGACAAATTCCAGCTGATCCACCCGGTAATCCAGAGTGGACATGATTTTGTTGAGGGCCCTGGGATGGCCGAAGACACCGAACTTGACTGCATCTTCGACCGAAACAACGAACATTTGTTGAAAGGTATCATGTTGCAGTCTCGCATGTTCTAGCTCTTCTGATATGGGTCCCGCTAACGCTTGGAGCTCTTTGTTTGCCTTGTTGATGTTCAAATACAAGTCAGAGAGCTTGGCGATTACTTTTTCATTGTCTTTGAGGATCTGGCTCCTCCAAGCGGAAACGGCCATACCCTGCTCGCCGATCTTTGCATATTCATTAATTTTCTCCTGCTCAGAAGCTCAGAAGTCTCGGCGGCAGTTGTGGGAGGTGCACTGCCCATTTTCTATAAGGCTTGGAGTAGATATTTATTTTGCTCTTTCAGTTTCCTTTTCTCCTCTTTTGTTTCCTGAAGCTTCTTGCAGAGGGCGTCAACTGCAGAAAGGGCCTCCCCCTGAAGACTTTCAGAAGACGTCCCCATTGTGACTTGGGTCACAGTATAATCTGTCGGAGACAGATCCTTTTTCTCCTTGAGAGGATTGGGGTACGCGATCTCCATTACCCTCTCTCCCGAAGCACTTTGAGAGAAGCGTGTGACGGGCTTCTGCTTCTTTGCCCCCTTAGATGGGATTACAGAAAAGTCCATCGGAGCGATGGGAACTTTCCTTTTTTGCTGACTTAACTGCTGGGAGATCCAGGCTGGACTTATGGGAGAAGGGCCGGAAACAGAGAAGGGGGCAGCTACAGTAGAAGAAGGGAAAAATGTGGAGACACGTGGCGGCGGCATGGAGAGAACAGCCGAAGAAGTGCCCACGGGAGGAAGGGATACTGCAGCTGAGGAAGACATAGGAAGGGAAGGGAGCTCAGAGATGAGGGAAGAAATGGAGGGGGAAAGATCTCATGAGGGAAGAGAAGATGGACGAAGAAGCGGGAGGAATAGTAGAAGAAGGGGGAGAGGACACGACCAAAGGGATGGTCGCTTGAGTCACTCGAGGAGGGGAAGGAAGAGAAGAAGAAGGGACAGAAGGGACCTTGGTTGTTGTAGCAATGCCGACATCCTGAGTGGATGGGCCTATTGGAATATCCTCTTCTGCTTCTTTCTCTGGCGTAACCAGAGTTATGACCTGTTCGGGTGCCGCGGAAGGAGGACTCTCAGGAGCTTCTTTTTGAATGGTGCTGGATTCACCCTCTATGCCTTTGCCCTTACCTTTAGGCTATTGTTTAGATCGAGGAGGTGCGTTACCCAATGGGGAGGTTGTGAAATCAACCCCGAGGTAGATTAATCCGTTCATCCGGCACCAATGCTCTGTTCTGCGCAGAGTCTCCTTGACCCTCTCCTCAATCGTCTGAGGTGCCTTAGTTCTATCAATGGCTGGAAAAGGCCAATTGTCCCCATCTGTGTTAGTATATACTTGGTCTACTTCATCCTCCGTAGTTTGGAAGCCTTTGGGGACAATTGCTACCCCGTATTGGATGATTTCTGCCAAGGCTAAGCGAGAATGGTCCTTTCTCCTGAGCTCAACCTCATGAATGACGTCGATGTAGATGTCTTCGATCTGAGGGATGTGGATTGGATCTAGCTTAGCCCTTGGCAGACAACTTCTTGGGTCGAAGGTAGGCCTGCGGGAAATCATGTTTCAAATTAAGTAGCTCCAGCTCTGCGAACATGTCCTTTGCCTTGTGATGGGTAAGGCATGTATATCTACCCACTGTGAGGGGGAAAGGAGTTCCACCCTTCTTTATTTTGAGGCACTTCTCATGATAGGTGATCAGCTGCCTTGACAGCTCTAGCAGAATCAGCTTGGGTCCAGCATACCTCGGCAGTCTAGTTGGCTCTCCCAAGAAGTTGGCTGCCCTCAGATAGGTGAACGTGGGAAATTGGGTGAACAGGGCCCCCCATTTCTCAGTGGCCACCACTATGCTCTTGGTCGTGCGACCGTAAGTCATATTTGGCCTCAACAGGTAGATGATGTGGTAGAAAAACACATCGTTGATCTTTGTGAATTGAGGGATGCTATTTTCCAGCCTCAACTCTGGGTAGTATTCATATATTTTGACCTGAGGCCAAACCCCACTCCGCATCAGGCCTGGGTAGTCTCTTTCTGATGCCTTTGCGAAGATAAACAACATAGGAATTCATGTAGAATCTCCCTGTTGTATTGAATTGTTGAAGCTGTTCGGAGATTGTGCTGCTTATAATCTCTACCCATTCGAAGCGCTGATCGGGCATATTCTTATTCATGGTCTCTAAGTACCGCAACATCCATTTATGGAAAAAGTGGGTGTCAGGAAGCCCAAAGACCCTGCTCAGGAATGTGATGGTATCACTGAGCTCCTCCGAAAAATCACTGTGGTGAATGATTTGTGGCCATCGAGTCACTACCTTTTTGTTTTTCAAATAGACCTCATTCATCACCGTGCATATGCACCGATCTTCATGGTCGCCCTGTGCCTTAATATAATCCTTCTCCGATGCCACAAAGTGCCAATGATGAGGAATGCCGAGTATTATTTCAAAGTGGCGGGCAGTGAGGTTAATGACGACCTCGCCCTTGTCATTTATGACACACCTTGTGTCCTTGTTGTAGCACCGGCAACTACCATCCCGAATTGATTGTTGACGCGGTCTTGACCGGGATTCCTCCAAATGGTGTAGGGCACGCCCATCGCTTTTCCATCCATGGACTTCTTGTTACCTTCTGAGTTCTGACCCATAATTCCTCCATATCAATGTGACCCAACTCTGAGTCTCTGATGTCCAGTTGCATTCACTGGGAGTCAGCATCCCGACCTCCGATATTTATATTTCATCTCTTCTTCTGTAAGTTTGGCCTTGCCTTTGGATTTGGTAGGTCTCTTGCTTGATGTAGACATATGTTCTTCTAAGCTTAGTTGCTGATCTGCACGAAGAAGAAGTGAGACCCAACGCAAAAAGGTTGTATTAGCCATTTGATCTTCCATTGAAGTGTTGACAGAAGAAAGAGTTAGTGATTTTGAGGCTCAGGGCGCAGGGCGCATGAAAGCTGCAGCTTACAGGGCCAAAATGGTAAGGCGCACAGGAAAAAGGTGTTGCAGGGGCTAAATCAGCGCCAAAGGCGCATGGCGCATAGATACTGCAGGGTACATTTTGCAAAGGGCGCATGGAGATTTGGTGTTACATAGGGACAGGATGCGCCAAAGGCGCATGTATTTTTCATGTTGCGTGGAAAATTGGTGTGCCAAAGGCGCATGTATTGTTTGTGTAACATGAACTTTTCGTGCGCCAAAGGTAACTTGGCGCGGCACACAGAGGGTCTACACAACATGATTATTGGTTGTGGCGTGGGATCCTAAACTAGAAGATCTTGGTAAGATGTGGAAAGTGGAGGCTCAATAGGTAATGGCTATTGTTGGGGACCAAAGGATTTTGCGGTCAATTTTACTGATCGCTCAAGTGATTATGACCGTATCCTCACTCTCCTCATCGGAAGCATGATTTGTGTCCCAACATTCCTCCCACATCTCATCACTAGATATAGCCTCAAAATTCAAGGTGGTCTGGCCGATCTCCTGCCTATATTTCCAATAGGCTTCAATTTTCTCTGCGCTCCAATCTCTTTTCTTTAGGGTTGCTCGAGTCCCTTAGTCATGGTGAGAGTGGGGTCATATTTGTTCTTTACTCCGTGGAATGCTTCCCACTTGGATCGGTATGTCTTTGAGCTCGATGAATATGTCGGTCAACTCTGCCTAGGGGTTCTACCTTGCTTCAAAAAATTCCCTTAGCACGTGTTTGTAGGATTTTGAGACCCCGTTATAAACCAGATTCATGGCCATTGTTCTATCTCGGGGTCATACCTCCATGAGTCTTGAATTAAGGCAAACCCGTAGGAGGCCAACTTCTTTGTAAGGCTATGATCCACCTTTCTCTTAAGCACAGTGATTCCTCCCTTGCTCAAGGGGATATCAAAAAGTGACTTTTTATTTTGGCCTGAGCCAAACTCAACATCTAGGAGTACTAGCTGCCTAGCTATTTTGAGGACCACCACCCAATTTGTGAGGACACCTGGGAGCATAAAGCATTCTCCTTTAAAGCCATGCAGGGAGAATCATGGAATGTTCTATGGCAAAGAATTAATTGTAGGGGTGTAAGGGGTTTCTAGGATAGATTACACTAATTATTTCATCTTGTTGTTCATCTGCGGGATCAATCTCGAGTAGGAGGGGCTCCACAAAAGAATTAAAAACTTCATATGCGTCCAATGATCGAGACACTATATGGTTCCATGCAGACATTAGAATGAATTTTTGAGGATCCACCTCTGCATCCCAGAGAGTCAAAGTCTTGAACTAACTTAAATATTGGGAATTTTGATAAAGAATGAGGTGGAATAGATAAGATGAATACCTGAAGGTTAAGGTCATCGAGAATTGATCGAGTTGTTCACACATGGATCTTGCAATGACTTCAGCAAATTCGAAGTGATACGCTTGCTCATTGGCGACAGACCTCATTCAAAACAAGGCTGACATCTTCCAATCCTAGATGCCTCTATCTAAATCCTACCCAAATATGAATGCCAACATGGAATGTGCATCTTGAGAATCTATTAGAAGTGATTTCAACGGGATGGGAAATCCCATGGTCCCCGAATTGCATGTATCTGCCTATCTTAGCTCCTTGTTAATGAATGAGGCTTTATTCTGGAATTGCACTTAGACAGTTTAGAGTTTGGCCATATCATATAAACTAGCTATTGGGTCATGAGTCAGAGCCAACATGTCCCTAATAGCTTATGGTGTAATCATCACCATTAAGTTCCTGCCCGAATGGTGTGGATTCTTGAATCAAAACGGTCTACACACATCTGTATAAGTTCTGACATGGGTACGCGAGAGGTACCATGTATTGGGCAAGCATCATACTCCAGATTCTAGAGCCAAAAGATTATGAATCTCCCAGGTTGAGAAACTTGGCGAAGGCCGCCTCCCTCGGGGTTTGGGTTTCTTTTTTAGGACCGGTCAAAGACTTCATCGGGGGTCGAAACCACAAGTAGGTCACCGAATCGACATCCTCCATCAGGTAACTTCAATTTTGATTGCAGATGGTGAGGGGGAATGGGTTGTCCCACATAAGATTTTGCTTTGGTGGTACTTGAGCTAGAGGTCATATGGCATTTTTCTAAATTAGGAGAAAGCTAGAATCCTTTTAGCTCTGACACTTGACAACTGATTCGGGAGACTCTGGCATTTGAAATGAGCTTGTTGGATGCTCCCAATATCTTAAATAACCACCCTCACTTTTAGGAGTAATGGCTTGCACATAGGGTCACTTCTTACAATGACCCCTTTCTAATTAATGACCTCAAGTGTTGATTTATGCATTCTTCGAGAGATTTTGTTTCAATTCAAAATATTTTTCTCTCAAGTGTCAAGGAAGTTGTTGGATCATTAATTTTAGGGAAAACAAGAAGGTAAACTCCCTCCAAAATTTCAAAAAGGAAAGGGGAACCCAAGAAGAACACGTGTTAAAGACACCAAAAAGGGAACAAACAAAAGAAGAAAAGAAAGGAAAATATATATACGTATGGTACAGCTTTTCAAAAATCTTATATGAAAGGCTTCAATTAAATCCCATTTACCATAATAGCTAAGGAGTCTCCTTCCATAGTTTTAATCTCGAATGTGTTTTGTTTCTTACATACGCCGATCTTGAAAGGTCCCATCCACAAGTGGGTCGAACTTTCCATGATTCCTGTGCTCGACAACTTCGCATCCCATTTCAAAACCATAATCTCGACACCTCGTAAGTTTGGTTTTGATGTCTTTTGATCAAACCAAGTCTTGACCACCTCTCAAGGCGGATAATCATGGCCCCATGAGAAGACTCACATTTCTCCCGAAGCTCTACTAGCTCAAATGAGTCTTACTATTTCAATGCCTTGTAAACTATTTCATACATCAAGCCTTCAAGATCTGTTTTAGAGTGATCCGATTAGCCCATAAGGTCGTTTTAACATGTTTGTGCCATAATATTTTATGCTCATGCCCCACTACTTTGATGAGCCTGATCAGATTCTTATTAATAGACTCTGCCAAACCATTTTCCTGTGGGTAATAGTTAGAGGATGTCTTTAGGTAAATCTCATGCTTGACCACAAAATCAGATACTTTATCCCCCAAGAAAGCTTTAGCATTATTAGATATAACAAAGGTGTGGGCGGAGGGGGGGAAGTGGGTAGTTATATCTTGCAAGAGTCCTAGAATCATATTCTCAGTGGACTCTTTAAGTGGAACTACCTCCACCCATTGGGTGAAATAATCGGTCGCTGATGAGATTCCATTTGTGTTTGACACTCAAAATTGGGTTTACCATTCCAATGAAGTCGATACCCCATTTTGCAAAGGTTTCTACAACTAGGATGGAATTGAGGGGCAATCTTTGCGCTTCCTTTGGAAACCTGTGTAAACTTGAAAAACCTTGCATTTGTTTGTCTCTTCCCCGACTATCGGTGGCAGGCTTGGCCAAAAGTATCTTGCTTGTAGGATTTTCATGGCTATGGTTTGAGTAGAAAATTGTCCTCCCAAGCTCCCGTGGTGTGATTCGCGTAAGACTCTTTCGGTCTCTTCATTTTTCGGACATCTTAACATTATTCCATTAAAATTTGTTTTAAAAAGGAAATTGTCGATCACAATGAAATGGCCCCCTTCTTGCCTATAATATCTTCTTTTTATAAGGGGAGATGGCTTGGATACCTTCCGGTCTACATAAAGCGAATCCTATATGAGACCCAACCATATGAATAATTTTCCTGGAGATAGATTATCTCCTCATGTTCATCATTAATTGAGGGCATGGAATCCTATGTTAAATATTGACACGCACTCCTTCCCCTTACAAGTTTTGTGGGTTTTACCTCAATGTCATATTCCAGGATCTTAGTAATCCAATTTTCTTTTTTATCGGTTATCTCTCCCTCCATTATGTATTCTTTGACGCAGAGTGAGCCACCGTGACTGGAATCTATTATGAGTGACAAGGTGTTTGAATTTCTTTAGGCCTTTAAGTGTGGCATAAGCTTGACTTTCTACAAAATTGTACCTTTTTCATATTCATGGAGGGTTTTTGAAAAGAAGGTGATCGAATGTTCCTCTCCTCGTGACACTCCTTTCTCGCGTCAAGACAGGATGCCACGCTATTCTTTCCCCTGTATACATATATAATGAAATCTTTTGAGAAATCCGGATTGCGCAACACCGGGGTGGATGCAACGGATTCTCTTATTGCCTCGAAGGCCAGACCACCTTTAGAGGTCCATTTGAAATTAAGGCTCCCTCTAAGCATGAGAGTGATTGGGTGGATCATCCTGGAAAAGTATGAAATGAACTTGCTAAACAAATTTGATATTTCCTAAGAAATATTGGACCTCGCTTTCTTATTAACAGACAGGACAACTCGAGGGTAGCTTTAACTCTCTCGGGGTCAATGGAGATTCCTTCCTTTGACACGATATGTCCCAAGAGTTTACCTTGAGGCACTCTGAAGACACATTTCTTTGGGTTGAGAGATTATGAACCCTTTGCATTTTTTTAACACAATCTCCAAGGCGTTAAAATGCTCCTCTATTGTTCTGGTGAACACCATGAGGTCGTTAAGATATATCGAATCACCTTGTTGATCAATGCACCAAACATGGAGTCCATGGCCCTTTAAAAGGTAGCCCCGACGTTTGTTGATTCCAAAGGGAATTTTTACATAAGAAAAATTCCCCCATTTGGTGTTGAACGGCATCTTGTGTTGATACCTTTATGTGAGCCATATCTGGTTATAACCTGAAAAACCATCTAGCAGGGAAAACATTTCTGATCTCGCAATTGTCTGTAGTATCTACTCCATAGAGGGTAAAGGGTAGTGATCCTTCAGGGAGGCTCTATTTAGGTCTCTGAAATCTACACAAAGCCGAATCTCTCCATTCTTTTTCCTTACTCGGAACCAGATTGGAGACCCACATTGTGTGCTTGATAGGAAAGATTATATGGGCTTCTAGGAGCTTTCTCAATTCCTCACCATAAGGGATTCACATGCCTTTGTTTCTCAAGCACAAGCTTAGTCCCTTCTTCGAGATCAATGGTGTGTTGGATGATATCCTTATTGTAGCCATGTAAGTCATCGTATGTCCAAGCCATCACCTTATCATACTTATGGCATAAATCCACGAGTCTCTCTCTTTCCTTTTGGGTCACCAATCTTCCGACCTTTAGTCTTCTTTCTTTAGTCACTTCTAATTCGACATAGTCCTCTTTTACTACTACAAACTTCCTTCGGTCGAATGGCATCGTTTGAGTCAAAAATACTCTCCAGGTTATTAACCCTTTTGGAAGTTTTTTTTAACTAGATAATATGATCTCTGTATGCTTCATTGATCTTAGGTTGGAGTTGGTTCGCAAATTGATTAGACTGCTGAAGGAAGTGTATAATTTTTCGGTCTCTATTGAAGACCTGCCAATGATCGAAGTTATCGTGATAGAGGGATGGATGATCATCTCTATGGTGCTCTCATTTGCTATTAAATCCCGAATTGGGTCAAACTGCAACCCTATCAGGGCCATCCTATCAGCTTTTATATTCTTCTCTCAAGGAATAACCTTGATGTCGAAAGCTTCAAAATCATCTATGAGATCCCATACCCGATGTCGATAGGATCTCATCCTAGGATTCTTTTGGCGATGTTTCTCACTTGTGTTACTACCAACTCTGAGTCACCAAAGACTCTTAGTTGTTTGATGCCTTCTTTTTGGGCCGTGGTCAAGCCATGCACCAAGGCCTCATATTCTACCTCATTACTAGTACAAGAAAATTGGAAATGGAATGACTAGAGTATATTTCTCCCACTCGGGGATAATAAGCACACTCCGACTCTTGAGCTGTTCTTGATTTTGGCCCCATTGAAATGTAGGGTCTAGATTTGGGAATCTTTGGGGGGATTCCCCTTCTTTATGTTGTATCCTTTTGCTACCTTAGGGATCTCGGAATCTTCATCGAAAATGATGTAAGTGCCTAAACTAGTGGAATCAAAATTCCCAAAAGGATCACCTAGAGGGAGGTTGGCTAAATGACCACTGCATTGGGGGTCTTCATCTTCCATGTATAATTCTTCCTCTCTGGTGATCATAGCATGGGAAGCTTCAATCCTGAAGCCGCCTAGTTGGTTATATGTTCCTTGGCGAGGGGATCTAATAAGACCTTCATTTTAGACCCATATTTGGTTCACATAATCAAATGAGACCAATCAAGAGACATATAACCTCCAATCTTAGCTATAAAATCATGAGATAGGCAAAGTCTAAAGACTGGTGGGACACTGATTACCATAATATCATGCGTGATAGTTATATTTGGGCAAGAATGGACCTGTAATGGGAGTCCCTTGATATCTCTAATGGTTTGGACATACTTCCCATCCAATTGTATGACTCCCCTCTTCAAGGGTTCATATTTAATGCCCAAGGCATCTACAATTTCCTTGGGCATGATTGTAGTACTAGCACTAGAGTCTATCATAGAATTATGCAGTAATTTTTTTGCCTATGATAAGAGCCATAAAGAATGGGTTGGGCCTTGGTTTACTCACCTCTCCCTTTTTATTCAATAGTGTTGCCTTTGTTTAGACTTAGGTGGCTTCTATCATTCCTTCTCCTTGTCGAAGGTGCTTAGATCTTTGTTTGGTTTGAGCACTTCTTGGAGCAACTCCTTCTACCCTGGAATGCTCAGGAGATCCCACAAGGATGCGTTAGCTAGTGCTTTTTTGAGTTGTTGGACCACGTTAATTGGTCTAGCAGGTGGTAATAATTTAGATGATGACTGGTGTTTTGTTCACTCACTACTAAATGGGCAGAGACATGTTGATTCTAAACAATTCCTCTTAGAGCAACTCCTTTTACGGCAATAGGTGGTGACGGGGCTTATAATGGTTAGAGGATCTTTTTACATTTATCCAGGTCATACTTGGGATTAGAGCGTCAACCTCTATGATCCTTTTCTTAAAATGAGTGTTATAATTAAACTGAAACAAATACCTCATTTGTAAATATGGATTCTTCTCCTTCTATCCAAGAGAAAAGAGTGTGCTTCAATGTGATCTTTGTTTCCTGTTCTAGGGACATCCCTTGAATTTATGCGATAAAAGAAACATTTTGGACTCATGTGGATGATGAGGTCTAGATGTATCCACATCATAGCTCATTATTGTTGTTTGGCCACCTTTTGTTTCAATTTCCCTTGGGGGAAGTCTCTTGACATGTGGGAATTATTACAAGGGAAGCACCATGCGTTGGGGTCTTCAGCCAAATGATTTTGGCTGGGTACCATCTCTCTTCCACTATTAGGTGGAAGAGTTTGCAGGCGTCGTTGGTACAAGAACTAGCTAGTTAAATGACCATGTGTTTGTGGTTTCTAGGTATTTTTGTATTGAGAGGAATAGGCAAACCTATTACCTGGATAATTTTGATAATTTTATCTTGGATAAGTGGCTTGATTCCTTTTAAGATTTACTATCTTTTTAGAAAATTTTCTCAGAATGTTTTTCATTTCCTCCATTTCGGGAGAAGAAGATGATGGTGTAATAGTGGGAGTTGGAGCCAAATGAGCAAATGAGTAGTTATACAAGGATGTAGGGGCTTTAGCAGGGCTTGGTGCCTATGCTTGGAGAAGGGGGCTATCTCGGGTACATTAGCAAAGGGGTTTTGGGAGGAAGTTTCCGGCGTCACATTAAATTGTTCTCGGGTTGGAAAACAATGTTATAGGCTTGC
Organism: Taxus wallichiana var. yunnanensis; assembly: GCA_018340775.1. Taxonomy (NCBI): domain Eukaryota; kingdom Viridiplantae; phylum Streptophyta; class Pinopsida; order Cupressales; family Taxaceae; genus Taxus; species Taxus wallichiana. The sequence goes on along the minus strand of CM031240.1, from coordinate 142,385,142 downwards.
ATAGAAGGAATCTCCTCCCAAGGACTAAATCATTACAAAAATATCTCGAGTTTAAATCTTTTAAATTAAAAAAATAGCCATACATGTGGGTGGCCTTTCCAGACCGGAATCCTTTGCCAAGTCTTATGGAACCCGGTGTTGAAATTTGTCATTAGCTCTTGTGGGGCCTTCTTGATGTTGATAAGTTGTTGCGGGAATGATGTGTTATCCATATTTTTCCCGGGTAAAATTGGTCAACCACGACCCCACACAGAAGAAACTAGAGAAATCACGTTCAAATCCTACAATCAGGAAACAGAGGGACTCTACAATGGAGTGGCGGGGCTTGCGAAAGATCAAATGACCCCGTGCAAGAAGAAATTCAAAAACGGCTCCGTCAAACGAACCCGTGCTTCAAATCCAGCAAACAGGTTGCAGGCGGGCTCTAAAATGGAATAGTAAGGTCGAGGAAGGAGAAAATAGTGTCAAAGAACTAGAGGCTCAAAGGAGAAGAAACGACAAAGGCTCAAAGTCGTCGGGCTCTCAAATGATTTAGAACGAGCCCCAAAAATGGCTAAGTATGGAGGAGACATCGGATGCTGCCAAGTGTCCAAACGGTGCATCTCCAAAGGTTAAGCCCAAAAGGGTAGACTCAAATGAGCACTAAGCCTCCACGTGTCCAAAGCCCTAAAAGTTGCATCGGCCATTGAAAAGTCTTCGACTCAATGGAAGGTGCCAAGTGTCGGCTCGGCACAATTTCAAGATGGGAGCCCAAGGCGAAGACTCAAACTTGCACCAACCGTCCACGTGGCCAATGGTCAATAGAGGTCAAAAAGGTGGGACAAAGCGGGCCAAAAATTGGTTAAGTATAGAGTGCAGACGAAGGCGCCACATGTCTTAACGACGCTCCTTCAAAGATAAAGTCCTGAGTGGGTTTTCAAAAGAGCGCGGGCCTTCCATGTGTCCCAGAGTCCAAAAAGGGACAGATTCAAGGTTGAATAGTCAAAGCGAAGCATGCCAAAGGGAAGGAGCCAAAATTCAACACGACGCTCTTTTCAAAAGTAAAATTTGGGGCGGGTTTCCAAACGAGTGCCAACCCGCCACGTGTCCCAGAGTCTGAAGAGGTGCAGTCGGCCGTTGAAAAGTCCAAAAGCAAGCGAGGCCTCCACGTGTCTCAACCGCAACTTCAAAGGTAAAATCTAGGGGTTGTTTTCAAACAAGCGCCAAGCCGCCACGTGTCTAAGGTCATACTTTTGGCTCCACCAAGCAAAGGACTCAGGAAAAATACAAAGGGACACCGTGGAGCATGCGGAAGCCACCACATGTCAATCCGGTGTAATTTCAGGAGCGCAGGGCAGGGGCTGAATCTCCAAGAAGTGTGAGGTTGCCACGTGGACCCAGTATAGACTCTTTCAAATATTATGTGCCCATGACCCAAATATTCAAATGGCCATATCTTTTGACTGGAAACTCAGATTTGGGGGAAAAGACTTTTTGAAACGTATCAACACCCTCTATGCCATGGAAACATAAAATATCATTCTTAACAGGATTTAGTGGGTGAAAAATGGGAAAACATCTTCTAGGCCATTAATACAGAGCCCGATTTCTCCAACTACTAGATCTGATTCGATTTGATCCATTGGGAACCATAATCGACAAATTTAGGGAGGATTTGAGAGGGGAATTGATTGATGGTGGTTGAGATTTCAAAGTAGGATTCAATGCATATCTCAAGGTGGTTGAAGCAGGATTCAAATTTTTCCCTCCTCTCTCTCTTATTCTTCCTATATATTGTAATGAAGGGGCATATTCAAAGGGTTGGTCGTTGTTTCTCCTTTGCCCCCTCTCTCTTTCTTCCTTAGGGTAGAATGCAGAGTCTAAGCCTCCTCCCATGGCTCTGTAATGGCATTTTCTTGCCTCTTGCCCACTAACGATGTACTTGTGTAACTTTTTGGAGCAATAGAATTTGTTTCGTGATGCATCTTGTCCATCCTTGGCTCATTTTATTGTCTCTTTTTACCTCTCTCATCATCAGGTGGTATATTGTGCATACTCGATGTTTGTTACAGGTTTTGGGAGCCGGGTTTGATGGGTTTTAAAGCGGTGTTCTGTGTGAATTCTTTCTCCGGACCATGGTGCATTTTGTCCACCCTCTCCTTTGCTCACCTCTTTTCACTTCAGGTGGTCAGGTTTGTGATCATCCACTTCCTTTTGGTGTATCACCACGGAACAGCTTAGATTAGGATAGAATAGGTTTTTCCTGCACTAGAGTAGCTTATGGCAGATAGATTAGGAAGCAAGAATCGGCTTTCTCCGGAGGTCCATCTCAAGTTTTGCAAGTCCCACAGCTTGGGAGATGGTCCCATGTTTTGCAATCACACCGAATGCCCCACTCCACACCCGTGCCATTCGGGGGTGTTGTGATTCTACACTAAAAGTTTTGGCATGCTTGGTGGGACATTGAGGTTAGATTTTCCATCTTTCCAAAGGTGTCTCATTACAACAACAAATCATAAGCCACCGTGCAACCACACTAATAGTTTTGGAACACCCGATGGGATAGGTCTGAGGTACCTTACCACTTCATTTCATCAATTAGATGTGTTCTTGGTGAGATTCAACCTTTTGAGGCACATTCAAAGCACATATGGCGACTCCATCTGGTCAATAACCCATTCTCTGAGTTACAGACCTTTTCCATCCATTTCCACTCATTTTCATCCATTTTCTTCTTCCATCTCTTTCATTTTCTCCCATTCCATGAAGTTGTGCAATCATGACTTCATTCCCTTCATGGAACTCACACTTATAGCAGCAATGCAGTTCACCTCCAATGCATTTCCCAACTCCTCCAAATTAGCATTATAATCAGATCCAGGACCATTATGCTTACCCATATGAGCAGGGTCAAAGTTAGTTTGGCCATGAAGCTTATCAAGAACAAGGGGACACATATAATGGTGGAAGATACACATAGAATTCTTGTTTTTCGGAAAGATTCAAAAACGGAGGCTTGGCATGGTTCGGTCGAAGGGCCATAACACAAATGAAGGCATTCAAGATTGGTTGCAGGGCACCTTGTCCATGGGAGGCCCTTTTCCAAGACATTACAACCCTTAAGAGAAGATTGACTTCATGGTTGAAATGCTACCTCAACTTACACAGTGGATTGAGGATATTGAGGCTTATGAGTTGGACACAAGACAACCTTGTCAATGGGTAAGTCCACCACCTCCTAGCTCTTCATTTTCTCTTTCTCAAACTTTATCATTTCAGCATGATCAAGAGTCAAGCCCCTCATCTGCTACCCCAAGTGTTAATTTATTTTCTCCATCTCCTGATCTCCCATCCCACCTCAGTTCCTCTACCCTTTTCCCTTCCAAACAGTCATCCCCTCCAAACAAACAAGAAGTTCCACCTCCCTCCCCACCACAAACAATTACAAAGCTGGTTGAACCCCAACCTACCACTCCTCTTACTTTCCCAAGTCCATGTTGGGAAGAGACTCAAGAATCTAGTCAAGGAGAACAGCAAGAAGGGGAGCCCAATAGAGAAGAAATGACAGACAATCTAAAGAGTTGGGCTGCTAAATTTGGGTTTACAAAGATTCCCTTGATGGTCAAGCCAATAGAGGAGTTCAAGGTTGAAGATCCAAAGGATGGCCGAGGCTGAGTTTCAATGCAGAGAAAAGAACAAGAACAAGAAGATCAGCAGTCTGTTTACTTTGAATGTAGTGTCCCTAATGGCACTTTGTATGAAGAGGATTATGATATGATCCAAGTTACACAACTAGTTGAGGAGGAAGAAAAATCATCTCCAAGTCCCATTGAAAAGGACGAGATGGGAGAGATCAAATCAGAGTTGAAGCCACTCAATGAAGAAAGCATCATTGAAGATTTTTTGCTTTCATCCCAAGGGCCTGATTTGATTGATGAACCCATGATGGAGGAGGACCATCCAGTTTTAGAAGCCCCAAGTGCAGAGCAGACACGAAGAACCTTCAGTTCTTCCTCCCACTTCATCCCCTTCAAGCTCTGATGTTGAAGAAGAGTTTGAGATTTCAAAATTCATGTTTGAGGATGAAGGGAGCCATGGTGATCAAGTTACAGATCAGGAGGACACCATGGAGGAGGTAGAGTACCTGCAGCAGGACAACAAGGAGGAAGACTATCTGTCTGACTTGGAGGATTGCTTTGATGGAGAAGATCCCATGGAGATCACATCATTTACTCCTCCATCTTCCACATTCCAAGCATATGAGTCTCATTGATGGAGGAGAACATTCAAGTGCAACAACCTACACTTCAAACATCCCTCTGGAACCAAGGTTGGAAGATATAAGTCTTCCATGTTCTTCACAAGAGAAGGAAGAGAAAAGGCAAGAGGATGTCATCATCTCTCTCACACCATCCATCCAAGAAGGTCCACAAAAAATCTATTTTTGAAGTTGAATTTCGAGAAATGGGCACATTCAAAGGACCAGACCTTGCCCAATCAGATACTTGGCTTCATTGGAGCCAAGGGAGAAGCCAAAACCAATCATGCCTACTTCAGGGCATGAGGATAAGCCTCAAAGTGCCAAGGGTCATCATCAACACTTCCAGAGTCCAATGTCAATCAACTTGAGGAGGTATTTTTGATTGATGTTGATACCTTGATGATTTGGGTAGAGGACCGACTTATTGTCGCTTTTCACTTATATAGGAATCCATTTTCGTGTCAAATAATTTTCATGGCTGCACCTTTTTAGAAAGGGAAGCTACTTCTCCCTACCTACATCAAGCTTTGTTTGAGCTTTTCTTTCTCTCTAGTTAGTGTAGGAGTAGGAGTAGATTTTGTTTCCAACAGAAGAAATGCTTGTGCACACTTTGCATGTCTTATTTGAGGCATGTATGATTTTGTCTTTGTACATAAGTTTTGTTCGCATTGCTCTAGAGGTGTATGAGGCCAGGCTCTTCAATATTCATGGTAGAAGACCCATAGTTACCTGTAACAGTTTCTAGTTTCAAAATAAAACAAATATATAGCAACTAAAAAGCCCTCTTCAAGTAGTCCATCCAGAGATAGATGAAAGCCCCGAGTAAAAACAATTTTCTACTCTCAAAAGCCTAGTTTTAAGATTTCTTAAGAAAATTGAGAATGCGGATGCGCGGGTAGGCTCAAATTCAAGTAAAAGTGAAAAGTGGGCAATCAGAGAGTCCATTTTGAAAGAAGGGTCGATGCATTGGGACATTAATTATGACTTCACGCCCAATGGATGCTTCAAGGCTACTAGTCCCTTCATCTAGTAGGAAGATGCCCCTGTGAGTCGCCAAATCGTTATCCATATTTTTCCCCATGTAAAATTGGTCAGCCACGACCCCGTATAGAAGAAACCACAGAAATCACGTTCAAATCCTAGAATTAGGCAAAGAGAGGACTCTCTGAATGGAGTGACAGGGCCTGCGAAAGATCAAACGACCCCGTGCAAGAAGAAATTCATAAAATGGCTCCATCAAATGAACCCATGCTTCAAATCTAGCAAATAGGTTGCAAGTAGGCTCTAAAATGGAATAGCATGGTCGAGAAGGAGAAAATAGTGTCAAAGAACCAGAGGCTCAAAGGAGAAGAAATGATGAAGGCTTGAAATCATCGGGCTCAGAAATGATTCAGAATGAGCCTCAAAAATTGGCTAAGTATGGAGGAGACAACAGATGTTGCCAAGTTTCCAAACAGAGCTTCTCCAAAGATTAATCCCAAAAGGAAAACTCAAATGAGTGCCAAGCCTCCACGTGTCCAAAGCCCTAAAAGTTTCACTGACCGTTGAAAATTTTTCAACTCAGCGGAAGGTGCCAAGTTTTGGCTCTGCGTAATTTCAAGATGGGAGCCCAAGGCAGAGTCTCAAACTTGCACCATCCCACCACATGGCCAATGGTCAACAGAAGTAAAAAAGGTGGGACAGAGCGGGCCCAAAATTGGTTAAGTATAGAGTGTAGGCAGAAGGCACCACGTGTCTTAACGATGCTCCTTTAAAGATAAAGTCTTGAGTGGATTTTCAAAAGAGCGCAGGCCTTCCATGTGTCCCAGAGTCCAAAAAGTGATAGAGTCAAGGTTGAATAGTCAAAGCAGAAGAAATCCAGCAGAAGGAGCCAAGTGTCAACATGGCGTTGTTTCAAAAGTAAAATTTTGGTGGGTTTCCAAACAAGCGCCAACCCGCCACATGTCCCAGAGTTCGAAGAGGTGCATTCGGCCATTGAAAAGTCCAAAAGAAAGTAGAGGCCTCCACATGTCTCAACTGTGTAACTTCAAAGGTAAAATCTAGGGTTGTTGTCAAACAAGCGCCAAGCCGCCATGTGTCCAGGGTCAGACTTTTGGCTTCGCTAAGCAAAATACTCAGGCAAAATACAAAGGGACACCGTGGAGCCTGCAAAAGCCACCACGTGTCAATCTGGCACAATTTCAGTGTGCAAGGTAGGGGCTGAATCTCCAAGAAGTGTGAGGCTACCACATGGACTCTAGTATGGACAAACTCTTTCAAATATTGCACGCCCATGACCCAAATATTCAAATGGCCATATATTTTGACTGGAAACTCATATTTGGGCGAGAGAAGACTTTTTGAAATGTCTCGACACCCTTTATGCCATGGAAACATAAAATATCATTCTTAATAGGATTTGGTGGGTGAAAAATGGGAAAACATATTCCAATCCATTAATATAGAGCCCGATTTCTCCAACTACCAGATCTGATTCGATTTGATCCGTCGGGGAACCAGAATCGACAAATTTGGGGCAGATTTGAGAGGGGCATTGATTAATGGTGGTTGAGCTTTCAAAGTAGGATTCAATGCATATTTCAAGGTGGTTGAAGCAGATTCAAATTTTTCCCTCCTCTCTCTCTTATTCTTCCTATATATTGTAATGAAGGGGCATATTCAAATGGTTGGTCATTGTTTCTCCTCCCCCCCTCTCTTTCTTCCTTAGGGTAGAATGCGGAGTCTAAGCCTCCTCCCATGGCTCTATAATGGTGTTTTCTTGCCTCTTTCCCACTAATGATGTACTGTGTAACTTTTTGGAGCAATAGAATCTGTTTCGTGATGCATCTGTCCATCCTTGGCTCATTTTATTGTCTATTTTTACCTCTCGTCATTGCAAGGTATACTGTGCATACTCTCATGTTTGTTGAAGGTTCTCGGGGTGCCATGTTTAATGGGTTTCAAGTGGTGTTATGTTTGAAATCTATCTCTCGGTCCATGGTGCATTCTTTCCACCCTCTCCTCTGCTCACCTCTCTTCACTTCAGCAGTCATGTCTCGTGATCATCCACTTCCTTTTCTCGGTGTATCACCACTTAGTGTAGGCTCTTTAACCCTCTCTCTCTCTCTGTCCCTCTTGGAATGGTTAGATTAGGATAGAATAGGTTATACCTACACTAGAGTAGATTATGGCGAGTAGATTAGGAAATAAGAACTAGCTTTCTCCTGGAGGTCTAGCTCAAGTTTTACAAGTCCCACGACTTGAGATATGGTCCCATGTTGTCAGCAATCACACCGGATGTCGCACCTCACATTCGGCCCATTTTGGGGTGTTGTGATTTCGCACTAACACGATGATATATCTCCCTTTTTCCTAAATCTTGCTACCAACACATCTCCTAACTGGTCCCATGTGCCGATAGTTTTAGGAATTAAGGATCGGTACCAATCCAAAACCTTCCCCTTGAGGGAAGCGGTCAACAACCGTAAGGTGACATCTTGCTCCCTGATATAATGTACCACACATATTTCTACTACGTCCTAGAGATGTTCCTCTAGAGTTTTGAAATCTTCTCCACTAAATTTGGGCAATGCCTTTAGCGTGTCAACCAGGATAGGATTCCACAACATCGGGGGTGTGGGTAAAATGAGCGGACTCCCCTGGTTCCATGAAATGAATTGCCTCGAAGGTTGAGCCTAAAGATGAGCCATAAACATAGGTCTGAGGGTTCTAGTTGATTGTGTGAAGGGCCTACCTAGTGGAGGTGTTGAGAGAGTCCAGTTTGGAGGAGACAGATATCTGTGGATGTGTCTACCTCTTCTGTTGTGAGGTGGAGATAACTGCAAGTAGTCAAAGACACCTTCCTCCCTTTTTCTCACCCTCATTCGCATTCATTTACAAATTAGATAAAATCAACTAAGTACTGCTAGAATCAATAGATATTTAAGGATGGAATATTAGGTGATTGTAGATCTCGTCCCACTGTGCATGCCATAAAATGGTTGATGATTATCTTCTTCAAGAATCAAGTTATAGTCGTTGGATACCTTAGGTTAGTGGGACATGCACCCTAAGGTAACCTCTAGATTTTAAAGAAGTTGGCTCTTCTCTGGTGTGGGATAGGGTTAAGATAAAGCTTAAAATAAACGTAAAAATAACTAAGGTGATGCACTAGAATAGATCCTAACGAGACAGAGGGATACCTAGGGAGATTATCTAAACTAGTTTGAAGAGAATTAAAGCATGATCCACCTATTTTAGAAACACCTTAGATTTATTAGAATTCGAGGAGACAAAACACACGACAAACACAAATAATAGATAAGTTAAAACCCAAGGGCACATGGCATGATAGATTCCTTAAATTATCTAGAACTATTTAGTAGAAAAGAAGACTCAAAATATGAAAGCAAAAGTGCACGAACAAGGACTCTTATTTATGGAGAAAATGATACATAAGGCTGAAGTGGCACAAATTACAATTTTATTTTATAACGGAGTCTTGCTAAGGCTAGCTATTACAAAAACTGAACCTTGAATCTATTTTACAACTTCTGTCTATTTTCTCCAAAACTCCCCCCTTTCTCCTTTTTTCTTCCTGGATCAGACGTCCTTTTATAGATGTTTGTGGCTCTTGCTTCAACGTCCGGAATCAGAGCTTCTACTGGCAGCATTCAATTTTCTTACATGATCCTTTCTTTCAAGGTTAATATCTCAACTACATGTTGATATATTTGTGTTTTCCTTCAATTCTCCCAACTGTCCCTCCTGGAGTCGGTGATGATCCTTTCCTGCCACATGGAGATTGGATGCTTATTTGAGGAATTTTCTAGAGATTGATCCCTCGAATTGTTCTGAGAGACACGTGGTGGGGCACACTAGTTTTGGGAGGCTTCCTATTTTTCTCTATTTGAGAGTGTGCTCGGGAGACACATGGAGGCCATGTTGCATCTTTGGTATATTTTTGACTTTTCAACCTGTCAGGGGTAACCTTTATTTGGCCTGGGACACATGGACAACATGGTGTAAGTTTGAGAGACTTTCTTCTTTTTCTTTATGCCCTGACTGCGCTAGTGAGACACGTGGACACCTTTCACATTCAACTTCATACTTAGCCTATTTTGAGCTAAGTGAATCGGGGAAACAAGGGTCGGGTGACAAAAATGGTGATCAAAAGAATTTTATGCAAAAATAACTCTACATGAAATTCCTCAAAACAAAATCATTAGTAGAGGATCACCACTATCACCTTAAATGTAATTAGCTAAAGAAAAACCAAACTAATTGATTAGAAAGGATTACACTTCCACACACGCTAGTCTCCTAGTCCTAAAGTTGCTAAAAATAATTCTTCTTCAAATGTTATTCCTACAAAATCATCTAAGGTTCCATCAAAATCTACATCCCTATCTCCTTCCAAGCTTTCTACCCCACCCATTAAAGAATATCCAACTCCCAAAATGGTAAAAACTTCACCGTGTAAAGCTTCTATCATCCCCGAAACCTTAACCTTTCCCACCATAACCCCATTTGATTATGTGGAACACGCTAACAAAACCAAACTCCAGATCACAGAGATAGAATATTTACAGACACAGCCCACTCAATTTGATAGGTTTGTTGATGTAGTTTGTGGTGGTACCTCTATAGAATCAAATGAAAATTCTAAAGGTCTACTTCCCACACCATCCACACCACCTTCACAAAACATGCTAGCCCTCAATGCCTCCAAAACCAAAAAATTTGAACCTTTTTACTTGTCACTTCTCATCAAAGGCTTTCAACTCAATAATTGCATCACATATTCCATAACCTCGAGATAATATGATTCTAGTCAAAGTTATAAACACTCTAGGCCTCACCTTGACCTGAGAAAATGGATCCTGTTATTCAATGGAATCCAAACAAGTATTGTTGGTGGGAAGGATCAAGGATGCAAACGTAGCAATGGCTGATTTTCCAAAGAAGAAGGTGCTTCTCACCATCCTGGTGACAAACATTCCAACATCCTTTAGGATGCTACCGATTCAAGCTTCTATATAGATTTGGGCGGGGAGATCAAAATGGATTGCTCATCTGCAACTATCCCAGTAAAATGCGAGATGAAGAAATTACTACCACTAAGGAAGATGAAGTACACGGTATGAAATTCTAATGATCCGAGGGTAAACATTCTATTTCAGGACATCGGCTAGGAAACTACTTCCTCACATCAGAGAAAGATGAGAATTTTCCACTTCTTATGGAAGAGGAAGAAGATCAAATATGGATAATGAAATTTGATGATAGTCACTTTACTTGTGGGTTCAAGAGCGGGTGTGGTGTTGTGCTCTCCTTTTGGTGAATTGTACCCATTTTCCTACAAGCTACAGTTTGATAATACAAATAACATGACAGAGTATGAAGATATCCTATTAGGCATGGGCATAGTAGAAGATATGGGAATCAAGAAGTTAAAATGCCAAGGTGATGTTGAGGTGATAGTAAAGCAAGTTCGGAAGCAATATCGGTGAAAAATCCAAGACTCCATCATTATAGAAACAAAGTATGGGATGCATTGAATCTTTTGATGCATTTTCCATCGATTTTGTTTCATGAGAATAAAATGAAAAGTCAATTCCCCTGTCGAGTGTCAACCTCCCTTGTGATGCCTCATCCTTCCTTTGGAAAAGATAAAGTGACCATTGAGATGGTGTTCTGACCCAATGTGCCTGATAATGTAAATCACTAGCAAGTCTTCAATGATGATAACCAGCTCCTGGATTTCCTAGTACAAAGAAACAATTTCAATAATCTATTTTTTGAAGGAAGTGAGAATCCACACAGGGAAGTGGTGATCGAAGAGGAGAAAGAAGGAATTGATGAAGAAGGAGTGATCAAGTCTAGATGAAACAAGATTCCTAAAGGCCTAGTCTCTCTAGAGGACCTCTTTGATTAAAATAATAGATTCATTCTAGAGAAGGCGAAGCAATATTCTCGGTTCCTAGCTGATTTTGAGAAGGAAAAAATTGGTACCTTGGAGACACCAAGAATGGTCAACATTGGAAAGTGTTGCTCACCTGAAGAAAAAAGAAGGTTCATGTCATTGCTAAAAAAATATTCAAACGTTTTGGCATATTCTTACAATGAGCTTAAATCCTTACAACAATAAATTCATTACTCAATTCCCTTACGATCGGATCCCAAGCCATTCAAGAAAAACAAAGGCCATACAACCCAAAGATAGTGGACACCATCAAGGAGGAAGTGATGAAGATTCTCAATGCAAGGATCATCTTTCCCATCCATCATTCCATGTGGGTGGAAAACATTATGCCAATTCGGAAGAAGAATGGAGAAATAAGAATATTTGTGGACTTCCGCAACTTGAACCAAGCATTGCTTAATTATAATTACCCCCTCCCTATCATGGATCACATTTTGTAGACAGTCACCGGATCTAAAATGCTCTCATTCTTTGGATAAATTCTCGGGATATAACCAAATCAAAGTAACAGAGGAGGATCGCACCAAGACATCTTTCACAACACCCTAGGGAACTTTTGTATACAACATAATGCCTTCTAGTCTGATCAATGCAAGAGCTATGTTCCAAAGGGCGGTGGATCTAGCATTCAAATATTTGAAACATTGTATTATCATATACCTCGATGATCTCATAGTATTCTCGAAGAAGAGAGTAGACCATGTTCATCATTTGGAATAGGTACTCATAAAATGTAGGAAGCACGACATATCCTTAAACCCAAAAAAGTGCATGCTTGGAGTTACGGAAGGTAAAATGTTGGGGCACTTTGTGAAAAAACATGGAGCACACATTGATCTAAAAAGAGTGAAGGCCATTCAAGCACTATCTCTTCCCACGAGAAATAAAGTAGTTCACTCCTTCTTTGGCAAGGTAAACTTTCTTTGTCGCTTTATTCCGGAGTTAGTTAAATTGACAAAGCATATCACCACCTTGATGAAACATCAAGCAAGCTTCAAGTGGAATGACGAGGGAAAATAACTTTTGAAGAAATCAAGAAAGCCATTTCCAAATCTTTAACTCTTGTATCTCCATATTTCAGTAAATAATTCATTATGTATTTTTATGCATCGGAACATACTCTCTCTGTTGTTCTTGTCTAGAAGAATGATGAAGGTGTGGAAGAACCCATTGCTTTCATGAGCTACCCATTGAAGAACCATGAGCTAAAATACAGCCAATTGGAGAAACATGTCTATGCAGTAGTCAAGGCTGTAAAAATTTCAGGTTTTACATACTCAACTCTCATACGGTGGTGATGGTACCGGTAGTGTAATCAAGTCCATCTTGACATAACAAGATCTCAAAGCTAAGAGAGGAAATTGGGTTGCAAAGACTCAAGATTATGACTTGGAGATCTATCCCTCCAATTTGGTGCGAGGAAATGGTCTGTGTAGATTGATCACTAAAGATGAAGCTCTCAAAGCTCAACATGGTGAAGATAATTGTGCTTGCTCAAATTGCTTTGAAGATAGCCCACAGGTCCTCTTCGTAACTACTACTGACAAGTGGTACGTGGACATTGCCTATTATCTAACCTATGGAGAATGTCCCCTCATCTTGATTACAAGCAAAGGAGAACACTCAAGATGAAGGCAACAAATTTTTTGATCTGGAACCATGCGCTCTACAAAATAAGTCTTGATGGATGCTTTCTTAGGTGTGTAGACAAATAACAACAAGAGAAGTTGCTTAAAGCATATCATGATTAGGCGTGTGGTGGGAATTTTTCAGCCATGGTTACTACACATAATATTCTTTGAGGAAGATATTATTGGCCTACTCTCTTTGCAGATACTCAAGAATGGGTTTCCAAGTGTGAAGCGTGTCAACAGTTCATTGAGAGACCATAACTTGCAACACTTTGCCACTTAGGCCAATTGTCATCGAATAACCATTTTAGCGAAAGGGGGCTAGACTTCATCAATGTTCTAAATCCTCGCTCGAGCGTGGGTGGTGTAGAGGATCTAGTAAACTTCCTATTATGCTTTTACTTGGTAACTTTAATTCTACTTGCCGAAGAATACCTCTATTGTTGCTCCTTGAGATATCTACAATCTGGTATTCTATCTCATGTCCATTGCTTTGAATATTATTAAACTTATACACTTGTTAATCATGGTGTTTATGCTCAAAACAATGTTCTCCCAATTCTATTTATCCAATATTACTATCATAAGAAACTATGAGAAATGGAAGCATGAAACAATTACCTATAACTCTTGAAGGTGGTTCTATGGCCCTTTATTTGCCTTCAACTCTCTTGCAATTAGCTTCCTTCATTGTATCCTCTAGTTCAACTCTTACATGCAATGCTTTTACTGCTCTATCTCTATTTCATTGAAGGTTATTATGACCAACCTGCTCCAAAATTATATTTAGAGTCTTATACCTCTCTCACTCCCTTAGGATCTCTGCAACTTAGACCAAAGTGTTAAGACTTCCTTCCAATCTCCAAACCCCTGCAACCATAAGTCCATAACCTTGTTCATGGTTACTTGGCTCTTTATTCTCCCAACTATAGCTTATATGACTTCATAGATCGAAGTACTCAAATGATGTATGCGGGGTTTGAAGCACTCCTACACCCTCGATCACTTCTTATAACCTATTATGGGGTGTCTAGACCTTTGGTTCAATCAAACCATTGCATGTTTGAATACTTCTCAAATTATCCCCTTAAGACCTTCTAGGTCTCCCTACATACAACCCTGACAAAACTCAATTTCCTCTATAACAATGTCACATAATCTATATGGATTTGAATACCCTTTATGGATTCCTTTCTTGTGTTAAAGTCTCAATACATGTTCCTTTGTACTGTTTGGTACCTCTAGACTACTTCTCCTAGTAAATTAAGCTTATTTTAGCCTATAGCTATGACAATAGGCACTTATCCATTAGATCTCACCTAAAACTTGTTTGATTCACCTCGATATGTTGACAAAATGATGCATACCAAGTTTCATAACTTGATTCCAAGATTTAGACCTCCATGTAACCAAAAACCGTTAATATCAACCTCTCTGTCAGTCTACCTGCAACTAAGGGCATATATCATACACAGCGTTAGAGTTAGAATATAAAAATTGGAAAACCTCTAGTTCCCATCTGGACAGAGATGCTCCACAAATTTCATTAAATTTTAACGGCTATAATTTGAGATAGATCTTTCCCTAGTTTGGGCCCGAGAGGCAAAATTTCAGTCTACAGGTAACTGTGACTAGTTTCATGAACTACAAAAATTCAATATGACTCCTTAGGTCTCTGACTTCCTTTTCCATCACTCACATATTTCTAAACTCCTCTCCTTTATCTACTGTTAAACTTGTGCTCTCGGTCTGGAACTAAGATCAAACATACAGTCTCATATAAATTATAAAAACATGTAAAACCAAATGTCAATCCCAAAATTCAATCATTCCTCCACTATTATTAATAATACAACATTGTTACATCATTTTTCACCTATATTTCCTTATCCACATGTGAATATATTTTTCAATTTTTTTCTTCCTACCCTAAGACTAGGACTAACACCCTAGAATAATGCAACTAACACTATTATTGACTCAACAAGATTCCTAACTTAGAAAAAAACCCATGACACATGTTTTCCAACCAATATTATCCTTCTACATAGCTCATACAACTTTATTTAGACCAAATTTACCCTTTACTAGACTTATTTGCAATTACACTCACACAATTACATGTATTTTGAACTTCACCCACTCCATTGAAGGGAAACATGCTTGAACTACCTAAACACCTATTTGAACTTGTCATCATAAACATGATGCTCCTGCATCGATGGGGCACACCTATGTGCTCACAATGACAAATTATTTCACAAAGTGGGTGGAAGCCATCCCAAGAGAAAGTAAGCTAACACTTTGAAACAATATGCAACTTCATTAAAGAGAATATCATAAGACGTTTGAGTTTTGCAAGAAAGATCGTAGTAGACAAATGCTACCTATTTTTCTTCAAGGAGTTGACTACATTTTGCTATGGATATGGAATCTACATGTCCCACTCGTCGACTACTATCCACATGGAAATGGTCAGGCCGAATCTAAAAACAAGAAAATCGTGACCATTTTTCGTAAACTTGTGGATGAAAACCAGAGGAATTGGCACAAAAAGTTGTACGATACACTATGGGCGGACAAGATCACTCCAAAGAAGGAAATAGGTATATCACCATTCCAGCTACTATATGGAGTTGAAGTAGAAATTCCCATTATAGTTGAAATGTCACTTCCAAATTGCTTCAGTGGAATAGAAGATGAACAATATAAGGATTCTATTAACAAAAGGATCATGTTTCTTGAGAAGCTGGAAGAGAATAGACTCCAAGTGGTTGACCGTATCAGAGAGCATCAATTGAAAGTGAAGAGGATATTTGATAAAAAGGATAAGGCAAGAGAATTCAAAGTTGGAGACCTTTTCCTACTATGGGACAAAAGGAGAGAACCAAAAGGCATCCATGGAAAGTTTGATTCATTATGGCTTGACCCATTCTAGATTCGTGAAGCTTACGGTGAAAACGTTTTCCTATTCGCATATATGGATGGAACGCCATACTGGAATTTCCTCATGAATGGGAAATATCTGAAGTTGTATCATTAGTGAAAGTGGGTTGTCCCTCGCCTTGTACCATAGGTGATTGTTAGGTGTGTTTCCTTTTCTTTGTGTGTGTTTTTTCCTTTCCGTGTGCGTTGTGTGTTTTCTTTTCGTTATTTTTGGTGTGTTGTGTTCTTCTTGTTATCTCTCTCTTATAAGTTGTACATGACTCTGCAGGGCCCAATGGATAAGGCACTAGTCATTATATTGTAAAGTTGAGATTCTGGGATTCCTCATGTCATGTCTTCACTACACTCAGTCCATACCATGTCCCCAAGCTAGAGCCATATGTTGTCATGCAAATGTGTAATAGGAAAATTTACAATTTTTGAGCATGACAATGATACCCCTGTGTCAAAATTTTCAAGTTTTACCTTTCCAAAACACCCCAGGTCTACCCATCCTCAAAGACCGACCTTACCCAGTCAGTCTAATGATCTCCCAGTGGATGTTTACTCGGTCCCCTAGGTGAATTAGGAAATTCAATTAATCCCCTAGGTGATTTTAGGAGTTCTTGAAGAATGCAAATTTTGGGCAATGTTGGGAAGGGCTACCACTAGCCTTCCCAAGACAGATGCAACCCCTAAAGCGAAAAAAAAAGAGCCAAATCCAACATGGAAATGAATTGAAGGTATAATAACATCAGGAATTTATTTTGGAATATTCAAGAAATATTTGCATGAGTTGGAGCAAATTCATCAAAAACAGGGTTCATAGGCCTAGGCAGTGCATAGGGCCAAAAGAGCTACTGAGCTTCGAGAAGTGTTTTTGGGAGCTTTGGTTGGAGTTAGGAGCTAAAAAAACCTCCTCGGAAAGGGAATTGAGATCCCTACAAGATGTTGAAATAATATTTTTCACAAGACTTTGGAAAAATAGGTTTATATCTTGTTTTTCCCATGCTCAACTAGGGAGCTAGAACAAAAATCTAATTTTTAGGGCTTAAATGGAGGAATTAAGAGCTGATACCCCGCCATTGGATTCAAAAGTCCATTTAAAGTCAAATTCATATAAAATTTCCAAAAATTCCATCGGGACCTCAAGTTATCATCATTTCAAGTTGCCCTCAAGGTGAGCTTCCAACAGTTAGTCAAATTTTACAATGGACACGTGTCAGCTCCTAGAGCCTAGCGCATTTTGATGTCCCTTTCATCCCTTAAGAAAAGAGACATAGGGGACAGTAAAATGCACCCAACCCTATTTTTCCCTCTGGTCACACATAGAACCCTCTGGATCGCTAGTTCAGCCCCATGTGATTATTGGATCCTATCCCCTCAGTCGTCCAGATCATAACAAGTGGTGCAACCTAGCGCTATGTGTAATTTGATGACCCTTTCATCCCTTAAGCTTAAGGGACATAGGGGACATGAAAATTTTCCCAACCCCTTGTGGCCCTCAGGTCATCAATGTGACCCTCTACAATGCAAGTTTCAAGCCCCTAGGAGCTAGTTGGAGCCAAATGCACAATCGTCGGATGCCCACCAAGTGTCAGCTCCAGGCGCGATGTGCAAAAATTGATAACCATTTTTTCCCCTTAGTTTGAGGGATATAGGGGACAAGAAAATGCACCCATCCCTAGGTATGCCTCTTGGTCCTTCATATGACCAATTTTAAGCCCCCAGGTGCTTCCCTCAAGCTTTTTAGCCCTAATGCTCAACCGTTGGATTTTGGACAAGTGTCGCATGGAGGCGCGATGTGTAATTTGATGACCCTTTCATCCCTTAAGCTTAAGGGACATCAGGGACATAAAAATTCACCCCACCCCTGGTATGTATTTTTAAATCACTTTAAAGTTGGCACTTAGCTTTATTTCCCTCCTTTTCTTCTTCACAACTTTGTATCCTGCCATAACTCTATTCATGCTTACACCCAGTCCACAATTGATGCTCGAACCAGCTCTGCCATGGCCACCAAATCCTCCACTCCATGAAAATATACAGATTTCATAAGGACTGATCAAAAGAGTCTAAGAAATGAAGGATGAAGAACAAGAACGAAGAAATTCATCTGAAAACCCTCATTGCCGTAAGATGAAGAATTTGATATATCTTGCAAACCAGTGCATGAAACGAAGAACTATTTTTGTTGCATTCTCCATTTTTAGAGGCCAAAAACCTCAAACATACATCTCTTCCAAGTAACACAAATTGTTCATAGAGTATAAATATCCCTCTTGGCCTAACAAAGACAAAAATCGGATTTACCGTCAAACCGGCAATCGGTTTGAAGAGAAAATTCACTGGTGGAACGAGAAACAAAAACCATATGAAAAATAATTTTAGTCATGAAAAAGAAAAAAACCAAACCTATAATTTTCAAGCTCTGTTAATGGCCGTTGTATCCAAAGTTTTCACTAGGTGAAAATTTTGAAATTTTAAAATCCCACGAACCGGTGATCGGGTAAACCTACTATTTTAGAGGGGTGATATTGGGAAAAACCCCATATCAAAAAATTTTTTCCCGCCATGATCTTGCCACCAAAAAAGCTCCTTTCTAAAACAAGCAGGTCTTCTACATGGGAGATTGCTATTTCGGTAAGTCACTAATCGAGGAAGTCATGAAAAGGCGGTAAACATAGAAGAGGTATCACGGGAAAAAAACATCGAAGTGGTCATTTCGGTCTAGATTTGACACTTACTAAAAATAGTAAGTGGTCTCATGAGCACCTGCTAAAAAAAGTGAAACTAGTCTAAAGGTGAAAGAACACAGGGAGAAAGAAGAATTCAAGTTGCAATATCCAATTGAGGTTCAAAGGAGATGATTTTTCATACTTACTAAAAATAGTAAGTCATCTCATTGGCACTTACTAAAAATAGTAATTCATTCCAGAGGGTGAATTTGACCAAAAGAGAATTATGAGAGTTACACATTCAAATTGGCAGCCACAGTAGGAGTTCGGAGAAGATTTTCACACTTACTAAAAATAGTAAGTTACTTTTTCCAAAAATAGCAAGTGTTGAGGAACCTTGAAGTACAAATGGATAGGATAGAAGCCGACACAACCTTTTGCTTTGAGTATGAGATAGAATTCAATGATGTCTCATATATGGACTTCAATGACCTGAAGGCTTGCATGACTCCCAATAAAGGGGAAAGATTGAAGATCAAGTATTCAAGAGTGGGTTTTTGTAGTTTCAAGACACCCCATGTCCGTACAAAGCACTGAGTTGGTCTTGGCCTACTCGCACCACTATGAGCCTCGAAACATAGGTAATTTGACCTGACAATGACACATCAATAGAAGTCAATAATCCCATAACCATCTCACTCTCTCTACAAATTCCAACATCACCTAACATGGTCGTCATCATAAAGGAGAAGGCCATACACGAGTGGGAAAATATGGATGCATATGTGCAAGGGATTGCACTAGGATCATGGATGAAGACATGGAGAAAACCCTCAAGGATGCTGAAAACACTTTTGAGATGCAAGTTTTGGGAAGGATATTTAGATGTAATCACTCTCCTCAACATGGTGATGGGAGAAGCAAACACGAGGGACTTCCAAGATTGGATGGGCCTTTTCATCTTGATAGTGACTAAAGGAAAATAAAGAATTGACTGGGGAAAATAATCAGTGACAATCTTACATCTGCAATTACTTCAAGTTCCCATGACAAAGAAGTTCCACATGAATTCTTACTTGGTCTATTTTCTCACTAGCTTGAGATCATTCAAGGATTAGCCCTCACATCGAACATTCACTTTAGGTGCCCACATTCGAGAAACTCCCATAGTTGGTAATGGAGGAGAGCCATAAGAACTTCACCTATGTGAATGATGCATTCACGATGTATGTGGTCCGAACTTTGGAGGGTGATTTTGAGGCAAGGATGTCACCACAAACGGTGTCCTTAATAAAAAATATGGTTCCTATTTCATACAATTCTCAACTTTCTCCTACTTGAAATTCCCTAGCTTTGACTAAGCTCCCTAAGGTTGCCCAAGTACCTTAGTGATCAACTTGTATTTTTAATCTCTGCAGGTAGTTCATACAACTAAACAATGCACACAAGAGCAAGAAAAAAGAAACTGATCTCATTCCCCATCTCTCTTAGGGTGTTCATATGTAAGAATGTGAATGATGCATCTCATCTGGAGGCTACCTTTGCACATTTGAATTTGCATTCCTACACTACCAGGACCAATTTCAACATTTGAGATGACCCCGATTCTTTCCATATCCTATACTTGTACCATGATCCTCAAGTCAAAGACTATTGGGCCAATTATGTTGATGAATTTGAAGTACGGGAGAAGGATCATATGAGGATGACAATTGATGAGATGAAGAAATTCCGGTTCTCTTGGTATGAAGATATTTTGCAAGATGATGGGACATAAATGTATGATCTTGAGTATGCAGTGATCAAGGTTTCCCCATTGCCTCAAATCAATTGGCATGTTCGCAAGTCAGGGGATATAAAGGAATGAATAAATAAGGTGGTCAGAAGAATGAGGGATTGGTTCCAAAGAAAGAGAGCCATGATCATCCAATCATGAGGTACTCCCACAAGTCAGAAACAAGCTTCTCGACAATCATCATCGAAAGTTGTGGAAGTTACTTCAAGTTCAAGACACTCTAGAGAAAGTTCAAAATGAAAATCCATAGAATTGGAGACTTCTTCTCATGAAAAGTCACCAAAGAGAGCCAGGACAAAAGAAGGCTTAGTTGCAACAATGCAAGGGGAAGACCTGGTTACAAAAATGTAAGAAGAAGATCCAGTGGTAGAAACACAAGTAGAGGAAGAGCACGTAGTTTAAAACCCACTCTTCAAGCCACCACAAGAGGCCTCACCTCTTGTCCATACCACTTCCTCTCCCATCAAATATGTACCTCCTCTTCCAAATCAGGGAATGATTGATGTACTGTCTGAGAGATCCCGATTTCAATGAAATGTTCCCATGGATGACGAAACAATTACACCTGATACTCACATTGTTCAACAAGTGGCGGCCCCTAATTGATTAGTAATTTCCTCATTGAATAAGGGAAATAAAAGGAAGTTCACACACATAGCCTCACGTTTCTACAATGGAGAAACATTTAATCATTATATTGAATTATCCCACCCAAAGGTGATCAAGACAATGGACGAAATGAAACCGACTAATTATGAAATGAGCACAATCCAACTGGGCTAGCTACTCATGAAGGGGATTTGCATATGTATTAGCAATCTTCTACTAGCATGGTGGCAAGGAACAAAGAATATAAGAAGAATAGGTGCAAACCCTTTCATCCTATGTGTACCATTTGTAGATCCAAATGCAATGACAATTCCCATCGAGGAAGTGGAACCCATCAACAACTTCAACCCATAATCTATCAAGAGGACGCATGAGCTCACGATGTAGGGGCAAGCTAATAACGAATGGATTAGTACAATCTTTGAAAAGGGGAATTCAGTGCTCCAAGAGGTAGTAAAGCTCTTCACCTACATGGTACAACTGCAAAATAGGACGCGAGCATTTAGATAAGATTTGGAGAAAGAAAGGGATCATTGGGATCCCCCTGGACCAATGGTGAATGAAATGAACAACACTCGTCATTAGGAGTTTATTAATAATAAGGTTTTTGGCACCCCTTCTGAATACTTGTCACACATATGGGAAATGGCCATAGCAATCAGATTTGAAGCAATCAACCGATCCATCGCCGAGTTAGATGAGGAAGAAGAACAAGTGTACAAGTTGCAAGATAACATTAAACGCCAAATTCAAAAAATTGAAGTGCCTACAATGGGAGAAGAAACAACTACCAATGAGTTGATTGGGACATTTGAGGAATATGTAAAGAAAGAAGTGGGCAATCCATTGTCCTTCAATAAGGATACCCTGAATTCCCTCGGAGATTCAAGATACCATTGCCATCATAACAGAGAAACATCCATCCTGGTTCAGAAAGTGTAAAGATATCAACGACATTTTGATGGGTGGATAGAGACTCTAAGTTGCGTACACATTCCTCACACTGATAAAGTGGAGCCTACAATGGCTCATTTCAGCAAGGAAGTTTTAGGATCGAATATCTTCTCAACAACACAAGATGGAGACCGGTCAAGAAGCGAGAACAAATATTTCACGTTGGGGTTTGCACTTTTTGATATGTATTTAAGTGACTTTAGAAACATAATGTAACATTTAAGTCACCTTGTTTTTATAAAAGGGACTTAAATATTTAATAGGAATATGAACATCCTAAAGTTAGTATATGGCATATGAAAAGTCACCAGAAAGATGAAGAGTTGCTTCTCTTCTATAAATTGTAATGAACTCCTCATTTGAGGGTCTTCTTAGCTATTTTTTTGAATTCATGAGAGAGAGATCCTTGTAAAAAGAGCAAAGAGATAGAAAATTCTTACATTCTCATACTATGTACAATTTCTTCTTGAGCATCAATACAAGAAGGAGTTTCTAGCATTTTTCGACTAAAGGATTTATTGATACTTTATGTTCACTAAATTCTAATTGATCTTGTTTCTATCTCGCAAAATTGTTTCTTCTTAATTTTAGTGCATGTGATGAAATTTCTAACCGATGTATGCAAGACTACGATTTTCTACTTATAAGCATTAGCTCTCTTATGTAACATTCTCACTCCCTTTCCTACTCTCTTAAAAAATTCCTCCCTTGCAGAGATATCTGTAAGATTTTTTGCGGGGTCGGTGGAGTGCCCATGTTGGATCCCCACCATGAGGCCAACCCGGATAAAACTCACCTTACTAGCACATGCATATACGAAATTTGCACCATTTAAGCGAGATGGACTTAGATTCCTAGAGCGTTGGCAAGAAACCCAAAAATTTGTCCCCTAATAAAATTTATCACCAATGAGTACAATAGAAAGGTTCTTCATTGTGTGTGATTCGCAAATTATTTATTTTCCTTATTTGTGAGTATGTTAGATAATAATGAAGGCATATTCCAACATGATTATTTTTTGGTAGAAGGTGTGGAAGTTGTGAGGGTCACAACACCTTGATTTCAAGAGGAATTGATTTAATAAAAATCAATGGGTTAATTGGGTTTTTAGGTCGTATAACCAAATTTATTAATTAAACAATTAATATGAAAATAAGAATATATCTCAAGCAATAAATAATAAGATACTATTTCTTAAATGACAAGAAGGTAGTGCACTTAGTTGATACATAAGTACAAAAATAAATCTATATGTGTAATCGACTATGGATCCAAAAGAAGATATGTAAATTCTTCATTCTAGAAAGTGGAAATGGAAAACAAAAATCAAACATGACTAACAAGTAGGGTTTATAGTGGAGTACAACCCGGTCCTTTTATGTATGGTTTGATACCCCCAATGCTAGGGATCTAGATATTCTGCACTCACTTGTGATTTGAAAAATATGCTTTACTATCACAAATTAGGGTTTACACAAATGTGGCACCTCTTATAATGAATTGCAATAAGTGGAAAATATTATATACCTGTAATAAACTTCACGAAACCATTAGATAAAAAGGCTAAATATATACCTAGTGAGGTTGGATTGACCTTGGGTGGTCAACCCCTACTAAATTGATCCAGATGTTGAACTACATCTCCTCGAGTAGGATTAAACCTCATGTATTTCTCCTAGTGTTGGTGTAAGTGTGAATGCAAATCTAATCCAACCCCTTAATGTGACCTTGAGTATTTTTACCCAAAGATATTATGCATGGCTATAGATAAACATAACTATTATATTGTTTCGAGTAAATTTTACCTCTTCAACCTAACCTAATAAGCAAGATGGTACAAATTACTAAACCTCGAGATGGTGGGGTTTAGAGGTACCCACAGATGTGGATGGATGACATTTTATTGTTATGCTTCGTGTATCAAATAAATTAGCTCTTGTTCTACAAATGACGCTACACTCACAAACACTACACGAAACAAGATTAAACAAATATATGGTGGATTTCTTGGAAAAGAAGTCAAAGGACTTCCTTGCAAGGATTTCAATCCTCTTTTGAGAAATTAGTGTGATAATGATATGATAAATGATAATAAAATAAAAGTAGATGATATAACCATTCAATGAAAAGGAAAAGGGACTGATGTGGTCAAGGGTTATATGTTGGTTTGATGGTGATAATTGGTCTAAAGGGAGTCTAGGAATCACAGTATGGCTCAAACGAGCAATGATACAAACTTGTATATGATTTGCAAAGGCAAGTATGAATCTAATTTGGATAAGTGATAAAATGTGATAAATGACTCAAAGGAGCTCAAAAAGGTCTGATAAGCACCTGCAAAGGCAAAATGATGGCAAAGGCTAGTGTCTGAATATGTGTATACAATCACAAAGACAAGCGAGATGATGTGTTTAAATGAGATAATGTGAAGCATGGCTCAAAGGAGATAGATATGGCTCAGAGGAGCGTGATTGAAATGAAAGAGACTCATAGAGACAAAGTGTTGGTCAAGATTGGGGTTTGAATGTCAAAAAGTCAAGTTGTCATGGTAAAGGGATCTAATAGATAGGAATTACCGACGATTGGAAAAATCATTGGCAATTGGGGCCAAATATACAGAGGTTGACAAAGGCTGAGACATAATTAATCAACACTTTTAAACGATGAATGATTAAAGTAATGATGTGTGAATAAGGTGAATACAGGTTCAAATGATAGATAAAGGCGACAAGAGATGTTACTTGGAGTCAGTAGAGCGTCCAAACGGATCATTGATTTGATCTTCGGGATGTGTTTATGAAGTTCTGCATTGACCGATATGGAGTAGCTAAAAGTGATCTAGAATGGCTCCAAAATACTCAATAAAGATAAATGATAACACTTGATGTTGATTTTATTGTCTCATTGTTCAATGACGATGTACAAAAGGCTTGATGGAAGACTGAGGCTCGAAAGTGTGAGAAGAAGATCCTAAAAAGGGACTGTAATTTGGGTTTAAATAATCGCTGGCGATTTAACAAATCACCGATGATTTGGGATTCTTGAGTTTGTTTTGGAACAAATTCCTAATTTGAGATTTTTGTTTGAAATTTTGAAGGATGGGTTTGTTGGCGGTTTTGAAAGTTTTGTGTTGTCTAATGAGGTGTCGGGGAAAGGATTTTATTAGTTAGATATGTTCTAATTTAGCCTAAGTTTGTTTAGGATATGTTTTTTTATTAAGATATATCAAACGTACAAATATATGATTATTTGTGATAATATAAGATTTTGGTAAGATAACGGGAGATTAGGAAGTTAGGGATATATTAGAAATGGATTTAGATGGATTTTGGAGATTTGGATAATTTAGAAATGAAATATTAAGCTTAGAATAAAATGTAATGCAATTAAATGGGATTAAATGGTGTATAATGAAATATTCATATATTTAATTAATTAATTAAATAAGAATGAAGGGTGTAAGTGTGGGATGTTAATGTATTTAATTAATGCGACAAAGGTGAGAGATGTAATATATGACTTAGGATATAAAATATCGATATGTTTAATTAATGATTTAGACAAATATGAGGGGTGTAGATTTTATATGATTGAGGTAATGTTGAGCTTAAGATAAATGATTTAAATGATGCGATAAATGTATGATTTTTGTTACGTGTGGTAAAAATGAAGAAATGAGTTGACGAATTTTGAGTGTCTACATTTGCCCCTTTTTGTTGAGTGGTTTTAGACAAGCCACGAGACAAAAACGAGATGTGATGGAAGTGAGGGATGTAGAATCATGTGATGAGGTGTTCCCCCTCAAACTAAGGATTGATGAACTAGAAGGGAATCAATCATGAGTTTGGAAGAGAAATATGAAAAGATACAAAGATGGGGAGTGATTAGGGATGATGGAATAATGCGCCAAGATGAGGTAGATAAATAAGATAAATGTCGTCATAAAATCAAATGATAGGGGAACCAAAGGGTTTGTGTCCTATAGCCATATGACCTAATGAAAAAAATGGATATTTTTATGAGCTCAAAGGACCAAAATTGATGTTTCCACAAAGGTGGGATTTATAAGGTGAGGAAGTCAAGTGATAGGGGACCAAAGGGTTTGTGTCCTACGAGACATATGACTTAGTGACGAGAGAATGATAATTTGATGAGGTCAAAGGACCAAAAATTAATGTTGTCACAAAAGGTGGGCTTACGAGGCCAAGAAGTCAAGTGATAGGGGAACCAAAGGGTTCATGTCCTATAGACATATGACTTAATGACAATGGGGGATAATAGTTTGATGATTTGATTAGGTCAAAGGACCAGAAATTGATGTTGCCACAAAGGTGGGTTTACAAGGACTAGATGGGGGTCGTGACGGTGACCATAGGTGTAGTACACGAGGGGTATCCATTTGTCGGATGTCTATTTGATCGAATAAATGTGACGTTTTAGACACAATGTTGAGATGTATTGAGGATTGTGTTGATGTTAAGAGATTTTATTTCTTTTTGATGATGTTGATGTTGATATTAATGATGTTTTAGATGTTGTTGGTATTTTTTTGGGTGATGATGTTGATGTTAATGTTAAGATTCATTGATTTGATCTTAATTTTTTCATAAGAATGAAATGTGGATTGATTGCTTTATACTGGATTTGATACATATGTGATGGGAAGCAACAGAATAAATGTTCTTGCACTTACGCCTTTACAATAATAGTTAACAAGTGACTAACAATGGGTAGTCACACGTAGGATCTTGGATCTAGAGATGATAAAGATGTACCTTCCTAGGACATGAGAAGGGACAACATATGTAGGTTGTGAGGGAGAATAAGCTCTCATTTCAAAGGTTTCATAAGGAAATGCCCCAGCTTTACATTATTTGATTTTGAAGAAAACTAATCAATGTGGGAAGTTTGATTATTAAGGGAAAACTAATCAATGTGGGAAACTTTCTTGGATGCTTTTGATTTTGATATTTTTGAAGGATAATCAATGCGATAAGGCTTTTTATGGGTAGCCATCCTTCACGGGTATGGTCTACAATTTTGACATTTGAATTTTTATTTTACAGATAATCGTCCTTCGAGGGATCGGTCTATGACTTTGATGGGTAGTTATCTTTTGAGGGTCAATCTACTATATTTTGAATTTTGAGAAATGCATCCAAATGATTTGTTAAACATATTCCTTTGGTGAGGGGAAATCCTAAGAGACCGTTTCGAGGAGGGGAAGAAATATATGTGCACGACTTAACATGTATACCCCAAGACATGTTTTTGGTTGATACATAAGGTAGATGGAAGTAATGATTATGGGGTTCCTGCTAAGGAGGAACTTATCCATATGAAATATGTGATGAACAGAGTCATGGTGCTCATCTTTAAGGTTTGTGAGGATAGTGATGGAAGACCACATGCTTTCAAATCATTACAATGATAAGATGGCTGGTGGATGATAGAATAATATCTTTGATGTGACTATTGTCATGATGGTCGATGTGTTAATAGTAGAAAGGCTAAAGTGCAAGAAATTTCAAGGGTTGACCCATACTATATGGATTGATCCGGTTAGGGGTAAAATTTCCATGTTTACTCCCATAGTAGTGACATTTTGATTGGATTGATAGGTTTGGTGAAGATGTGTTAGAGGAATGTGCAAGATAAGACTTTAGAAGCCTCAGTAGAGAGGAATCCCCTATAATGATAATGTGGATAGAAACAATGTTCACTAAAAGGAAAAATACCTCTCAAGTTAGGATGATGAAATTTTTGATCTTGATTGATTGAGTATATGGTAAAAAAAGGGAGATATGGAGATTTTAACAAAGGAGTCGTTGAAAATGTGGGTTGGTAAAGAGGGGTTAATGATGAGGCTTTGGTTTTACCTTTTCTTCGTGTATGTTGATTTTGGATTCGTATAAGTGGGTGAACCACATTGATTTGAGATGAAGGACCGGAAGGTGATGAGAAGATGGATGAAAAAGGTTTATCGAGATTTGGTTGAGTATGACCTCCTAGTCTGTTGATGTCGGTAAGAACATTGTTAATGACTTGGATGTAGATGTTGGCGAGGTTGAAGGACCTTCAATGGAAGGTGCTTGATAAGATTGAGGGACCTTCAAAGGAAGGTGTTGATGAGACTAAGAGACCTTCAATGGAAGGTGTTAACGAGATTGATGGACCTTCAATGGAAGGTGCTAACAAGATGAAGGGACCTCCAATGGAAGGTGCTAATGAGTTTGTTGGACCTTCAAAGGAAGGTGCTGACAAAATTGATGGACCTTCAATGGAAAGTACTAAAGAGATGTTTGAAAAAGGTCTGCTAACAACAGAATTAGGATGCCCCCTTGACTTACAGATGACCTTGAGGACACTTTGACGAGGATGGAGATGTTGGTAATGTTGATGATGGGTTAGGATGGTCCTCTTCTGGGAGAAGATCATTGATGAGGAAGATTCATTGGATTATGTATTTCAATGCTTTACAACTTTCCGTATTATGACCTAGGCTTCTATGATAGGCACATGTTTTGTTTTGATTGTACCATGTGGGTTTTCGAGTTTGTGGGTTGGGTGTTTTAATTGGTGGTAATGTGATGAGAGAAGCCTGCATGAGCCTCTTGAGGATGTTGATATAAGTCCCTTTTGGAGGGTTTGGATTAATGGATTTTGATTTTGATTTTTTTTACGAGGACACTTAGTATGACACATCTTGTTTCTAGATGGGGTAGATTCATAGATGTTGTATGGTATTGAGACATCATAGGGACATTGTGAGGTTGGTAAGATATATGATTGATAGAATTGGATGATGGATCAGATCCCAAAATAGAAGAGGAGGGATTAATAGTATACGACTACATGACAAAATGTTGAGATAAAGGATGAGGTCCTAGGATCGATGGTAAAGGTGAAATTGTAGAATTGAAATATTTGGATTGTGAGAGAGGATGGGGTCCCAAAATGGATGGAAAGTTTGAGACATTAGATGATGTGTACTTTGGATTTGTAATTTTGATTTTAGGAAAAGGAGGGGTTTTAACGATAGATGAAAAGGATGGGACGGTGAGTGTGACAGGTTTTGATTTTGTAACATTTGTGTTAGATAGAGGAGAAGGATTCACGTCAAATGACGAGGGTGAGGCTGTAAGTGTGATGGTATTTGATTGTGGGGTATTTGATTCAGGACAAGGTTCTAGGCTAGATGGCAAGTGAGGAGCTACAGATAGGATTGGGTCTAATTCAGATGAGGGAGGTGTTGTTTCTAGACATGATTGCGGTGGATTATGTAAGCTTTCTAATTCTTCGATTGGTTTACAGGATAATTGGATGTCGTGATCTTCGATTATAGGTGCCTCCTCGAAACAACTTCCAACGTGGAATCTAAAGGTTGAAAGGATGTAATAGAATATTGACAATGGAGACAGTACTTCCGATGTGTGAGGATCATCAAAAAGAGGATCCAAGGGTTCTAGGCCTTCAAGTGGAGGCACTAGTGATGAAGGGGTCTCCTCATGGGGAAAACATGTGTAATAGTGTTGATGGTATGACTTAAAGGATATACAATATCTATATGGACTGATTCTATCAAGGGGTTGGATCGGGAAGACCAGTAAAGTCATCATACGTGGTAGTTTCATCTGAATTGTAGGAATACCTAGGAGAATTAAAAAAAATAGTTTCATCTGAGTCATAAGAAGACCTAGGAGAATCAGATGAAACATTTGTAGGTTGAGGATCAAGATGGCATTCTTCGAGGGCTTGGTTTTCTAATTTCTTGGCCATGGAAAAGGATTCATCAAAGGTCTAAAATGTGTGGATCTGAAGAGTGGATGATATCTGATGAGAACATGATCAAGAAAACAACTCGATTAGTTCTAGATTGTGGCAGTGGAAAGGACAATTTATTAATAGTGTTTTTCCATCTAGTGACAAAATCTCCAAGGGATTCATTTTTAGATTGTTTGATGGTAGCAAGGTCAGAAATGGTGATTTTGCGAGTAACGTTTATAATAAAGTGATTAAGGAATAACATAGCTAACTATGTGAAAGAGACCAAAGAATGTCGAGGAAGGGAATTATACCAATCCAAGGAAAGTCCTTCTAATGACATGGGAAAGGTTTTGAGAAGAATATCTTGATCATGGATAATGAGATAACACAAGTGTTTAAAGGATAGTATGTGTTGTTGAGGATCCTCCTGGCCATAGAAAAAAGTAAATTCAGGTGATTCCCAATGCGGAGGATAGGACTTATATAATACTTGATGGATGAATGGGTTCATTACAAACTTGATCATAAGTGAGGATGTGTTTGGATCCCTTGGTAGCAGATTCTAAATTGTCTAATCTATTTGACAAGTCTTGCAAAGGATCATTTGTGGGAGTAGATGTGAAGGAAGTATTAACAAGAGGATGTGATTGATTTGGCTGATGAGGATTGAAGGTAGGATGATTTTTTTGTGGATGTAAACTTCTACTTTGGAACTCTACGAATCACACAATTATGTTGTTCTACTTTCAACTTTGGAAAATGACAGATTTGCTTGAAAAATTAGAGCTTCGTGACTGATTATCTAGTGCTATAGAAAGGAAATTGCAGAGAAGGAAATAATTCAAACTTCAACACCAACAATTTTATCCTGGAAACCTCCAATGGAGGAAAACCAGTCGGGAAGGGAAACTGCTCTTTCTTCCCACTTTATTGCTCCAATGTAGACAATTACATATTACAATAAGTATGAAAAGAAGCAACAATGTAAACCTTCTCTCCAATTACTTGTTTGCTTTGTTTCTACACCTTGCTCCTACAATTCCATTCTAGCACTGAAGATCTTGCTCACTGCTCTCATTAAACTCTGCTTCTCGATCTCTCTGGATCTTTGAATTATCATTCTCTTGCTCCTTTCATGCATTTATAGACCTTCCCATGTCCTCCCATGCACTAGAGGATGTGAAAGGGCATGGAAGGGGAAGAGACATGGTTAGCACTTCAAATTCATGTCCATTTTGTTCCATTCTTATTTTCTGTTTGAAAGTGTCAGGACCGCCGCCACCCAAACAAACAGGTGGTCTCGGGATCGCTGCCTTACTAGGCCCAGGTGGCGGTTTTAGGACCGCCACCCTCGGAGGGCATTGGTTTTGAAACCGCCACTCTGCACGAGTGGTGGTTCCTTCCGAGCCTCCATTTATCTCATTTTATTCATTTTTCTTGTTTCTCCTTCTTGGTGTTGATGGAACTGATGAAGTGGTGTGTTTATTTGGATCCCTATGGATCAAACCTCCCCTACTTAGGAGGTTTTTGTTCCCACAAAAGCTTAGTGGGAGAGTGGTAGAGGAATCAACTCCCTCTCATGCTCATTCGAGTACCATTAGGTCCACCTTAGTGTCTTCTCTCGTCTAACCTATCAAGACTCCCGTGGGTCTCTCGGTTTTTGTTCCAGTCTACACATCCTCCTCCGAGTTGCCTCAGTACAAACCTCTTTGGAAGGTAACTTTTGTATCTTTCCTTCTTTTTCATACATAGATGGTGTTAGTGGATGTGATCTCTTGCAGGCACTTTCTATCGCGTGCATCTATAATGAAGTATGGCCTAAAGGTTTTTCTTTTAACAACTCGCTCAAGTATGGAAAAGGCCCCATAGTGTAGTGGTTTATTCCTTTCATGTCTTTATCTCTTGAGATGGATTCACCGAATCCTCCCTAAGTATGTTACTACTATAGTCACCGTTAGTGTAGGTTATTATTTATCCTTTTATTTATTTATTAGGATGATTTTTACACTTGTGTTAGCCCTACACTTGTTGGGTTAGCTTGCTTATGTGTACTAGTTGTGTGGAGCTAGCTTACTAGTTGTTTTGAGTTAACTTCTCGCTTATGTGAAGTTATCTTACTAGTCTTTTTGAGTTAACTTAACTACCATGCATTTAGTGAGAGTTTTTCACCACTGATTTAGGTAGTAGTTGCACTTCCCTCCTCCTATATGTACATCTTTCTTATTGAATAATTCAAGTCATTGTATTGTAATGTATTGAGCATTATGGATTATGATGGATTTCCATATATGGTATTTTAGCTCTTCTGTTTTGCAAATCTAATGTGGTGTGCTATTATCATCTGAGATCGCGGCTTGGAACAATCTTCTTATCGTTCCTTTCATGGTATCAGAGCTATAGATGATGTAGACATCCATCTGTAAGTTTTTTTTGCAAACAAGAGTTTATTTTTTTCATGTATTCGAATTTGTTAGCACTTTTCTGCAGCATGCATTTTTATGCAAAATGAAGTGTGCCATTGGATTTGGAAGGTGCCAAAACCATAGAATTGACTGTAAACTCGACCATGTTTTGAGACAGTCAAATGCCGACCTTGCATTTGTACCCTCCGGTGCATTTTTTATCCATCGATAAAAGCGTGTACCTTCCAGATGCGTCTTTTACCCTCTAGATATTTCGGTTTTGGATGCGAGTATTTTATCCACTTGACGTAGATCTGCCCTCAGGTGCGTTCTTTTATCCATTGGATAAAAGCGTGTACCTTCCAGATGCGATCTTCTTTTTTACCCTCTGGATATTTCGGTTTTGGATGCGAGTCTTTTATCCACTGGACACGATTTGTACCCTCTGGGTGCATTTTTTATCCATTGATAAAAGCGTGTACCTTCCTTTGAGATGCGATATTTTACCCTCTAGATATTTCATTTTGGCGCAGTGCTTTTATCCTTTGGTCGCAAGCCTGTATCGTGTGGATGCACTCTTTTACCCTTTGGACATTTGGGTGTCACATGTACCTTTTAAAAAGATCAACATTAAAATATTATTTTAATAGCAAAACCTTGCAGATCTCATAACTTTTAATCCGTAGCTTGGATTAAGGTGATCTTTTTTTGAAACTGTGTCTTTTTTCGAGATCTACACATTGGTGACATTTTTATACACATATTTCAAATGTAAAAGGTAATGTTACTCATTGTAATATTTACATGCACTCAATTATAAAGTGCCAAATTCGGGAGGGTGTTGTGATCACTTGTGGATGCATTTTTGGTTGAGCACGTCCTAAAATTTTGGGTATTGCATTCTTGTATCTATGGGTGTATACATTTATATCTCTCTTTTTGTTGAGATATTTTGGATCTGTATTTTCGACACTTTTTTGGCATGTTGACAGTCTCTCTTGTGGGGGAGCTATTTTGGTGGAGCCCTAGTGTTAGTTTGTCAGTGTTCGAGTAGTTGATTTTGGCAACTCATACAGATCTATGGTATCACTCTACTCATTCAACAGTATGGGAGGGTGTGGTGTTGATACTGCTTCTTCGGGTTTTGTGCCCTTGCCTTGTTACCTTGGCTTTTTCTTGGATCGTTGCACTCATATTTATTTGGATCTCGTGTCCTTGCCTTGTTGCCTTAGTTTTTCTTGGATCGTGGCATGCTTATTTATAGCAGTTGATCAAATTATGTTTGGTGTTTGTTTTTCACTTTTCAACATCACTCCATTGACAGTCTCCTTGCATGGAGCTATTCAGTGAAGCCCAGTGTCAATTGTTTTTGAGTTATATGATCGAGTAGTGGATTCAGACCATAGTGTGCACCACACTTCTTCAGCATTGTACAATTTTTTGGAGTCGAGCTTTTGAGGATATCTTGCAACAGGATTTTGCTCTCTACTTTGTTATTACTGGTTTTGGGTACCTTGCAGTGTCCATTTTCCCAGTTATTGTACATGGGTACCTCATTAGGCCTTATTTCCGGACCCACCTTCTTTTCCACCCACCTAAGCTATGCTTACGGGAGGGTGTTAGTGTAGGTTATTATTTATCCTTTTATTTATTTATTAGGATAATTCTTACACTTGTGTTAGCCCTACACTTGTTGGGTTAGCTTGCTTAGGTGTACTAGTTGTGTGGAGTTAGCTTACTAGTTGTGTTGAGTTAGCTTCTCAGTTATGTGAAGTTAGCTTACTAGTCTTTTGGAGTTAACTTAACTACCAGTATTAATTAGTGGGAGTTCTTCACCACTGATTTAGGTAGTAGTTGCACTTCCCTCCTCCTATATGTACATCTTTCTTATTGAATAATTCAAGTCATTCTATTGTAATGTATTGAGCATTATGGATTATGATGGATTTCCATATATGGTATTTTAGCTCTTCTGTTTTGCAAATCTAATGTGGTGTGATATTATCATCTGAGATCACGGCTTGGAACAATCTTCTTATCGTTCCTTTTAGTCACCATCGGTCCTTGTATCTCCTCTTCTTCTTGCTTTGCCCCACTCGATCCGGTGAATTCGTAGGTAGATATGGTGACTACATAGTAGAAGTTTGTTTTTCTCCTTGAATGAGCAATTCTGTGGTGGCTTCTTCTACAAAAACTGACAAGTTCTATCCAAATTCTCCATCCTTTGGTTAGAAATAACTATGCTCTCACATCCATTTTGTTTTTCTTCCAATGAAAGCAAACAAAACTGATGATTTTCCTGAATAATTCTTGGTGCTTGGTTGGCACTTACCATAGCCTTCTTTGATTTGCTCTAGTGTGCCCCAATGTTAAAAATGACTCCATCCTTGACCCATCTGTACTGGTTCTCCCTCCTTGTGAACACAACATCCCTAGCATACAAGTAAGGACTTCCAAAGATAACGTCAAATGCATCAAGTGGAATAATATCAGCCTCTAATACATCTATGTATTGGGTATTTATCCCAAACTAAAACTTACACTTCCTTGTAACTTGTATTTCTACACCCTTTTCACCCATCCCAGTGGGTATGGATGTGGATGCACGTAAGTATCTAGACAAAGTTGTCTTACAACCGCATCAGAAATCAAATTTGACTGAGAACCGGAATCTACTAAAATGTTTACCTTAGTCTTCTTGATTTGGATTTTGATTTGAAATAGCCTACTCGTATCTTCTTCTTTTGTTTCCCATACATGTTAGTGGCCATGCATCCTAGCCTCTCATCTACATCTGAATCATCCTCAATCTCCACCTCTCTTTCTATCTTCACAGTGGCCATGGATTTCTTAGAATCCTTGGTTCGGTGCTTTGGGTGCAATTTTGGATGCAACTTCCAACATGTGGTGTCATTATGTCCATTTACATCACAATTATTACATAAATTATTAGGATCTTTACAAGTATGCAAAGCAGTAGTAGCATGTTTACCTTTCTATTTACCTCTGCTACTTGTCTTCCCTTGTTCTTTATCCTGCTATTCATTGACTAGTCTCCCTTTGGCTCTATTTCTCCTTGCTTCTTCTATTCATCAATGTAGTATGCTTGTACACAAGCTTCATTGAGATCCTTGGGCTTCGTGGAGATTACTTTCCTTCAAAGGTGTGTGTGAATTCCTCCCAAATATTTGTTCAGAATTTCCTCATCCTCCAAGTCCATATTAAGCAACATGGCTTGTCTCCGAAATTCCATAGTGTAGTCTTGCATGCTTTAACCGCTACCCTATCTAAAGTACTGCCACTTAATCATCATGTCAGTCTTATGGCCAATAGGATAGAAGTTATCTCTTATTAATTTTTAAAACCTTTCCAAGTACTAATAAGAGGACGTTTTCCTTCTCACAAGTGGTTAGATGAGTTTCCCACCAAACCAGAGCATGAACTTCCATTTTGAGACATGCAAAGGTGACCCTTTGTGCCTCAGTGACATTATACACACTAAAATATACTTCCAACTATTTTATCCATTTATCCAATAATTTTGCATCTACTTGTCCTTCAAAATTCTTTATTTCCACTTTTGTTTCAACTTTAAAAGGTGTATGTGTAGATTTTACCTTCTCGCTTACAATTGGCATCTCTTCATGCTCTTCCCATTCTTCCTCTTTGTGGCTCTTTCCAATACCAAATTTTTTGGCTAGTGCTCAAACCACTAATTCCATGGAATCTTGCTTAACCGAAGCCATATTTTGTAGATCTGAAAGCTCTTCTTGTTTCTATGCAATCTATCCATCATGGTCTCTAGCATCTCGACTCTACGGACCAAGTTATCTTCCTCCATTTGAGCTCGAATTCTCTGTTTCCACTTCTTCGTAGAAATATCTGGCTCATAAGGTAAAACTTCTTTGCCTTTGGACCTTGTCACTATCATACAAAATCACAAGAAAGATTCAAATACCACAGTCCTGGATATATAATCAGCTCTGATACCAAAATGATCCGTAAACTTATACTTTGGAACTCTACAAATCACATAATTATGTTGTTCTACTTTCAACTTTGGAAAATGACAGATGTGCTTGAAAAATTAGAGCTTCGTGACTGATTATCTAGTGCTATAAAAAGGAAATTGCAAAGAAGGAAATAATTCAAAAGCTTCAACACCAATAATTTTATCCTGGAAACTCCAATGGAGGAAAGCCAGTCGGGAAGGGAAATTGCTCTTTCTTCCCACTTTTATTGCTCTAATATAGACAATTACGGATTACAATAAGTACGAAAAGAAGCAACAATGTAAACCTTCTCTCCAATTACTTGCTTTCTCTATTTCTATACCTTGCTCCTACAATTCCATTCTAGAACTGAAGATCTTGTTCACTGCTCTCATTAAACTCTGCTTCTCGATCTCTCTGGATCTTTGAATGATCATTCTCTTGCTCCCTTCATGCATTTATAGACCTTCCCATGTCCTCCCATGCACTGGAGGCTATGAAAGGGCATGGAAGGGGAAGAGACATGGCTAGGCACTTCAAATTCATGTCCATTTGCGTTCCATTCTTATTTTCTATTTGAAAGTGTCAGGACCACCGCCCTTGTAGGGCGGCGGTTTCAAAACCGCCACTCTACACAGAGCGGCGGTTCCTTCTACAGAACCTCTGTTTACCTCATTTTATTCATTTTTCTTGTTTCTCCTTCTTGGTGCTAATGGAACCGATGACGTGGTGTGTTTTTCGGATCCCTATGGATCAATGAGAGGATTGATTGAGATTGAGTAGGGATATTTATATGGGTTTGGGATGTCTGGGATACTGAAAATGGGATTGAAGTAGAGATGGATTGATTAGATGAAGGATAGGGAATATTAAGATTCTGATGTAATTGTGATGAAGGAGAGGTTGTGGAAAAGACTGTTTGATTGAAGGATTGGGAAGTGATAGTTTGGAAATAGCTTGGTTGTAAAGAATAATCATAAGTTTGTTGAAAGGGGTTATTGTATGATTTTGGATGGGATGAAGGGTAGAAGTTCCATAAGGGACATAGGATGGTCTAGATGACTCTGGAAACATGCCAGAGCTAAATGAAGTTAAATAAGATGTAGTGGGTTGATAAGACTAATAAGGACTAGATTCTATATAGGGAATGTTTTGATATTGATAAAAAGATGATGCATAATGATTATAAGGATATACAAATACAGAGGATTGATCCATTTTAAACAATAATCAACTAAAAATGATACAACAAAAATGCTAAAAGAGCTTTAAATATAACAAACAAGTCAAGCAGAAGAATTTTAATTATCTTGATTTAATTAAAAAGAATGAAATGTGTAAAATGGCTAATAGGGTCCTAGGAAATGGAAAACTATGGATGGTTCCGGTATGCTTAAGGGTGGAGTCCTCGATATACTTGAAGGTACATGAGGCCCAACTCTTTATTGTTACCGATATGAGCATGGTATTGGGGATTACCCCCTCACTTCACAGTCCCGCAACGATAAGGGTGTCGGGTGCTTAGCCAATATATACCGACAGACAAATGATTATACTCGGCCAGAACACCAAGTTGGCTTCTCCTCTTAGTGATAAAATCTAAGTAGGTATCCACCTGGGTAGGAATTATTTTAAATGCATTTTGTGTTTAAGTGGTTTGGTTAATTCTATGTGAAACAGGAAGGATGAAAAGTTCATTTTAAAACCCAACTTGAAATGTAGTTTTCGATGAAAACAAACAAACAAAATATAATACTGGAAACAAAAAGAAAGTTTTAGGAATCACCGTTAAACGCATTTTTTTTATAAATAATTTTTCTTTTAAGTAAGCAATCCAGGAATCCAACAAATGAGATTTCCATAAATAATACCACGTATACATGTTAAGAGAAACAAAAAGTAGAAAGCAACAAACAAGAAGTAAAAAGAAAATTGTGAGGTTACAAAAAACACGAGACAAATCATCGGTGATTTTCTCAATCACAAAGCGATTATCACACAAAGAATCGAGAAAATAAAAAGATGTTATTTTATTGATGAATTAAAACAAAAAGACAAGGGATAGGGTCCCACCGAAAGTGTGCCAAAATGTTTGTAAATTTTACCTCTTTAACCTAACCTAATAAGCAAGATGATAAAAAATACTAAACCTCAAGATGACAGGGTTTAGAGATACTTACGGATGTGGATGGACGACGTTTGATTGTTTCACTCCATGTATCAAATAAATTATCTTATTCTCAGTAAATGACGTTGCACTCACAAACACTAAACAAAATAGTATCAAACAAATATATGGTGGATTACCCGCTAAGTCTAGTCCCTGGAAGTAAAAGGACTTCCTTACAAGGATGTTAATCCATTTTTGAGAAATTAACATGATAATGATACGATAAATTGATAACTGATAATAAAATAAACAAAGACAATATAATCATTCAATGCAAAGGCAAAGGGACTAACGTGGTCTAGGGTTATATGTTATTATGATGGTGATTCCTAGTCCAAAGGGAGTTTAGGAATCACAGTATGGCTCACAGGAGCAATGATATAGACTTGTATATGATTTACAAAGGCAAGTATAAATCTAATTTAGATAAGTGATAAAATGTGAGAGATGACTCAAAGGAGCTCAAAAGGTCTGATAAGCACCTACAAAGGCATAATGATGGAAAAGGCTAGTGTCTGGATATGGGTATATGCTTACAAAGGCAAGCGAGATGATGTGTTTAATTAAGATAATGTGAAGGATGGCTCAAAGGAGTTTGATATTTCTCGGAGGAGCGTGATTGAAATGAAAGAGACTAATAGAGACATAGTGTTGGTCAATATTGGGGTCCAATGTCAAAAAGGAAAGATGTCATGGTAAAGGGATATAATAAATAGGAATCACCGACGATTGGGGAAAAATATACATAGGTTGACAAAGGCCAAGATAGAATTGATCAAAACTTTTAAACGACGAATGATTAAAGTAATGATGTGTGAATAAGGTGCATACCTGTTCAAATGATAGATAAGGCTGAGAGTAGATGTTACCCGAAGTTGTAGACGTCCAAAGGGATCACTGATTTGAGCTTGAAAGTGTTGATGAAGTCTGCAGATTGAGTGATACGGAGCTAGCTACAAGTGATCTAGAATGGCTCCAAGATACTCAATAGAGATAAATGATAACACTTGATGTTGATTTTACCGTCTCACTGTTCAATGAAAATGTACAGAAGGCTTGATGGAATATTGAGGCTCAAAAGTGTGAGAAGAAGATCCCGAAAAGGGACTACAATTTGGGTTTAAATAATCGTTGGCGATTTAACAAATCATCGATGATTTCGGGATTCTTGAGTTTGTTTTGGAACAAATTCCCAATTTGAACTTTTTGTTTGAAATTTTGAAGGATGGGTTTGTTGGTCGGTTTTGAAAATAATTTGTTGTCTAATGAGGTTTCAGGAAAGGATTTTATTAGTTAGATATGTTCTAATTTAGCCTAAGTTTGTTTAGGATATGTATTAAGTTGTTTGATTAAGATATATCAAACGTACAAATATATGATTATTTGTGATAATATAAGATTTTGGTAAGATAATGGGAGATTAGGAAGTTAGGGATATATTAGAAATGGATTTAGATGGATTTTGGAGATTTGGATAATTTAGAAATGAAATATTAAGCTTAGAATAAAATGTAATGAGAAATACCTTTCTATATTAGAAATCATCAATTTTGCAAGATCAAATAAAAACTAGATTGACCATCTTGGAGATGTGCTATGCTTAGTGTGCGACTCGTTGAGAGCAAGTTTTTTCTTCTTTTCTTAAAATGATGAAGAACTCGAAATATCGAAATAATAACGAATTGGTCTCTGGTATACTATGAACTACAAACTAATTTAAATGGGATTAAATGGTGTATAATGAAATATTCATATATTTAATTAGATAAGAATGAAGGGTGTAATGGTGAGATGTTAATGTATTTAATTAATGCGACAAAGGCGAGAGATGTATTATATGACTTAGGATATTAAATATCGATATGTTTAATTAATGATTTAGACAAATATGAGCGGTGTAGATTTTATATGACTGAGGTAATGTTGAGCTTAAGATAATTGATTTAAATGATGTGATAAATGGATGATTTTTGTTACGTGTGGTAAAAAATGAAGATACGAGTTGATGAATTTTGAGTGTCTACACACACACACACACACACACACACACACACATATGGTTTTCCAACTTAGAATTACTTTTTTGACTTTGGTTGATGTTTTCAATGTGCAACCTTGCTTGACATTGATTATGAATTGGATTGTGGAGAGGGGAGTTATATTGTTTGACATGATTGAGTTCTTGCTACCTAATGTATGTGTTTCTCCTAATGATGTGCTATTGTTGTAGGTCGAGAAAGGAGAGTGTAACAAAGTATTTTGAAATTGTATTGTAAGACCTGTCTCTTCAAATAACCAAGTGAGTTCAAATGGTGAATTATATTTTCCTGTATAGGTGTATATAATTAGTAAATCACACTCAAGATGATATAGGGGATAGGATATGACCCAAATAAATATATCAAATTAAGAAAGATTCATTATATGTAAAAATGACAAGGCTTGGGTTGGCAGTTTCAGGATGTCAGGACCATCTCGAGACCGTGCGGTTCTATACATGTAGTTCATGACATTAATTTTGAGTTTCATGTGAGATACCTAGAGTTGTTCTCTACTTTACATTAATGTGACTAGGTATATTAATGACTAAGAATAATGTGTGATAGAGCAATTTGTGTATTAGGAATAGGAATACAACACTACATTTTATGATTTGTGCACAAATCATAATGTAGTTGAAAATTGTATACTTAAAGGGAAAGTTACTTGAGTCCTGAAACAAACTTTTTCTTCACATCTCATCGACCATTGCAAGATCCCTCATGAGATGTGGATGTTTAGTGTGCAAGATCTTGGAAGCATGTTTAGTATACTTAAAGGGATCTTGCAATGGTGTTGGCATGCTTAAAGATGAAACATAAAACACAGAGTGTAGTCAATGTCTATAAATGAAATCAAATTTAAATCTATTTAGAACCATGTATTCGTAATTCAAACTTTGTAATTTATAACCAGAGAGAGGTGAAAGAAAGAAAATATATATAAGGAATACAATCGTTAGCTCTACTAAAGAAGAAGCTCTTGAATCTTGTGTTCTTAAAGATTTATAAATTTTTAGTTATTTCCAAATGATTGGGGGTAATCAGGTTCCTAATGGTGCTAAGTAGATGTCAAAGATGCATGGAGGAGTCAAGTTTTGATAAACCTAACACCCTAATAATGTGCTAAGGACTTAGTCCTAAGAACCCAAAATATGGAAGAGTGTCCTAGACATTTCTAGTTGTTCCTCTTTCTTCTAAAAAGATAATGAGATCAAAAGTCATTGTAAGGTTTTCTTGTAATGTCCTCATGTATACCTAAATTTAGATCACTGCAAGATGTGTTTGTTGATGTAAAAAAATCCAAATCAATGCTACTAAATAAATGGGATTACACTTCATTGAAAGAGAAGGATAATCACGGGTTCTATGGAGCTCAAATTACACATTGGATATGATCATGAAGGATCAAGAATTTTGGGGCAACATGGGATGATCCCCAGTAGTGTGGGTTTTACAAAAATGAGATCAACCTCTAGAAAATTTCGGCTTCCTCTACCTATTCTTAATGCTAAAACTACCCCTACACTACAAATGAAACTATCTTATCCTAATATAACAATCCAAGGGAATATGGTTAGAAGGAAATCCATGAAATGGAAAATCCTATGCTAACAGAGAGGTGATACCACCAAAAGAGGGAAAGACTCTATCAAATGAGTGAAAATGGGAGGAGGATGAAAGAGGATAGGGAAGACACAAGTACCGCCATCCATAATAACATTCAAACTTCCATTTTTATGGAACATAACAGAAAATGAACCATGCAAGGAGAAAAAACATGCACAATAAACCAAACTATAACAGAGAGGCAAGATTGCAAGTAAAACACAAAGGCTAGGGTAGAGAATAGCCACAAAAATAGATTTTATAGCTCAGAAGATGCACAATCCATTATAGTGGAGGAAGAAGGAAAAAATTACTTGTAGAGAGGTCCGGACATGAGGCTTGCAACTCAAAAACACTTAGGAAACACTCTAAATGATTACAGTATTCTCGAGAGCTTCCAACCTTTACAAATGAGCCTCATTCTACAATATATAGAACAATGGGGAAGAGAGAGTGAAAATTGAATTTCAACATTCACCACTAACACCATAACTTAAATGTCTAAAAACCATGAAGGGCACCCCGCAAGACCATATCCCCAATTACTTTTTACTTGTAGGAGAAGGAAAGAACACATTATTTAATCAATTGAGGTGGTTGAGCCATCAACAACTTGATTTGAATGCCCAAACTATTTTTCTCTATTTCACCTGTTAAAGCTCTCCAAAATTTGAATTTAATGATGCCAAATTAAAGGGCTCAAGGATACATTTCCAATAAGACTGATTTTGCATGATTTGGAGCTCCAAAGTGAAAGATATGGCCACTTAAAGTTTTGTAGGTCGGGAGGACACACATAACACGTGGCATCTTCTCGTTGGCCATGGGGATAAGATCATTGATCGCAAGGGATTCTTAGTTCACCACCATGTGTCATGTGTGTATTCATATAGGGAATGAGGGTGAGAATGCATGCTCACACAAGCATGTAATTATGTAAGGGAAGCCCACAATCCCGCAAAGGAATGCAGTGAAGCTTGGGGAAAAAGATACAAGCGAAACAATGCGACAATGCAAAGGAAGACACAAGCCCACGAAGGAAGGTGGTGGAGCTTGAGGGTGAAGAAGCATGTTACAAGTGGGCATACCAAGTTGCTAAGATTTTTTCAAGTTGTGAAGACTGACA
The DNA here is from genome assembly GCA_018340775.1 of Taxus wallichiana var. yunnanensis. Taxonomy (NCBI): domain Eukaryota; kingdom Viridiplantae; phylum Streptophyta; class Pinopsida; order Cupressales; family Taxaceae; genus Taxus; species Taxus wallichiana. The sequence goes on along the minus strand of CM031240.1, from coordinate 142,342,242 downwards.
CAAAGGAAAGGTAGGTTTTAGGAGTGGAGATGCACATTGCATCTCACTTAGGAATTTCACCGATGCAAGAAAATCTGTCAAACCAAAAAGTAAGACTATGGGGCCTAGACTTTGCCTCAAAATATTGTATCCACGTGGCCTTTTCTTTATGGTGGCTATTTTCAACATTCTGCAGTTAGAGAAAACATGTGGGACACTCAGTACTTTTGAAAATCCGTTGTAATCATATTCTCTTTCTTCTGCCAAGGACATATATTTTTAGTGATACAAACCGGAAGGAATGTCATCTAACACTAAACCTAATCAATTCCACCTAAATATCTATGCTACTCATTTCTTTGTTCCATAGGTTAGGAAAACCCACATAACATAGTTCTTGTACTCCACGAGAGGTAAAGTTAGTCTCCCACGGTTTTCTTGAGCATGATAATGGTTAATCCCATTTTGATGAGTTATTCAAAATTATAGGGGGTGTAATTTTGGATAACATTTTGTGAGTTTCAAGGGTCCTCTACTTGCTAGATGGGAAGATTAGTGGCCTTGAGCATCCATTAGGCATGGAGTCAAGCCTGATACACTTTAAAACTGATATGATACTTAAAAATATTACCATTGAATCCGCATGAAACACTTATTGGACTTAGAACTAATCTTCTCTGCATAAAAAGATAATTTTTATGAAAGTATTCTAAATTAGATTTAATGAGAGTGGAAAATTGATTTGATTCCCGATTTTCCACTCCATTTCTCTGAAAAACATGAATAAAATACAACAGCCCCATGTTCTAGTATAATCATACAAGCTTTCATGTAACCCTACCCCTCTAATGCCTTTATTTTTCGTGAAGTTAATCTCTTGGGTATTTTAGATATGCGTTATAAAATTTCCCCAAGAACTGATTTTAGTTGTTCTACATTTGATTTGTGAGGTGTTGCAACTGATCCTTGAAACTTTGAAACAACTCCCACAACATACTTTCTAAATTCCTCCATGAATCACTCTAAATGAAATGTACAACAACCACAAGGAGAAAACTATGTACAAAATGGAAAATCATACATGTTCCAAGATGAAACATAAAGAGTGTGCACAAGCACTTGTTTCAAAGAAAACCTACACTATCAACAAGACAATGTGTTGAATAACACTTGGAGGAATTGAAACTGCTCTACTTATGTGTTTCACCTTATTTCTTAGTTTTTTGAGAAGTACTTGATGAAACAGATAAGGTAAAGGTGGTAAGAGGAATACCTGTTTTGGGATGGTTGAAGGTTATATGCGTGCGTATCTGAATTCTGAATCAAATTGATTGTGAGACCTTCCTTTTGGCTAGGAGGAACTACCTATATAAGAACCAAAACAAGACCACCAAAGAGAGTTAAACAATATATGCAGTGGACTACCTAGCATATGCTAGATCTTGGAAGTGCAATACTTCCTAGATGGTTGTCAATCCACTGTTTAAAATAATTCAATGTTGAAATGAAGTAAATTTTGTCCTACTATAGTTTAATACGATTTAGGCATCTCATACAAAACACAATAGGCCGTATATAATCTAACAAAGCTAGGCTAGAAGGAGATCCAGAGGTCAATTAGGTTGGTTATAGGTGAATCATTAGATACTGAGATTGAAGGTCAAATAGGTATTCAAGTAGGTATATGTCAAAAGAAAATAAGCTTAAGTTAGATATGTGTCACAAACAGGTGTTATTTTGGCAGAGATCAAGCAACACAGAGATCGATCACGGTTTTATAAAACCAGTTTTATACAACTGATGACGGTTTTACTCATGTAACATGATGGTTAGAGAGAACCGACGACGGCTAAAGTTGGGGCTGGTGGAATCACACAGTCTAAGTTTTTGAGCTTTGGGGCAAAAATGGAGTCTATATAAGACGGGGATTGATCACGAGAGGGGGTATAGATATGTTGCGAAAGGTCCGAGACTACTAAGGAGGTCAAATAGGAAATTGGGTCAAGTATTAAGATGATTAGGTATGAAGGTGGTCAGAATCGAGAGAGGGAATGGACAGAGGGTAAAATACTAGGTTCATTTACCACAAATAATATATTTATGATAAGAAAATGAGATAGATGGAAGGAAGATACTTACTCTTCTGTGAGGTATAAGTATGAAGAATAATGAAGAAGTTTGTTGCGTTGGAGGATGCTAGGAAGAAATTTTCACTGTTGTGCCAGTGTATTTGGTTGCCTTTGTTGATCACAAATCAATCTTCATTCTACTGTCACGTCTAAAGAGATCAAACTCAAGATCATAAGTTTTTCAACCCGTATTACAAAGTTGTAGATGGGTCTAAATAGGCCATTTGGTCCATTCCGGTATAACCGGTGTCGGTTTAGGGTGAACCGACATCGGTTTAGGTGAGATATCTCGGGTTGTTCAAAAAATACCTAGGAAGTTGCTCCACTATTTGATAAGGGTCTCCTCTTTTCTCGGGGCGAAAACCGACCTTAGGAGGCTTTTAAATGTGAGGTGAGGGGATGGGTCTAATGTTAGGTTTTATTTAGGACATTGGTTTAGGGTTTAGGTTAATGGGTCAAATGATGGGGGTGGTTAGGTGAGGTGCATTTAATAAAGGTAATTATATTAAATAGGTGTGTGAGGGTAGTGAATTAATTTAATGTAAATAATTAAATTAATGTGTGTGTGGGTAAAAGGTCATTAACTTAATTAAAATAATTAAATTAATATGTATGGAGATAAATGGCATTAATTTAATTAAAGTAATTAAATTAAAATGTGTGGGGTGCAGGAGGTAGGTGATAAGGTGTTGAGGATGAGGAAGTGATTATAGGGCTGCACTAGGGGACCAAGGTGATTACGACATGATTTTGGTGTCTACATTTTGCCCCTTTTTGTTGCGTAGCTTGTACTAGTAAGCAACATTGAAAAAAATAAGATGTGGTTGCCCCATGTGAAGGTGAAGGTGATCCCCCTCAAACCAGGAACTGATGAGATGATAGGGCGAATCAGGTGAGTTGTTTGATAAAATTAGATGCAAAGAAGAATGGTGAAAAAATGGGGAAAATGGGGTAAAGGGAAAACCGGGCATATAGGTAAACGGGCCAAGGTCAAAGGTAGGAGGGGGGTGAACACACGCACACGTATAAACTACTACACGGTACCAGGTGGAAGAGCTTGCAAACTCAACATCGTCTAAGGTCGATAGGTTTATCCAAACAAGGTTGAAGTGATTCCGGTATCCAGGTATAGGATAAGGTCAGGAAACACAACGTAGGTTAGGTGCAAGAACATTTTAGGTATGTTTCGGTACACCAAAGGTAGGGTCAGGATAAACGGTCATGGCAATAGGCTAGGTAAGGTCATTAGGTCAATCAACACAGGTAATAGTGCCGTAAGGTATAGCAAGCACATTAGTTCAAAGGTCACAAATAGTTTTTCGGGTCCAGGTAGATAGGTCACAACACTGGGTAAGGCTGAGGTAGGGGTAAAATAATGAGGCTTCAATAGCTGATGAGGTGAGGTTGAAAAAGGTGGAGGGCTAGAGGGGAAGGTAAAGTGGTCTAGGTAGGTGTAGGGGAGGTAAAAGAAAGAGGAGGTAAGGAAAATGAGGTCAATGTGAGGGCAATGAGTATGCAAGGTAACCGACAGTGGTCAGTATGAACCAATGATGGTGGAGAGGAACCGATGGTGGTTGGCTAGGGCATCAAATCGGCATCGGTCAAGGGTTAACCGATGTCGGTTGAGTTGGGTAGGTTATAAAAAGTGAAAAACCCACATTTTTAAAATTCATTTGTGCATTGTGAAAAGGAGAAAAGGACAAGAAGAGAGAAAAGAGGAAGAGGACAAAAGAGAACGTCAGAGAGCTTGGTTGGCAAGCCACATAGGTGAGATTGATTGGGCGAGAGGTGGGGCCGCGAGATTGGATCGAGTGAGGCGATTGGTGGGAGAGTGAGAGGTCATTCAAGGATGGTGGAGGCTGGAGGGATCGGGAGGAGTGGCACAGAGCCGAAGGTTCCACCACGATGGTGGTAGCGGGATGTGGTAAGTGTCAAACCTTGGTTATTGATTGTTTAGTGAAATTGGTTAAAATATAAAAAATGTTTAAAATGGGGTTGGGGGAAGAAATTTGAAAATAAGGAAAAAAAAGGGGAAATGGGAATGGGGAAGGGTAGGGTGTAGAGTAAAAGGGTAGTATAGGAATAATTAGGGGTGTAAGGAGGGGTTTAAGTGGGTAGAAGGAGTAGGAAGGGAAAAAGTAGGGTTGGGAAGTCATGGCGGGTGGCACGATAGTGACCGATGTCGGTCGCATGTGGCCGACATCGGTGGGTAGTGACCGGTATCGGTCACAAGAACAGTGACCGATGCCGGTCAAGGGAGACCATGGTCGGTCAAGGATAACTAGGGGCTAGCCAACCTAAGGTGAAGTTGGGACAAAAAAGGAATAGAGTAAGGGCAGGGTGGGAAAGAATTAGGTGAGAGGGAAAAGGGTTAAGGGAGACGGGAAGGGTTTAGGGTGGCTTGGGTGAGGGGTAGGGTAGATAGTTTGGTGGATGGGTTTGGGTAGGTTTGGGTGAGGGTTAGGGTAGATAGGTAGGGTAGATGGGTGTGGGTAGGTTGGGTTAGCTAGACAAGGCCAACAGGATGGGGGTGGGGAAAGAGATTAGGTTGGGATGTGGGGTGAAATAGGGTAAGTTGGGAAGGTGTACTAATACATTACTTTTGTGGGATGCAGGCCCGAGACGAGTTGCGGATGAGGGCCGAGTGCCACCCTTATTATCGATAAGTACAAGCAAAGCATGATGGGGAGGAGTGGCAGCATGTTGTAGAGGTGGGGTTGATAGGGGTGAGGTGCTACCGGCATGTAGTTTGGGAGGTGAGTCTGATGGTTGCCCTCATCGATAGATGGGACTCGGTGACCAACACCTTCCATATGCCGACAAGTGAGATGACGATCACCTTGGAGGACGTCTACAGGATCCTGCGGTTGCCCATATTGGGGCCCAGTTTATTCTATCTCTTCAGAGGCATCTGAGGAGCTACTAGCACCCATTTTTGGTGAGGGTGTAGTAGCAGACCTGACGTTCCATAGTGCTAGCATGAGCTATGGAGCGATGTATAGAGCTCATCCAGAGGAGATGAGGTTAGTGGTACTTTTGATGGAGGTAGTGTGCTACTTCGCACTGACCGGATGTAGAGGGTGGGAGATTCCCAAGGTCACTGATGGGAGTCCTTCATGATATGGTGATACAGCGGACATGGTTCACATGGGCACTTGCAATACTAACGCAGTATACAGAGAGCTATGGGCCTAAGGGTGACTGCAGAGGTTCAGCATCTGTTGTGCCATACTACTGCATTATTGGGCTTATGAGCACATTGTTTGTGTTTGACCAGTGGGGATGCCCTAGGTAGATGTATTCCCACGAGAGTTTTAAGAGTTGGGTACAGGCGGTGGGTACCAGCCATTGGAGAGGCCCAAGGTGCCAGAGCTACTCATGATGTAGCTTACTACAGGAGGTTGTTGGAGGGGTTGTCCGGGGTGGACATCATTTGGAGGCCGTATGTGGGCTTCCCCGCATATAGACAGATGGCCACGAGCTAGATGGGCTACAACTATATATGTGGATAGAGGGGAGGAGAGCGAGAGAGCATGAGCAAATACCCATAGAGTGGGTTAGGCACCAGTTTGGGTTAGTCCAGGATTTACTACCTTTGTTCCCTCGAAGACAGAGAGAGATGACGTGGAGAGACCTATGTCTCCACTGCGACCCACCGTGCCAACTAGACAGGAGGAGCAGCCAGTGGATTCACAGATTGATGATGCCGGAGTGGCCAACTGATATAGGAAGTGGTGGGCAGGATAGGCGAGAGCCATACCACTGAGGCCAGGGTAGCCAGACTTAACCACCATCACAGTGCAAAGGGATGCCCTACAAGGGTAGGTGGCTACCTTGGTGACACAACTCGGGATTATGTAGGGGCAGCGGCATGTGAGGGCACGAGTTACCACATTACGAGCCTAGATAGTGACGCCGCAGCTCAAGCGAGGCGAGGGACAAGAATAACACAAAGGCGGAGGAGGAGAGATGGAGATGGAGAGGAGGTAGGCGGAGGGGGAGAGCAGATAGCTGCCCTATAGGTGTAGGTATAGGACTTACAAGGCCAGTTGGCCACAGCGCAGGGAGAGGTTACGGGTCTCTGAGCCACCATCAATAACGCAGTGCAGATTACTACTTTGCAGCCCAGATTCAAGCACAAGCACAGCTCCCAGGGCCGAGTCAAGCCATGGTACCGACACAGGGCACAAGGTAGATTCTGGGATAGGGTCCCATGGTACAAGCATCCACACAAGCAGGGAGACCCATAGCACCCCCACGACAATGCCCATGGGTAGATTTAGGGATGCCCTAGCAAAGGCACGATATTATCAGGATCATTTGTTAGTTGTTAGGCTAGATGTGCCCTCCTGTGCCGAGAACAGAGCACACTAGGCCTCCAGTGAGAGGACTAAATCCCGCACTCACAATGTGGAGAGTACAGGGGGCTGGCAAGCCCAAGGATAGGGTCATGGTGAGGCCACTAGTGCACAGAGGCTAGCCCCAGGTGAGGGGCCATCAGCAGAGGTGAGGCGGTGTCGGGCACTGAGACAGGGCGCAGAGGGGTCGGGAGAGACAGAGTCATAGGGAGCATTCCCCGACATCAGATGGGGAGATGATTGACTTGCTATAGACCGGCCTGTGTGCTGAGTCATTTTTGTATGGATTATATATGAGACCGGCCTGCGTGCCAAAGAGATTTTGTATTTTATTTATTTTTGTACATGATACCGGCCTGCGAGCCGAAGATATTTTTGTATTGGATAGCGGCCTGCGAGCCGACGATGTATGAGAGACACATGTATTTTTGAGATGAGTGTACATTATTGTGATACACATGTATTTATATGATGAGATGTACGAGGTTCAGATGATTATGTGTTGTGATGTGTATTTTATTTTACTTTCGTTATGATATGAATGGATTAGGTGAGTTAGGCATGATGAGTCAAGTCGGCTTAGGCATGGATCGAGTTAGGTCGGTTTAGGCATGGATCGGCATGGATCAGTCGGTCATTTAGGCATGGATCAAGTCGAATGAATTTTAGGCATGGATCGAGTCAGTCGATTTAGGCATGGATCAAGTCGGTTTAGTTTTAGGCGTGGATCGAGTCAGTCGAGTTTTAGGCATGAATCGAGTCAGTCGGTTTAGGCATGGATGTGTATTTCGGTATTTTGGTAATACATGTTAATACAAATGAATGTAATGGTGTACAATGTTTAAATATGGGTTATAGATGAATATGGGAAATAATGGTAGTGGTAAAAGAGTATGTGAAACATGAGGAGTGTATGTAGGTTGAATGATGTGGATATGGGATAGATTTCTGGGTTTTGATATGAACAGGAAATCAGGTAAAGGTGGGGAAAATGGTTAGGGTAAAGAGTTGTCGAGCTAACCTTCTAGGGCCCTATGCCTAAGTGTGCCCTACATAGTCCCGGAAAAAAGGGACCTCAGACTGATGTAGTTCTCCCATAGGCTAGGGAAGAATATGAGAAGATAGAAGAAGAGGTAGGTAGGTTGATAGGTAGGGTTGAGTCCAGGTCATAGGATGATTAGGTCAAGATCAATTAAGTTTGGGTAAAGTATAGGTAGATAGGTAAAGGTGATTTTAGGTTGATTGAGGTGGGTGAATAAAATCCCAAAAGACAAGCGTCGAGGGTCTAGTCCTATATAGGAGGATCAAAAGGTAATGAAGAAGAGAAAAGATAAGAGGGGACAAGAAAGCCACCCAATTGGCAAGGATCAAAATGAATGAAACACATCTATAGATAGGCTAGTGAACGTAAGACCCTAAAGACATTGCATGATTGATAATTCTAAGAGGGACGACTAGTCACATGATCTCCAAATGTCATTGGTTCCGCAGGTCCCATGATGTATGAATTAAAAAGACAATGGGTAAGGAGGTGAAGGTAATTGGGTAATAAGATGGGAAGTAGAATGCCTTGGGCAATAGAGCCAAGATCACAATAGACAAGTCCATGATGAAAAATTTTACTTTTCTTTTCTTTTTGACTTTGTTAGATAGACTGATTGATGTGGGAAGTCTATACGGGATAAATATATGTCTCCTTGAGGTCTTCGCTGAAGCTGATCGATGCAAAAGCTTCCGAATTTTGATTTTTGAGAAAATAGTCCTCTTTTTGGAAAAACTATGTAGAGTTGCGAGCTTTTTATAGTTGTCCTTCGAGGGAGCAGTCTACTTATAGTGACAATTGAAGGCGGAAGATGTCCTTTTGAGGGATTCATCTTTGTATTGGAAGTGTGACTCAAGTTGGTCCTTGTTATATCCCTATATATATATATATATATATATATATATATATAATTTTATTTTTAGTTTTTGGCTTTTAAGTCATGGACGAGACTATAACAAAGCATTTGGTTCTTGTTCAAAAGGAAAGGGTGAATGACCATGGGATCTCATCTAAAAGAAGATGAAAAGTATCCATGAGAATCATGCCATGTGCAGAGCCGTGGTGCACATATTTAAGAGAAGGCAAAAGGGTGACGGGTAATCACATGATTCTTGTTTAGTCGTTGAAGTGGAGGGGTGGAAAAGAGAAAGGTGAATGGTGCTCAAGGGACGAACATGAAATAGAGAAGTAGTGATGTAGGACTAGAAGTCAATAGTAGAACAGTCGAAGATGCAAGGCATTGAGGGCTCAAGTTCGGGCTTCCATCAAGTGAAGACAAGCGATAAGCGCTGATCCATAGTCATGGGTCACGATGTATGGTCCAAGCTAATTAGGACCAAACTTGCCCCATTTTCTTTTTTCTGCTTTGGTTATGTGTTGATTTTGAGGATGAGATCACCGACCTTGAAGGTGTGTTCATGGACATGTTTTCATAGGCACGCTTGATGCGTTTTTGGTAGACTTGGAGATGGTCGAGAGCATGAAGACGACGTTCATCTAATAACTCAAGTTGTGCTAAATGGTCTTGGAGAAAGTCATCATCAGTAAGCATATCTTGAAGAGAGATACGAGAGAGATGGGATCTAGACTTTGAGAGGCAAAATAGTCTCGGTACCATAGACCAGAGAAAATGGAGAAGAAGTACTGGAAGTGTGAATACTAGTATGGTATGCCCAAAGAGTGAAAGGAATGTGCGTATGCCAATCCTTCCCAGTATCGTTAACCACTTTCATGAGAATTTTGTTCAGGGTTTTGTTGGTGGATTCGGCCTAGCCATTGGTTTGTGGATAATATGGCGAGGAGAAGCTTAGTTGGATGCCGAAGGCATCGCAAAGTTTCTATAGAGTTTTTTTTTGAATTGTTTTCCATTATCAGTGATAAGGCGATGTGGAACACCGAAGTGAAAATAATGTGATGATTGATGAACTCACATATTTTCTCAGCTTTAGTGGAGATGAGGGGTATGGCTTCAACCCATTTGGTGTAATATTCGGTAGTGGTGATGATCCATTGATGTCGTAGGGAAGAGTGAGGATTGATCTCTCCGATAAGATCCAAACCCCATTGAGAGAAGGGCCAAAGGTCATGAGAGACCTGTAAGGCATGACTAGGTGTGTGATGAAGATTGGCATGTTGTTGGAATTTTACACAACATTTAACGTAGTCGCAACAATCATGATTGAGGGTCGGCCAATAATAGCCTAGGCGAAGAATGCGCTTAGCAACAGCAAAGCCACTGAAGTGACCTCCGCATATACCATCGTGAACTTCTTTAATGACATAGGGTATTTCAGAGCTGGTAAGGCATCGTAAGAGGATACCATCAAAGCCGTGTTTATAGAGGAGGCCACCCATGACGACATAACGAGAGGCCCTTTTGAGAAAGGTGCATTGTCCATTACGTGTGAGATCAGAAGGCAATATAGAAAGGCAAAGGTAGTCCGCAAGCTACTTATCCCAAAGGTCTTGTGTATTTAGTGAGGCGGTTGAATAAGGTTAACACAACAAGATTTATAAGAAGGTGTCGGTATGCATTTTATGGTAACAAAGATGTATGAATCGGCGAGTGAAGCGTGTATTTGAGAAGCGAGGTAGGCCATGGTATCCGCAGATTTGAATTTTATAGCGGTCAAAGGTAGTCAACATGATGCTAACGTAACGTTTGTATTCTTGAAGTATTTCATTATGACACTGATAAACACCATTGACTTGGTTTACTACTAGTTGAGAATCACCAAAGATATTAATGGACTTAACCTCTAAGGCATAGGCAGTCATGAGACCCAATACGAGTGCTTTGTATTCGGTGATATTGTTGGTGCATTCAAAGTCGAGTTTGAATGATAAGGGCATGGGTTCACCATCAAGAGGAATGAGGATAATTCCTACACCACCCCCACGCTGACATTTGGAACCGTTGAAGAATAAGGTCATTTGGTAAGGGTCATCATCTAAAGAGAGGTTAGTAATGGATTCGTCAGGGAAATCAAAGTTTGAAGATTGATTCCTAGAAAGAGGTGCATCAGTGAGCTAGTCAGCAATGGCTTGGCCCTTGATAGATTTTTTGTGGATGAATTCGAGGTCTAGGTCAGCAAGAAGCATGAGCCAACGTGTGACACGTTGATTTTGGTAAGGTTTAGCATACATGAAGTGTAAGGGGTCAGTGTTGGTCACAACATAGGTTTTGTGGTTGAGTAGGTAATGGCAAAGTTTGGTGGCAACAAAAACTAAGGCTAAGAAAAGTTTTTCAGGATGAGTGTATCAGGTTTCATAGTCCAGAAGGGTATGGCTTATGTAATAAACCACCTACTCCCTATGTTGATCATCATGATGAGTGAGCATGGCCCCTAGAGAGTGATCGGTAGTTGAGATGTATAGATAGAAGGGTTGGTTGTCTTTAGGTGGAACAAGTACGGGTGGTTGGAGAAGGTATTGTTTTAAGGCCTCAAAATATTTGTGGCAGTCATCATCCCATTTGAAAGAGACATCCTTTTTGAGAAGGTGATGAAATGGTTGACAACAGTCAGAGAGTTGGGAAATAAATCGATGAATAGATTGCAACTTGCCCTATAAACTACGAAGTTGGTGAAGGTTAGTGGGTGGAGGCATATCGAGAATGGCCTTGACTTTAGCAGGGTCAACCTCTATACCACGTAAGGAAATGATAAATCCCAAGAGCTTTCCTGAGAGAACCGTGAAGACACATTTCTTGGGTTGAAGGCAAACACAATACTTGATAAGGCGATCAAAGATGGTTTTCAAGATAGTAAGATGTTTGGCTCGATGTTTGGATTTGGTGAGAAGATCATCTACATAATCTTCTAATATACGGTGCATAATGTCATGGAAAATGTAGGTCATAGCCCACTGATAGGTGGCACTAGCATTTTTAAGGCCGAAAGGCATGACTTGATAGCAGAAGGTCCCCCAAGGGGTAATGAATGTAGTTTTGTGTTGATCCTTTGGAGTGAGCAAGATTTGGTTATAACCCAAGAAACCATCCATAAGTGATAGCATCTCATGGCCAGCGGTAAGGTCAACCAACTAGTCAATACCAAGCAGAGGAAAATCATCTTTTGGGCAAGCAAGGTTGAGATCATGGAAATTAGTGCAAATGTGAAGTCCCCCTGTCACCTTAGTTACAGGGACGATATTAGAAATCCATTAGGGGTAATCGATGGGTAAGATGAAGAAAACGAGAGAAGGTGTTGAAGTTCTTCTTTGATAAGAAGAGAAATGCAAGGTACATTTTCCTCAACTTTTGTTTTACTGAGTTTGGCATTGGGAATGGTTACAATATTGTGGACCACGATGGTGGGGTCAATATCGGGCATGTCTTGTGTAAGACCAAGTGAAAGCATGGTTATGGTCTTTAAGAAAAGAAGTGAGGGCTTCTTGTTCAGTAGCATCCAAAGATTGGCCAATCTTGAGAATGTGGGGGTCGTCCTAAGTGTGGATGTTGACTTCGATAGTTGATTCATTCAACATTGTTTGCGTCTCAGAAGGTAACAACCAGTGAATATAAGAGTCTTCAGCACCAAGGTAGGTGAGTATGGAGTCATCATCCTGACATTGAATGACATTAATAGAAGGAGATCGTCCCTATCATGTCAGGATATAAGAAAGGAAGAGAGGAAGGAGCCTTGCCATCGTGGTAATAGGTCATAGGCCCCAAGGAAATGGTATTTATGAAAAAAAGGTAGGAGAGATAGATTCAGGATCCATCGACTCCGTTGGTGACGGTGGTGAAGAGAGGGGTCAATGTCTTCAATGAGTTCAATACGGGGCTTTTTGGCAGGGAGTTTGGTAAAACTGATTCCACTACAATCATTGTGTTTACTTGTGGTACATGAAATAACGGTGTGACAACCTTGCTCATAAAGGCCAAAGCCAAAACCCTTCTAGGCATAGTGGTGTAGGAAAGTGTGAGCGAAGCGGCGGTTGGTAAGCGACTAAAGGTCAGCCAAAAAAGGTCAGGTTTGTGATGGTGGTTCGGGTGTGTAAGTGGAAATATCAAGTCCCCCATAGGTAAGATGGGTATGGAGGTGGGGAGGACCATAAAGGAGATGCTTGCCTATGTGGTGATCATAGTGAGGATGCTGATGAAGGTTTCCATACTCTTGTGGAGTAAGGAATGTATTGACATTGTACATGTGATACTCCCCCATAGTGAGGCATTGAAAAACACCTTCCAAGGGATCAGTGGTTGATATATTGGTGGTTGGAATGGAGGAAGCATTAGAAGTTAGATCAATGGAGGTGTCGGTTAGTTGGGAAGCTGATGTGTGACCTAGTAGAAGCGGCACAGATAGTGGTGGGAATAGAAGATTTGGGTGAAGGTGAGGTTAGAATAATTTGGTGGATGGGGTCATGTGTGAAGAAGATGTAGGTAGGGAGGTAGATGCCTTAACAGGTACAAGGACATCATTGGGCGGTAAAGCATGTTACAAGTTTTGAAAGGTGATGGGTCAGCTGGAATGGTATAGGAACGTCCTTCATGTTCAAACTTTACACATCGGTGCAAAGTAGAAGGAACACAACCCATGGCACGAATCCAGGGTCTGCGAGCAACAAATTGTATTGAAACTCCCCTTCCAAAACATAGAACAGCTCGGGAATAGTACGGGGACCCACACAAATGTGGAGGATGATAGTGTCGAGTGTAGAGGTGATAGCATCATTGAATGAACATAACATGACTGGATGTTTATGCATGCAGTTGTTGGGTATGCACATTTTTTCGAATGCGTGAGAGGAGATGATGTTAATACTAGCGCCCCCATTGATCATAACACGTCGAAACATATATTATCAATATGGACGGAGATGAAAAGTGTAGGATCTAGGTCATCGGTTTGGTGGGGGACAATTTCGTCATCCGAGAAACTAAGGATAATAACTTGGTGAACAGGTGGAGGTGATGAGGTAGATGGCAATTTGGTGAGAGAAGCGACATGATGAGGTGTGATAATAGATGCTACAGGTGTGGGGTCATTAGGTAAAACCTCAATAGATTGAAGGACCTCCATGAGGGCTTGATGTGACTCTGAGGTTTGGATGAGATCGTATAAGGACATTTTGAGAGGAGATTGGTGTAATTGTTTGAGCATCACACGGTGCATAACCCCATCAGAAATAGGATATGTTGGACCATGGATAGTGACTTTAGGTGCAGGTGTAATTGGTATGTTGGGTACATGGTTAGGTGATGGATCGGCTATTTTATCTTTCCCTTTGTCTCGCTGACCTCGGGTAACGACGTGAACCATATTAATTTGAGGCAGAGAGGTGGATGGGGTGGGGTTATCATGAAAGGTATACTGGTAGGAGGGACATTTACCAAGAGGTGGATAAGAGCCTTCTATGATGAGTGTCCAACACGGCATTTAGGAGAAGGTTGAGCAATCTCTTGGATGCAGACCATGTTGATTTTGAATTTTGGAGATGGAAAGAAAGGTCGTGGTGGTGAAGATGGAGGTTATGGTATAGGTGTAGGAGGAAGATGTGAAGAAGGTGGCGAGGGTGAAACAGTTCATCATCTAGGAGGTCATCGTCATCAAAATTGGGGTCAGAAGGACATAATTGAATGAGGGAAACCTTTAGACCCTTACAGTTCTCAACATCATGTCCTGGCACACGATGGTAAGCGCAAATTTTAGTATCATCAAACCCTTCCAGTTTAGGTTTAAGAGGGTCGTAAGGTCTAAGAGGAGGGAGGGTGATAGCAAAGCTTTCCAAGAGGTTAGCCAAGATGGTGGCGTATGATCCCACCAGTGGATCATAATGCGAAGTGAAAGTAGGTTTGGTTGGAAGATTGGGTAGTTGTGGTGGTAGTTGAGGTGATGCAGTCTTGGATTTGGGTTGTACTTTCTTTGGTGTAGGTGCAGCAACAGAAAGAGGGGTAAGTTTAACCACCTCTTTGGAAATTAACGGTTTTTTCAATTTTTGGTGCTTTTTCTTAGGTAGAGGTGTAGGGGGAGCATGTGATGTAGATGGCAAGGCAGATGGTGGGAGAGGACAAGTGACCCGAGGGGACAACTGAGGTGCAGTGGTAGGTGTTGGTTGAGGTCGAGAGGGAGGTACATGTGAGGTGGAAGAAAGTGTCATAGGTAGTGAAGGAGGTATAGAAGGTAATGGTTGTATAGGAGGCAAAGAAGTTATAGATGGTGATGAAGGATGCAAGGTTCACCTAGGTGGAGCTGCAGGCTATGGTGAAGGGGTCAAGGAATTTTAGGTTTACGCCCGGAGAGAGTAGATTTTGTTAAAGTAGAGGGTGATGTCCCAAGAAGGATGGTACGGGTGAAGGTTATAAAGGTGTAGTTGGTGAGGTCGGTGCATGCGGATTAGAAGGTTGGGTTTTTCATTTAGGTTGAGGGATTGGTTTAATAGGTATATGGGAAGATGTGGTCAAGTGTATCCTGACGGGAGGATGTGAAATGTTTGATGTGGGTGTGACCCGTAGAACACCAATGGGTTTAGATACAAGAGATGGTGTTGGAACTCGTCACAATTAGCAAGTAGAGGGGTGGGTATAGATGAGGATGATGCAATAGAAGATGTATCGAGAGTTATGTTCATGTGCGGTTTGGGTTGTTGAAACATCTTTGGATAAATGGTAGAAGTGTCAGTGGAAGATGATTGCATTTGGGTCGAGACCGGGAGTAAGAGACGCCCCCAAAGTGAAGACCTATCAACATAGTCTAGGCGGTCGGCCAAACGTGAGAACGACACTATGGTAGATGAGGTAGATGTGGAGCGAGTGGTGATTCCCGTAAAATGTGTCTGAGAAATAGGGAATTCACTGGCTTTGGCCTCTGTAGGTAAGAGAGCCGAAAGTAGGTCCGGAGGATCTTGGGTAGCTAATGGAGAATGGTCATTGAGTGGTAAAAAAATCTATTGGACCCTGAATATGTGGAGAAGATGATGGGTACTCCTCTATGGGTGGAGGAGGTACAATTGGTAGCAACTCACTGGGTAGGGAAGCTGAAGGGGAAATGATATCGGTGCTAACGAGAGACTCCTCCACACGTGTATGGGGAGGTGAAGGGCTTTCCTCTATGGGTAGAGGAACGGATAAAGTAGGTTCCTGTGCGGGTAGAGGATTTCAGGCTAGGATTTCCTCGATGGAGGGGATAGGAGATATTTGGGAATCAAGTGGTAAGTTGGTAAAGATAACATGTACCTCTTGTGTATTACTTTTGTTGTGTGAGGCATCACCAGTTTGATCATTAGATGGGGAATGGTTAGGGAATGGTTTCTTGAATATATGAAGGTCTTGATTGGCAAGTGCATTAGGGTTATCCAGAATAACTCGCCACTCTCAAGCATTCCTTGAACAATGTTTTTAAAGGTGATACAATTTCCGTCACTGTGACCCTTTACACGGTGATAGTTACAGTAGTCATTTTCCTTATACCAACCTAGTATGGGGCGAGAGGGGTCAAAACCAGTATGTAGTTTGATAGGAGGAAGGGTGATGGCATTAGCTTTAATAAGCTTTTCTAAAACAGATGAATACGGTTCCCCAATTAAGGTGTATTTCTTTTGTTCTCGTCTGAATTGGAAGGTTTGGACCAAGGATGATTGGCTAAAGGTTTAGCATGATTGGATGGATGACCGTAGGCCAGCCTTAAGTACCACTATGTTAGCAATTCCCTTGGCTTTGGAATAACTCATCCGAGGTTTTGAGGAAGAGGAAGTATTGTGTGATTTAAATGAGTTCTTGTTTCGTAATTGTATCTTCTTCTCTTTGATAGCACAAATTTTGAGCTTACGTGCCATGGTGTAAGCCTCATCAAACATTCTGAAAGTTTTCACCTGTAAGGTAGGTGAGATATGTCTAGCATAGGCTCATGTGAAGAGCTCTATGAGTTTAGTTTGCAGTAATTGGAAAGTGAGTTGGTTGATTAGGCTACGCCAACGAGTGAAAAAATCTACGATAGATTCATTGTCATATTGACGCGTAGAATAAAGATCGGTCATGGTAACCTTCTTGATGACATTAATCAAAAAATGATCTAAGAAGGCTTGGGCTATTTGGTTGAATGAGAAGATGGAATGTCTAGGTAATCCACTATACCAGTCCAATGTTGGACCAGTTAGGGACATGGGAAAGGTTCGCAAAAGCAAAGCATCATCATGGGCAATTAAGTAACACCCATGTTTGAAAGATCACAAATATGTTGCTGATGGGTGAATAGGCTCATTACAAATTTTGTCATAGGTGAGAGAATTGCGGGAGCCGAAAACAGATGCTTCTAATGTTCTGCATCTTGTCTAACATTAACTTGATAAAGTCATTGTTAGGTTCTCAAGATTGGGTACCCCAGAGCGAAAGGAGGTTGTTGTTGGACATATGAAGAATACTACATTCCAGAGTATGGTGGTGTCGAATAAGGAGGTAGGAATTGAGAGACAGACATAGAGGGTATATACCCGGAGATGATGATCGATGAAACGGGAGGTGGTCGGTAGTAGGTATGTGAGGGTGAGACACTCGTAGTGACCACAGTAGAGATGAGAGGTAGGGATTGGGAATAGATAGACAACGTTTTAAAATGGGTAGAGGTTACCGACACCAAGGGTGGTAAGCGTTGTGGTGGTATATATATGAGAAAACAGTGCGGATGATGCTATGTTTTGGGCTATGGATGAAGGTATGGTGAAGATTGCAAGGTGCAATAGAGGTGGCGGATGTGGCAGTCAAAGCTGGTGTGGGACCTAGCTATGACACAACTGGGGATAAAATGGGTGAGGTCACCGTGGTAAGAGGTGGAGCTAAGGCGGAAGCAATCATTAGGTATGGAGATAAGGATACGGGCATGCCATAGATCAATTGACTTGAGGCATCTCGAGTGGAGGCATGGGTGAGGTAGTGGCTCAAAGCAGTGGGATTCTAATCCAGGATTCATGCAAACTCCATGTCACATGTAGGAATGGTGATAGGTTGATTGGGATCCATGGATGATGAGATGGAAGGTGGTGAAGGACTAGGTGATGAAGGGCTAGGTGGGAGCGGTAGCGGACCAGCATGAAATATGAGGGTGCTTGCCTACCTACAATTCACACCATGTGGCTAGGAACTGATTTGGTGAGACTATATTATGTTTGAATGGCATAGAACACAACATAAACTAGGAAAATAGTCAATGGTGCTTGAATTAGGTCAGATGGTGAGCTATAAAATAAAGCATAGACACCGCAGTTCGGGTAAACCGGAAGCTAAACCGATGCGATTCTTGTGAAAAACCAATAAATTACATTAAATGATGGTCCCAGATTGACAATTTTCACACAAGATGAGATGTAAGGTGACTGTGATTGAAGTAACGATAATATGAAAGGTGATAGGAGCCTTTTACAACTCAAAAAGTGAAATAGGTGTCTTTTGGATAGGTATCCAAAAAGACTTCAGACCGACGTCGGTTGGGTTAAACCGATGCCGGTTGGAATGTAACTAGTGATGGTTAAAGATAACCATAGTTGGTTATTGTGAAATTGAAACAAAGAATAAGAAAAATGGTTGTGATTTAAAAATCTAGTGTTGAATCAAACCCAAAAGTCTGAGAATGATGTAGATGTGGTCCAGGCACACTCAGACAAAGTCAGAATACACCAACTATGATTAGGAGTGTGTAAGGAAAGAAAAAATAATGATCGAAAGCTCTCACCTCAAAATGCAAATCAAGCAGAACACTAAGAAAGAACATTCCTAGAGTGCCTATTCTATTACGTTTTTTCAGCTTATGTTATTTGTGTGGACTAACTATTATGAACAAAACAATAGAATTTCTTGGTGAGGAAGGCTTCCTACAAAGAAATAATTCTAAAGGGTGAGGTTTCAGGAATGTTATGGCGGGGGCGGGCTTTGCTCTAAAGTATGACTTAACGAAGCGCAATGAGTTGGGTGCCCACCGTGTCGTGATCGTGTGATCACCTACGCTTCTTCCGTAGGATGTTGTTTAAGAATGTATGTATTTTGAAATTGTGTGTGATTTGGTAAGAGTCAGAGAAAGAGAAAAGGATAGAAGTTCTTTTCTACGATTCGTTTGTCAACCATCAGCTGGTCATGACTTCCAGCGTATAGGTTGCCCTCAATTAATGTGAGCTAATGAGCTAAATCATAATGCAGTGCACTTGTTTTAAACCCAAATCGAAAGTATGATATTTAATGACAAAAGTAGATGAACAGGAAGAGGGATGCTCTTTCACTAAAATGCAGAAAACAAGAATAAGAAGGTTCTTTTTAAATACACCAAAAGAAATGTGTCTTTCGGAGCAAGTAGAAAGAAGAGAATGTTACCAAGGAGAAAGTTTTAATGTGAATGCTACTAGAAGGGAAACAAACACACACAATTTTTCACCTAGGAATGAAGAAAGATGCAAGGAACCCCGAAATGGGTCCCATCGGGCATGCCAAAATGTTTCACCTGATTTCTTAGTTTTCTGAGAAGTACTTGACGAAACAGATAAGGTAAAGGTGGTAAGAGGAATACCTATTTTGGGATGGTTGAAGGTTGTATGCACGCATATCTGAATTCTGAATCAAAGTGATTATGAGACCTTCCTTTTGGCTAGGAGGAACTACCTGTATAAGAACCAAAACAAGACCACCAAAGAGAGTTAAACAATATATGCAGTGGATCCCGGAAGTGCAATACTTCCTAGATGGTCATCAATCCACTGTTTAAAACAATTCAATGCTAAAATGAAGTAAATGTTGTCCTACTGTAGTTTAATACGATTTAGGCATCTCATACAAAACACAATAGGATAGATCTAATCTAACAGGCTAGGCTAGAAGGAGATCCAGAGGTCAAGTAGGTTGGTTATAGGTGAATCTGAGCTAACAGGCTAGGTTAGTTACAGATCTGAAGGTCAAATAGGTATTTAAGTAGGTATATGTCAAAACAAAATAAGGTCAAGTTAGATATGGGTCACAAACAATTTTTTATTCAAAAAGAGATCAGGTGACATAGAGACCAACCACGGTTTTATAAAACCGATGATGGTTTTACTATAACCGGCGACGGTTAGAGAGAACCAATGACGGTTAAGTCGGACTGGTGGAATCACACAGTCTAGGTTTTTGGAGTTTTGGGGCAAAAGTGGAGTGGATAGAAGATGGGGATTGATCACAAAGGGGGTATAGATATGTTGCGAAGGTCTGAGACTATTGAGGAGGTCAAATAGGAAATTGATTCAAGTGTTAAGATGATTAGGTATGGAAGGTGGCTGCAACTGGAGAGAGGGAATGGACAGAGGGTAAAAGACTAGGTTCCTTTACCACAAATACTATAAACAATGATAAGAAAATGAAATAGATAGAAGGAAGATACTTACTCTTACGTGAGGTATAAGATCAAGAATAATGAAGAAGTTGTTGTGTTAGAGGATCTTTGGAAGAAATTTTTAGTGTTGCACTGCACAGTGTATTTGGTTGCCTTTGTTGATCACAAATCAATCTTCGTCTATTTGTCGCATCTAAAGAGATCAAACTCGAGATCATAAGTTTTTCAACCCATATTACAAAGCTATAGATGGGTCTAAATAGGCCATTTGGTCCATTCTGGTATAACCAACGTCGGTTTAGGGTGAACCAACGTCGGTTTAGGGTGAACTGACATCGATTTAGGTGAGATATCTCGGGTTGTTCAAAAATTCTTGGGAAGTTGCTCCGCTATTTGATAAGGGTCTCCTCTTTTCTCGGGGTGAAAACCGACCTTAGGAGGCTTTTAAATGTGAGGTGAGGGGATGGGTCTAATGTTAGGTTTTATTTAGGACATTGGTTTAGGTTTAGGTGTGTGAAGGTAGTGAATTAATTTAATGTAAATAATTAAATTAATGTGTGTGTGGGTAAAAGGTCATTAACTTAATTAAATTAATTAAATTAATATGTATGGAGATAAATGGCATTAATTTAATTAAAGTAATTAAATTAAAGTGTGTGGGTGGAAGAGGTAGGTGATAAGGTGTTGAGGATGAGGAAGTGATTATAGGGTGCGCTAGAGGACCAACGTGATTATGACATGATTTCGGTGTCTACACTATGTACAAGATGCAATGAAATAAATTAATGGAAATACTTAAGATAAATCTCATTAACTAGGATCTCGTAATGCATATCCATCAAGGCTATACAACTTAAAATTAATGGATTCTTTACAAGCACTAATGATAAATGGCTCGCTCCAAATTTCATCAAACTTAGAGTGTCACTCTGGTTTGGCTCTATCTGCATCCCTTTTCAAGACTAGATCACCTAATTTGAAATGTTGAGCTCTATCCTTCTTGTCAAACCATTGTTTGGATACTCTATGATGTTTTTCCAATCTAATCATGGAAGAATTTCTTAACTCTTCAAGTTACGCGATTCTGCCATTCCTATTTCTCTTTGTCCTGCGCTTTCAAATTCTAATTGATGGGAAATTATTTTGAAGTAAATTATAAAGATAACATAAATATAACTTCTATTCCGTAGAAACAAGTCTATAAGAAGAAATGTTAATTGCCTTCTTCACTATGATTCTATTAGCCCAAAGGGAATTTTTTTACTTTTGTGTGCCTCTACTTACTGGTTGATTTCCATTTTCTCTACATGATTCTAATAAATTTCTTGTTAGTATACTCAATCAAACCATTACCCCGATGGTAATAATTGAAAGAAGTATTCAAATAAATTCCAAGTCCAAGATCCAAATCGAAATGTTAAATCCGAAGAAAGCTTTTGCATTATCAGAGATGATAGTTTAAGGAATGCCAAACCTTATCACAATTTCCTCAAGGGATTTTAGGATAACTGATTTAGTAGCTTCCTTTAGTGATACAACTTATTTCTACCTGTACAAAGTAATATGTTGCTTTCAAACCCCACTTGTGACTAACACTAGATAAAGGGTTAATCATGGCAATGAAATCAATACCCCATTGGGGTAATGGTTAATCTTCTTGAATTGGATGAATTAGAATATCAAATGACCTCCTTTTAATATTAAAGAAACCACATTCCTTACATTTTTTGACCCATTTGTGAGCATCTCAAAAAAGTTTGGGACAGAAGTATCTTGCCTTTAGTATTTTTGTTATTGCATCTTTGATAGAAGTTTCCACTAGAGAGACCATCATGGAATTCTTCCAATACATTATTCACTTTCTACTTTCAATACAATTTAGAAACACTCCATAAATATTTCTTTTGAAGATATTTCCATCAATCAATGCATAAGGGATCAATTCTAGCCTCAAGTATCTTCTCTTTGCTTTGTTTAGTCCCCAAAGGGTATGCACAAGTAGACAATAATATTGACATATCAATAATCCTATTATATCCATTGGGTGAATTACCTCTATTTTGCTTGAGTTTCATCATTTTATGGAATCCCTTCATTCATGAAGAAAGAGGTCTCTTGATTATCTTGACCATCCAAAGTCAACTTCTCATAAAGTTATCTTCCTCTTACCAGCTTTGTGGCTTTAATAGTCACATCATATTCCATTATTTTGGTCACCCATCCAACTCTTTTCTCACTAATTTATGCTCCCATAATGAATTCTCTCACACTAGAATGTGAGACTAGAACTTTGATATGATTAGTGGAAAGCATACTCTTGAATTTCTTTAGAGCTCTCATGATGGAAAAGACCTATTTTTCAATGTGATTATACCTTAATTCATAATCCTTCGATGTATAACTAAAGAAATACACTAGATTCTCTAAAATTTAATGATTTTACCATGTTAAAACAACAATACTATATTCAACTCCACATGCATATAAAATAAAATCCTTAGAGTAGTCAAGGTTTCTAAGTGTACGAGCTTGAGATATTTCTTGTTGTATCTTAGCAAAAGATATCTTTTCCTTCTGATGTCCATTTGAAAATTGAATCCTTCTTGACTATTAGAGTAATGGGTCTAACCAATCCAGTAAAATTAGGAATAAATATCCTAACAAAGTTAATATTTCCAAGGAATGATTGTAAGGCTTTCTTGTGAGTAGGAAAAGAGAGAGATAAGATGGTTGAGATTCTTTCTAGGATCAATGTCAATACCATCCTTTGAAACAATGTGGCCCAAAATCTTTCCCCTAGAACTGCAAAGTTACATTTCTTAGGGGTTCAAGGATACCCCAAATTCCCTGCATCTCTCAAAGACTCTTTCAAGATGACTGATATGATCTTTTCTCTACTTTGAGAAGATTGTGATATCATCCAAATAGATAAGGATGAGCTCATTGATGTAACCTTTAAAAGTAATATCCATTTTCTTTGGAATGTAAAGCACTCTGCATTTGATAAACCAAAGGGCATTTTTTTATAAGCATATGTTCCCCATTTGGTTGTAAATGTAGTTTTGAACTAATCCTCTTCTCTGACCTTGATCTGATTGAAACCTTGATATCCACCAAGCATAGAAAACCTTT
The DNA here is from genome assembly GCA_018340775.1 of Taxus wallichiana var. yunnanensis. Taxonomy (NCBI): domain Eukaryota; kingdom Viridiplantae; phylum Streptophyta; class Pinopsida; order Cupressales; family Taxaceae; genus Taxus; species Taxus wallichiana. The sequence goes on along the minus strand of CM031240.1, from coordinate 142,319,312 downwards.
CATCTCCTGCTATTATTTGTAAAATTTTCTCCATAGAAGGAAGAGGACAATGATGTTTTAGAGAGGCCTTATTCAAATCTCTGAAATCAACACAAAATCCAATTTCTCCATTCTTCTTTCTTACTAGAACAATATTTTCCACTCAAGTACAATATTTGGTAGGAAAAACATTTTTCCTCATTCAAATCGGACAACGCCTTCCTCATGAGGGGCACTTATCTTGGGATTGATAGGTATTTTATTTTTGTCTAATTGTCTTAACATTAGGATCAAGATCAATGGAATGTTGGGAAATTCTTGGATCAAACCCCTTAAGGTATTCATAATCCCATGAGAAGATATCATTAAATTTTTGACATAAGGAGATAAAATCTTACTTTTCATCTTCATTACATACCTTTCTAAGAAATAATTTCTTGCCTTGTTTTCATAGTGACTTGGTAGTCCTCTTGTCTTGCTATTGTGTTCTTCTCTTCTCCTTTGAATTCATCATTGGGATTGAAAATTTGTTCAAGAGTGACCAACTCTTTAGGAAACTTTTTATCCTTAGGTGAATAGCTTGATCACCATTGTTGTCATGCAAATAAAACTACATTTTTGAAGAAAACTTAGCTTCATTCTAGATAAATTGAACAATTTGTTCATCACTTGTCAAATACCTACCAATTGATTTCATTATTAGGAATTGATGGTTTGATCACTAACTTAATATGTTGATAGTTTCCATGGATAAGATCTTCAACTCGGTGAAAATTTTGATCCAAGAGCTACCATCTAGTCTGCTTCTTTCTTTAATTTTCTTAACACTACTTGTAGGTTAACAACATCAAAGCTATCTAAGAGATCCAAAACTATTTTTTTATAATCTTTATAAGCTTATTATTGGTAGCACACTTCCCTCTAACTTGGTGAATGATAATTTTCATGTTTCTAAATATTTGTAATGCTTTTATTTGTCTCTTTTTAGTAATAAGAAGACCATGTACCACTACCTTATATTCTCGCTACATTGTTAGAACATGCAAAATACAATTTATGAGTAAAGAATAATTTCTCATTCATTGGATAAATTAATACAAAACATGACCCAAATCCATTTCTACTCCTAAAACCATCAAAGAAAAAGTTCAATAATCTAAAAGCATGATCATTTTCTTGCTTAAGTGGTGTGGGGAAAACAAATTCTTCTTCATGAATGCAGTAGGTTCCAAGTCTAGTTTATAAATTTGTATCATAAGGATCAAACTCATAGTGCTCCTTTGAGGGAAGCACAAGATACTAAGATGGGGGTGAATCATCTGTTAAAATTGTTAGAGCTCAAAATTTCACCAATCTCGGATCGGGATGAACTGGGATTTTGAGGTAACATGGGACTGTCTCCAAGTTGTGGGACCTTGTGTGCTTCATGCACCTCCATAGAAGGCTAGTTCCTCTACCTATTTCTACTACTACAACTACTCCTAATGTTGGAAATGAATCTATCTAATCCTAAACTAACATTCTAAGCGACCAGTCGGGAGGAGATGCAAGAGGGAAATCCTAAGCTAAAAGGGGGCGGTGATAGCACCAGAAAGAGGGTTGATCACTCTCCATAAGGGTAGGGAAGGAGGGGAAATGTGGGAGAGAGGGAGGACAAGTGCACCAAAGAAAATAACCACACCGACTCATCATTCCCGCGCATTGACAACACATGAAAATGGAACCTGCAAGTAGGAAATATGCACATCATGCCAAAAAATGTGAACAAAGAGGAAAGGCACAATAGAAATGAGAAAAGGGCAGCCATGAGTGCCAAAAAACTTGATTTAATTGCTTAAGGAATGTGCAATCATTTACACTCATAGAAGAAGTTGAGAATATATTGCAAAAGACCTAGATCATGGTCAGAAACTCATGGGAATTTGACCACCATTTTGACATGGTGTCATTAAAAAAAGAGGGATCCACTTTAGTGAGCAGATCTCTACAATTTATAGAAGAAGAAAGAGAGAAGATGAGGAGGAAGGAGAGGGAAACTCGTATTTAAATTCCAACCACCAACAAAAAACATTGAATTCCTACAAATCTACATGTAAAGCTTTGATGTGCCTCCCCATGTCTATTTGGCTTGTGGAAGAAGGAAAGAGGAAAGATCTGAAGAAAATCTGGTGGTTAAGTTGATTAGATGTCTGCATTAATGATTTGAGTGACGTTTCCCTGTTTTCCACCTACCAAATCCTACCAAAATCTAATTTTAAAATTCCAATGTGTAGCCCACTTCAAGAGCTTTCCAATAATCCCGGGCATATGTGTGTCGAGCCTTGTAGTAAAAGTTATGACGTTCAAGTTTACAAGTGCTAATTGAACACACAATGACACGTGCCGCATGCTAAACGATTGAAGGATTTGGCCAAGTGTTCATTTATTTTTCTATTTCTCGTAGCGTGTCACACGTTGGTTCATTACAAGTATTCGGTGCCCGGTTAGCGCACTTTGATAGGTTTCATGTAACACACTCAAGTCCGTCGATAGGTTTCCACATGGCACAAAGAAATTGACGTGAAAGAATACACAAGGCATGCCTAGAAGTGAGAGGTGTGAAATAGGGTAGTAAAGGACGAGGCACGTGAAGGTGACGCGCATGGAAGAAATGGATGCATATTTTTAGGAGACAAGTATGCAAGTGGGGCATGGGAATCTATTGAGGAATGTGCAGTGACAAAGAAAAGGGGGCATAGACCAAGCCAAGAAGGAAAGAAGCACACAATGCACAAGTGTACAGGTTTAATGTACAAGGGAGGAATGCAAAGGGAAAAAGAGTGCACATGGGGAATATGTAAAACTCATGAGGAAGGACATGCATGTGGAAAACATGTTAGGGACTTATCCAAATTGGAAGGTAAGTCAGAGAGTGTGCACAAAAGGTACATGAGCTATTGGAAAGAAGGAAGGTGTGCAAGGAGTGCACATAAGAGGAAATGGAAGGGGAAATTAGATTGAAAGGGAAAAGGAAGGCACGCAAGAAAAGAAGAGCGTGCGGTGGCGTGCAAGGAACTACAACCAAGGAAATTTTTCCAAGGGGGCAACTAGAGTGCACGTAACCTGAAATGTTGGACTTCAAAGTGAGAATGAGGATGAAAGTTGTCATAATAACCATGAGGTAATTTTGGACAATAGTTTGATGACTTTCAGGGCCACCTACACATGCTAGATGAAGAGACCAGTAGCCATAGAAGCATCCATTGGGCATGGAGTCTACTGGGAACATATAGATCTGATCTGTAACTTAAAGAACACCCCGAATTAACTTGAAGCACCGTATGAACTCGAATGAGATCGATGCTACTCTCATGTGAATATATTGTGACTTGATTGTGAGAGAGGAAAACTGCATAGATTGTTGGAACTTCCTTTTCTAAAAATTGAACCGCCATCCAGGAAGCAACAAAAGGGCGCATGAAATGAGCATACAAAAGGAAAGGAAACAAGTTCCAAAAGGGAGCATGTCAAGCACACCTATGTAAAAATTTAAAAATATACATGTTTTAAGAGGAAACATGTTGAGTGTACTTAAGCACTTGTTCTGCTGAAACGAACCTATACTAACTTATACTAACCAGAGGCAAAGGAAGCTCAAACAAAACCTGAAACAGGTAGGGAGAAGTAGATGCCTTTCCTCATGAATTGAGGATGTGTAATTGATTTGGTGCTAAACATGGTCTATGACAAGACCGAAAAACTTACTTGAACCGGTCTTTCACCCTCCTCAAAGTATCAACAAATAAAATATATACCTTGCTTTAGTAGTTTTACATTTGGATTCGAGAGGTGTTGTTGCTTAACCTTTAAGACACTAAAACTCTACCTCATGCTCTAAATTGAGTGAGACCAATGGAAAATATTTCTTTAGCTTCTAGGATATCCAAATATATGATTTGGAATGGCCTTATCCTTGTGGTTTTCCCATTTTCGAGGCTCAATCCCATATATGGTATTTTAATGCAAACTCTCCTCTTGAAAGTGAATGTTTACAGTTAGGTTACACGCGGTTCTACCTCTACAAACAACCTGCCTCCTTCAAAAATGTGCCCTCTCGAGTCTAACTACCTTTCTTTTGAAGTCGTGCCCTCTTTTGCTCACTTTGTGTGACCTCATCTTCCCAATCAGATTCATACCATTCTTCAATACTTCTATAGTCATCGAACATGATGACATTCATTGGGGTGATGCATAGTAAGGGGTTGTTGGTTTGTAGCATAGTTAGAAAGAGGGGACTCGAAGGAGATGGGAGGATGGGCATGGAGAGAACGTGCATGAGAGGAATGGAAGTGCGTGTCGAAGGAATGATGGCAAGGGAACAAAGGTGAGATGGAAGGGAAGAAGATGGAGAAGGGGAATTCTTAATGGTATTAGGTTAGAAACCAGAACATGAAAAATAGGGTGAGATGACATAAGTTGGGAAGGAGGAATAAGAGGACTATAAGATGGAAGCCCATGGTTGCCCCATTGATAGGGTCACCCAACAATGGATTTTTATCCTCCATTAACTCAACCCATTTTGTAATTTGGGGCAGCATCTCAACTATAAATTATGGTTTCTGTTGAGGGCTCAACCAACTTGGTATAGGGCTAACCCATGGACAAAGGACCTCAAAACCAATCATGGATTCCTTTATTGAACATGTGATCTTGAGCTACACCATACCCATCTCCATTTCTTAAATCTACCTCTGAAAATCAACATCCACCATGAAGTTGCCACCATCATCTACATAACCATGTTCTTCATAAAAATTTTGGTTAGGAAAATAACCATATGGGTCCGTGGGGTGGGTTATATGCATTTTCTTCATGATGTGGCTCATAAAACTGATATGGAGGATAATTTTGAAAATATGGGGATGGAGGAAGATGGCTCTGTGCTGCAAATGGGAATCCAAAGAAGGAAATGAAGTCATGATTGCACAACTTCATGAAAGAGGAAATAGAAAGATGGAAAGAAAGGAAATGGATGAAATAATGAAGGGAAAGGTCTACAAATGAGATAATGGGTGGGTTGAATCAGTGGAGTTACCATATGTGCTTAGATTAGCCTCTAAAGGTTGAAAATTTACCAAGAACACATCAACTTGGTAAATGAAATAACAAGGCACCTTCTCTTGCATGTGAAACTAGGTTACACATTGACTCATCGCTCATCTTCGCACACGTGGGAGCTTTAACTTTGATTAGACCTTTTGATGTGTGCTAATGACAAAGGCACAATAGGGATAATTTTAGTGACGAATATTTGTAATATGGTGAAATTTTCATTTTAGGAAAATTTGAAAAGGTGATTTTTTTGGAGTGGGTCGGTGTCATGTTCGCCTAAAATATACAATGACATTTTTTTGGGGGTCGGCTTCACCTTCATTTGAAAACATCTCCTATAAAAACCTAGGTGATTCGCCAGGTAGTATACCACAAGTAGCTTACCAAATTACCAATACCATGAAGTTTGAACTCACATACTCTTAAGCACCAGAGATTGTTGTTAGCTTGTTAGGGTTAGTTGTTGACACGTGACAGGATATAGTTGATGCGTGACAAAGAGGTATTGTAGACACGTGACAAGGAGATATTATAGACACGTGACAAAGGGGTAAGCATTTAATGCATGACAGAGAGAGTTAATGTGCTACAGGCATAAGCGCTAACGCAGCAGAGGACATAGTTGGCGCGCTTGGTGATGCATGATAGTTTCAATTGACACCCAATATGGATTATTGACGCACGCTTTTGATGCATGACAAAGGGTTAGTTATTGATGCGCAACAGGAGTCACTACTTGGTTCTTTTGCTGATGCAGGACTCTGTTCAGAATAATGGAAGGTGCTAGTCCTAAGAATGCAAAGGCCCTAAAAGTAACTAAGAAATATCAGAAATCATTGTTCAAGTTTTTGGAAACTCTACGGATACATATATTGAAAATACCAACAACCATAAAGATGCCACCAGAAAGAATCAAAATATTGACTGTGTGGAAGGTATTATTGAGGTGGACATGCATTTTGCATAGTATCAAACAAATGACACCTACGATAATATGCCAAATCTTGAAGATATTCTTCCTGTTGGGGTGCAACTAGAAGTGCATCAAGATATCACACATATAAATACTCAAAAAAATGGAACACAAAAATCAAATTCAAATTCTAGTTCACGAAAGAGGAAACCAGGTGATTGTGATATTGCTCAAAATTCTACTCAAAAAAGTAAAACATTGAAAATGAACAAGAATATGTGGACCATTGGTAGGTCATACAAGTTTGATTGGGCAGCTAAATTTCCATTTATCGAACCTATACAATCATCTAATTTTGAAGAGATCCCATCTGAATGTACATGTACAATATGTATGTGGAAATTGGGAAAGCAACAAAAAATGCAAATGAAGCTGGACACTATAGAAAAACATTGTGGAAAACAATATATAATCAGAACGGGGCGGATGGCCGTAAAATCAAAACACACAGTGGAAATCAAAAAGAACGCATGCATGTTGGATACGTGAGCGGAATATGAGGCAGAGCGAAAAAACGCAGACATCTCTTGGAAAAGGGAGGAACAATCACATCGCATATTGGTAAGATGAATCAAACAAATCTACATGCAAAACTCATACAATTCTCTACTCTATTTCACATACTAAAAAAAGGAAGACCAATTTTGGATTTCCTCAATTTCAAAGTTTTGTATCAATATAATGGAATTTTGAACGCACTTCGCCTCATTGGTCCAGAAAGTAGTGGATGGGAAATGGAAAAATTCCTTTCGATGATAGAGAAGGAAGATTTGAAAGAGAATGTAAAAAAATCAAAGTTTATCTCTCTTTCAATTGATGAAGTGACAACAGACTCGATAACACTGCATGGGTATGTATCCACGTCTATACTTTAGAAAATCATATAAGGACACCTCATCTGTTAGGTGTTATGAAAATGGTTGAAAACTGTAATGCCAAAAACCTACATAAAATAGTTATTTCTCATTTGAAAGATATTGCTGGAATGACTGATTATGAAATTACTACGAAGTTGGTATGCGTTGAGCAGATGGTGCATCTGTCATGCAAGGTCACCGAATAGGACTATGTGTTAGATTACAAACAACAGTGGCCCCATATATGCTACCATATCATTGTATGGCTCACATAATGAATTTAGCATATAAAATGGTAAGCAACCACGAAAATGTTGCTAAATTAGAAGACCTTATAAGAGAACTTCATGCCTATATGGCAAGCAGCCCAAAGCGATTTCTTGAGTTCCAAAAATTTGCAATTGGAATTACATATGGCAAAAAACTTCTGAAAGATGTTGAGACTAGATGGATCTCTTTGTATGAACTTGCATGCAGAGTTCATGAGGAGTATCCTTCGTTGGTTGGTTTCATGCACAAATACCGTTATGAAGTTGATAGGGCGAGGGACTTGTTCCGTTTAACTAATTTGGAGACATTGCTTACATTGGTTGGTATTCTTCCAATGTCGAAGGAGATCAATACACTGATGAAGCATGCATAGGGGAGATTAATCCATATTGTGGATTTTATACGAGATGAGAAAAAAGGTATGTCAGAGTCTTTATATATTGTATTGTTCCCAAGATAGTTTTGATACACCTGTTTTTGAGAATTGGAAAGCTTTATTAGATCTTAAAAATCCTAGTAATTATTTGAGATTTAATATCCACGATCACCTCTACATCACTGTTAATGGGAGGGACATACCACTACACATTTTACAAAAACGTCAAGATATTATAGGATCGGAACAAGAAGATGTTCATGTGACACGTAATCTCTTTGAGTCATTATAGTTGAAACAAGAATAAAGCTTAAAAAAATTTAGAATCCTTATCATTAGAAATTAGAGAACGTTTCTCCAAAGATAAAATTCTTGAAGCCATGGGTGTGATGAATCCTAATTTTTGGAATACTAAAGGTGGTCATGCTGACTTTATAAGAAAGCATTTCCATAAATCCATGGGTACAATAATGGAACATTTCACAAAGACTTCAAAGTTCAAGGGTATGGAAATCCATGGGTCACTTTAAAAAAATTTCAGCTCTTGTTATCATTAAAGATGTTACATGTCTATATATTTACATTTATTTCAATACAATCTTTTTCTTTTTTTTGAAAACGTGGGTTGACATCCATTCGAGGAAGCTGGTACTTCTTGGGACTGACAATGTCAGGAAACTCACCCATCTATCTACTAATCCATTTCTCATGTTGAGTTTTCTTAAAACAAAGATCTAGCACATTACCAGTGATGATTTCACAACAATCTAAAACACTAGAGGTAAGTTAAACCCTATCATATCATCTTTCTTGATTTCTTACAATTATGTTTAATTTATTTTTTATATTTGCAAAATGCTTTGATATATTTTTTAAACTTTGTGGGATAAAATGACACAATTGAATTTTACAGAGGAAGATATTTCCATACTATACAATTCATAATCCATGATCCATTATACAATTCGTCATCCACGATCGTGCTAGAAGCTAAATCTACGTCCACATAAAATTCATCATCATCCATATATATCATATCATCATCATATCATTATCATAATCCTGACACTACAATTATTATTAAAACAATTATTTATCTATTTTAAATTTAAAGAAATGTCTCTGTCCTAACACATTCCATTTTTTAAAACAATTCATGATCATATCATTACAAGTATATCCATTCTAATGTCATCTATATCCATTTTAACACATTCCATTTATTTATCATCTATATCCATTCTAATATCATCATGATCATATCATTACAAGTATAGAGAAGAAGAATTATCTTAAAACAAGTTTAAATGTCTAGAGAAGAAGAATTATCGTGCTTGAAGCTAAATCTACGTCCACATAAAATTCATCATCATCCATATATATCATATCATTATCATAATCCTGACACTACAATTATTATTAAAACAATTATTTATCTATTTTAAATTTAAAGAAATGTCTCTATCCTAACACATTCCATTTTTTTAAACAATTATCCATTATCATCATTCATCATCATCTATATCCATTCTAATGTTATCATGATCATATCATTACAAGTATAGAGAAGAAGAATTATCTTAAAACAAGTTTAAATGTCTAGAGAAGAAGAATTATCATGCTTGAAGCTAAATCTACGTCCACATACAATTCATGATAATCCAAGTAAACAAGAAACATATGTCATCATGATTCATCCTTTTCTAATGCAATCACCATTAAGAGTATATAGTATTTCAAATTTTAAAAGGCTATCAAATCCAGATAATAAAATTCAAATACCATGACCACAACATTCAATGTTTCAAATTTTCAAATATAGACTCAATATTTCAAGTTTCCACACTCAATAATAAAAATTTCAACCCTCTTTTTCTGTATCCAATTCAATTCATGTGCTCCTTTCCCCAATGGTTTCTTCACCTGTGGCTTTACTCCTTTCCCCAACAGCAGAAATAACCCTAGAACTTATGAGATCATCCGCAACACTGTCCAGATTTTTTAAAATTCTTTCTTCTTGCTTTGTCGCATCTCCATGGGACAACAAATTTGGATCAGCTACTGCCTTAGCTTTGAATAATATTTCAGGGTCAAAGCCGTGCTCTTTAATTATCCACTTCAGTGTATTGTTTTGTTTGTTAACCAAAACAATATTTTCCTTCAAATTATTTGTTGTGGATAATTTGTTCTTCATTGTTTCCAAGTGAACTTAGAAAACCTTTGCTTGACTCTTCAAATTTTCATATTTCAACTGCACAAAAAAGTAATGTCAATTCAACATATTACTAAAATAAGAAATTTTCAAATTAACAAAAAATATTGTTTGAAAGTGATAATACTTACGATAGGTCTATCTCTCTCAAAGCATTTTCAATCAAGCTACCCGGATCCTTGTCCTTAGACCATTTGTTAAAATATGCCTCGGGCCTCAAAGACTAATATTTTCCAATTTTTTTAATGTCTTATCCAAAATGTCATCTTTATAGTTGTTGTTATATGTGATAGTCCCACTTCTTACTTGGGTAAGTAAGGAATCCATCTTTGCAGGTTGATTCTGGACTACAACGTATAAACTATCCCTTTGCCAATAATTTTCAAAATGACTAATAATCTCATTGATAAGTACTTTAGCCCTTCTCTCCCATTCTATGAGTTGAGTGATATGTGGTAGAATAAACTCATTAACATGGGATTGACAATCATAACCAATTAAGTTCTCCAAAGGAAAAGGTAGCAATTGTTCACCATTTGTATCTGATGAAGATGATCTTGCTGGAGAGGTATGGGGGCTTTCGGGATGATCAACTGCTACTTGTTTCTACCTTTGGGTGGCCTGATCCTATTTGTGATAAAATTAATCAAGATTCAGACAAATAAATTTAAATCGAAATGTAATTCAATATGGTAAAGTATGTTGAAATTGAAGTATACCTGTTGGCCTTGAATCATCTCATGGGTATTGAAAAAACCAGTTGGGTCATTGCTATCAATGCCCAAATAATCTTCATCTAAATTTATATTATTCAAAACCGATATGCCCATTGCACTAGGCAAGCCACCAAGTGAGAGGGTTGGAATTCAAGAGGAGGAGGCAATGTTAAGTGTCTTGCTAGGGGCCGGAGCAATTGGCATGCGTTTACCAATGTTCTTTTTCCTGTTCCTCTAGTTGGCATTTTAAATATTATTGGTTGAGGGGGTTCGGTGCCATTGTTTGAATAGAAGGACTACAATGTGCTGAAAATTTCAAGAAAAAACATGAAAAACTAGAAAACAATCCAAAAACTACGAAATTAAACGAAGTAGTATTCAAAAGTTGTACCTTGTTGTCGAGGGGTAGTTTGTCGCGGTGCTAAGGGTGGTCATGTAGGAGTAGTAATTGGTGGTTTTTGAGAAGATACGAATGCATGCGACTGTACTGAGTGAGTTGGGGAAGATGGTTGAGTTTCTGAAACACGTGTATGGTCCAAAGTCCCTGCAATGTCATCAACATTGAATTGTATGTCAATTCAATTGGTTAAAATTTAAATTGGAAAATAAAAATACAAATTTGGAATTTGTAAATAATATATGAGAAGGTATTACTTCTCTGGCGTTTAATGAGTTCAAACTGTTGAGGGTTTGGAGAGGAGTGAGCTTCCATTTCAGATTGGGAATCTCCTAAAGCCTCAGCGTGTTGTTGGCCTCTTCCTCTTGATAACACCTTTTTTTGGGGAAGGGCTTCAATAAATCTTCTCTGTAAACCAAATTTGTTAATAATTGTGCAGTGTAATGTTGAAATACAAGCTTAATAGTTTATACCTGTTGTTCTTCAAATGGAATTGACAACTTCATAGACTCCTCATTAGTGCAATTAGGAATTGGTTTGTCTTTTAAATTTAAAAGAGCCTCATAATAAAGGCCAAGGAGATAGTTTGTGGAATAAATGACAGGTTTTTCTAAAAGCTTTGCATTTGTTATGTCACTTATTTTTTTATAGATAGGTGCACCAATCAAATTTTTGTTTTGAGATAGTGGCAACTATGTATGCAATGGCCCAGTTTGGCATATCTATTTGCCGACCCTGTAAAACTATTCTGGATTGAAAAAGGAAATCATTACAGCAAGAAAGTGGTGTGCAATTGCTTGCATATCCACACCACCCTAGAATTATTGACATGAGCTACAAATGCCAAAAAATGGTGAGAAATTAATATAACATTAAATTGTATCACAATCAAAAACAAAATAAAAAATGATGAATGAAAACGAATTATACTTACAATCAACATGGAAACCGAATGTTGATTCGAGATATTTCTTGTCGTCTTCCACGAGTGTTGCCTTCATTGTAACAAAGGGTAAATTTTTGAATGGAAGGCCCGTAAACCGATGGATGTCGGTTGCGTCGATACCAAATTGAAAAAATTGGTCGTCGTTCAGAGTAACATAAAAAAGGTCGTCCTCTGATATTGTAGGACGAGAGAAGGTAGTTCAAAATATCTGGGTCTATTTCAAATGGGGCATCTCAACGAGCCCACTAAACTCACATGCATTGATCAAATCTTTATATTCGGAAGACACCTTTAAAACAGTATGGATGTGGGGGCACAAAGGATTCTTGTAGATGATCTTGCCCGTGGATAGGACTGGATTTTCTTCTTGATTTTTGTCCTGAGCTTGCAGTTGGGAAGCACTTGAAGTCGCCATTGTAGTTGTGCTTGCATCTTTGACAATGATGGATTCCTGTATACAAAAAAATCAAGAGTCGAAAAGTGTAAACGAGAAAATGACCAACGGGAGGGTATTTATAGGCCAAATCAAGCGGCAAAAAGACTTATTGACGTGCATCAATGACCCTTGTTGACGCACGTCAATGGCCCCTATTAACGTGCATTAGTGGCCCCTGTTGACGCGCGTCAAAAGGGCTCATTGACACACGCCAATAGAGGCCATTGATGTGCATCAATAGGGGTCATTGACACGCGTCAATAGAAGTCATTGACGCGACATCAATAGGGGACATTGACGCGCATCAATGGGGGCCATTAACGCATGTCAATAAGGGTCATTGACACACGCGTCAATAGGGGACATTGACACGTGTCAACCAATTGTGTTGGTACACATCAACGCCTCTATTGACATGCGTCAATGACCTTGTTGATGCATGTCAACATGGGTCATTGACGTCATGTTGACACACATCAATAGAGGGTTATTGACATCGTGTTAACGCACATCAATGGATCTTTTTGATGTGCATCAATGGTGCATCAGTGCTTGAAACTCTGTGGTTTCTCTGGCTCAAAAAACTTGGTGAAAATTCATTTCTAGGATACTATCAAATTTACCTTTTGCTGAAACTGGTTCTGAGGATATTCGCTAGGTATTTTTCACCTACAATTTACTAGAGGTATCTTAAAATGAACCCTAGTGTGCGTACTAGTGATACCTATAGATATACATGCGAGGAGTTACCAGATGTATTGAAGGATGCCTCAAAAGGCTAGATCTAAAAAATACATAAAACTTGCTGAGATGAAGATGTATAACTCTTCAAACCATCCCATTGGGCATGCCAAAATTGTTGGAGCTCAAAATTGCACCCATCCTAGATCAAGATGAACTGGGATTTTAAGGCAACATGGAACTATCTCTAAGTTGTGGGACCTTGCACGCTTGAGACAGACCTCCAAAGAAGGTTGATTCCTCTACCTATTTCTACTACTACAACTACTCCTAATGCTGGAAATGAAGCTATCTAATCCTAAACTGACATTCCAAGGGACCAAGGTTAGAAGGAGATGCATAAGGGAAATCCTAAGCTAAAAGGAGGCAGTGATAACACCAGAAAGAGGGTTGATTACTCTCCACAAGGGGAAGGAAGAAGGAAAACCATGGGAGAGAGGGCGGAAAAGCACTCCATGGATAAGAACCATGCCGACTTGGCTTTCTCGTGCATTGGAAACACATGAAAATGGAACCTAAAAGTAGGAAATACACACATCATGCCAAAAACGTGAACGGAGAGGTAAGACACAATAGAAATGAGAAAATGGCAGAAAAGAGTGCCACAAAACTTTATTTTATTGCTTAAGGAATGTATAGTCATTTTTATTCATGAAAGAAGGCGAGAATACTTTAGAGACCCAAATCAAGGTCTAAAACTCATGTGAATTTGGCCACCATTTTGGCATGGTTCCATTACAACAAAGAGGGATCCATTTTAATGAGAAGATATCTACAATTTATAGAAGGAGAGAAGAGGAGGAAGAAGAGGGAAACTTGGATTTTAAAACCAACCACCAATAATAAGCATTGAATACTTGCAAATCCACCCGCAAAGCTTTCAAATGCACCTCCCCATGTCTGTTTGGATTTTGGAAGAAGGAAAGAGGCAAGATCTAAAGAAAATTTGGTGGTTGAGTCGATTAGATGTCTACATTAATGATTTGAGTGACGTTTTATTTTTTTCCACCTACCAAATCTCACCAAAATCTAATTTTGAAAAGTCCAACGTGTAGCCCACGTTAATAGCTTTCCAATAATCTTAGACATGCGCGTGTCGAGCCCGTAGCTGAAGTTATGATGTTATGAAGTTTAAAATGCTAACTATACACACAATGACACATGGCACGACTCAACGACTAAAGGATTCAGCCAACTATTGATTTGTTTTTTCATTTCTCGCCAAGTGTCGCACATTGGTTCATCACAAGGATTTGGTGCTCAATTGGCATGATTTGATGGGTTTCATGTAACACACTCAATCCTAACAGTTACCATGTGGTATAGTAATTAGCGTGGAAGATTAAGCAAGGCACGTATGTAAGTGAGAGGTGTGAAAGAGGGTAGAAAAGGATAGGTTCCCGAAGGTGATGTACGCAGAAGAAATGGATGTATATTTATAAGAGACACGTATGCAAGCGGGTCGTGAGCATCTATTGAGGAATGCACGGTGAAATAAAGGAAAGGGTGCGTGGACCAAGCTAGGAAGGAAATAATCACACAACATGTAAGTATAAAGGCTTAATGCACAAGGGATGAATGCAAAGGGAAAAGAGTGTGTGCAAAACTTGTGAGGAAGGGCATGTGAATGGAAATGTATACTGGGACTTAGCCAAATTGGAAGGTAAGTCGAGAGAGTGCACGCGAAGGGTACACAAACTAATGGAAAGAAGTCGTGTACAAGGAGTGCATAAGAATAAATAGAAGGGGAAAGGAGATCAAGGGGGAAAAGAATGCACACGGGAAAAGAAGAGCATGAAGGGTGCACGAGGAACCGTAACCAAGGAAATTTTTTCAAGGGAACAACCAAAGTACGCATAACCCGAAATGTTGGACTTCGTGAGTCGAATGAAGATGAAAGTTGTCAAAATAACTAGGGGTTATTTTGGACAACAAAAAAATTATTCCATTTCCATTCATCACTGATTATCATTCATACAACCATTCAATCAAACATTAACCATGTGTGTGTTTACTGTTATCCAAATAACTCCCCTAGTTATTGGGATAACTTATATTTTCATTCTGAATCTAATGTTTTACATTTCAGAGTTGTGTAAACTCAAGATTGTTATTTTAACACCTTGGCATAGTTGTAGTTCCTTTGCATGCCCTTACGCACCTTCATGCTTCTCCTCTATATTTTGTTATCTCCTTTTCCATTTCCCTTTGGGCATTCCTCCTATGCACCCACTTTCTTTCCTATCCTATCACACACTCCTTGCACGCACCTCTACAGACTTGCCTTCTAAAATTGCTAAGTCCCTAACATCCCTCTTGCGTGCTTACATACACTAAACTCCCTCGTGCATTGCTTTTTCTTCTTCTACCACGCGCCCTTCCTTAGTTGAATGCTCACGCCCTACTTCCATACTTCCCTTCGCAAGTGTGCCTTCCTTCTTGCTAAGCGCATTACGCGCGCATCTCCACTCTATTTCCCTTTGGGCACCTACCTTTTACTTTTAGGCCTTACATCTTCTTCTATGCATGTCTTCGTCATCTCACAAACTTAAGTGTACAACATGCAACCTATCAAAGTGTGCCAACAGGGTGCCAAATCTGACAACCAACCAATGCATGATACTTGCGTAAAAGACAAACAAATTAATAGTTGGCCAATTTATTTAGTCAATCCGTGTGAACCACATGTCTTACATGCCCAAATAGCTCGACATTTTCCGACAGCCCATATCTTCTTCTACGAGCTTCGATCGTGTGTGCCTAGACTTGTCGTGAGAACTGCTGATATAAGCTACACATTGGTCTATTCAAATTCAAATTTAGGTAGGATTTTTTAGGTAGAAAATAGTGAAATGTCTCTCAGTTCATCAATGCACACATCTAATCAACCTCAACCACCGATTTCAATCAGATCTTTCCTTCTTCCTTCTTCTACATGCCAAAAAAAATGGATAAGCACATCTAATGACCTTGCGGGTAGATTTTCGGCATTTATCACTACCTATTGGTGGTTGAAAATTTGAATCCAAGTTTCCCTCTCTTTCTCCTTCTCTTCTCTCCTTCTATAAATAACAAAGTTCTGCTTTATAAAAGGGATCCCTCTTTGTTGTAATGACACCATGCAAAAATGGTGGTTGACATCCCACAAGTCTCGACCTTAGCGTGGTCTCGCAATGTATTCTCACCTCCTTCCATGAATGTAAATGATTGCATGTCCCTCAAGCAATAAAATCATGTTTTTGGAACTCTCGTTTTCATTATATCTCACCTCTCTGTTTTTGTTTTCTAGCATGTTGTGGTGTGCTCCCTGCTTACAGTCCATGTGTTCATGTGTTACACGCATTGGAAGGCCGATCCTACATGTTTATCTACAAAGCGTACGTGTCATCTACCCTCTTCTCTCGCACCTATTTTATTTCCCTTACCACTCGTGCAGAGATCGACCCTTTCCCTGGTACTATCGCATTTCTTAGCTTAGGATTTCCCCTTTCTGCACATCCTTCTATCCATGGTCCCTTGGCATGTTTAGTCCATGATTTTCATTCAAAGACTAGGAGTAAGCAATAGTGTTAGAGGTAGGTAGAGGAACCAGCCTTCTCCGAAGATCTATCCTAAGTGTGCAAGGTCCCACAACTTGGGGATGGTTCCATTATTGTCTCAAACATCTCTACTCTTCCGGATTCAAGACGCGGGTGCATGTTTGAATGACCAACAGCTTTCTAAAGACACCTAGTGGGACCAATATGAAGAGATATACATCTTTATCTCAGCAAGTTTTATGTGTTCTGCTGAGATCCAAATTTGGAGACATTTTTCAACACATATGATGACTCCATTGATCCAAATGCATGCACTTTCTCATTTGTAGACCAGTCTCCCTCCTCCTTCTTTCATTCAATTTTCCTTCTTCCATCGTTCCACCTTCCTCTTTTGAAGTTGTGCAATCATGACTTCTTTCCCTCCATGGAATTCTCATTTGCAGAGAAATATTTCTCTCCATCCCCACAGTTTCAAAATCCTCCTCCAAATCGGTTTTATAAGCCCCATTATCCTAAAAATGCATACATCCCACTTTTTTCTAACCAAAATGTTTATGAAGAACAGGTTTATGTAGATGATGGTGAAAACTCCCTAGCTGAAGTTGATTTTGAGAAGCAGGTGTAAAAATGGAGATGGACATGATGCATCTCAGAGTCAAGTGCTCCATAAAGGTAGTTAAAGTCAGCTACAAGATCCCTTGTCCATGGATCAGCATTGTACTAGTCTTGTTTAGCACCCAGTAGAAGCTACACTTCATCATTGAGATGCTTCCACAGATTGTAGAGTGGGCGGAAGAAATGGAGGCTTAAAAATCTAGTGAGTGGAAACAATATCAATAGGGAAACCCTGCACTACCATCCTACATCCCTCCCACTCCTCTATGACAACTTACATCATCTCATCCAGTTACACGTGTCCCTAGCTTCTTGTGCACTACCCTCATTGAGAATTACCCTCCTCCATCCTCTCACCTTCATCTCCCTTTCTTCCCCCATTTACGTGTGCCTCTTCTCCTCTTACGTGCGTGCCTTCCATCCCTTCCATGCCCATCGTCCCATTTTCTTCCAAGTCCCCTACATCTAATTGTACCACAAACGAGCCACCCTTGCCAATGTGCCTTTCCCAACCAATGTCATCATGTTTGAAGACTGTAAATCAGATGAAGAATGGCATGACTCATGTGACTCTGACTGGGAAGAGGAAATCATATGGGTTCCTGTTTTAGAATAAAAGTAGTTAGTTCCAGAGGGCGCACTCCCAAAGGAGACCAAGTTGCTTATAGATTCGTAACCATGTGCCCCAACTTTGTGGGACTTAGCTCGCAAGCGCTCCCCTTTAGAAGGAGAGTCTACAAGAAAATCCCATCTGTGGGATTGAGCTTCAAAGTAATGGGCAAATCACAAGGATCAAACCATGCCTAATCAGATACGGCTAGTCTAGAGCCAAAACAAAGTTGCCACTGGTCATGCTCATTTCAAAGCATGAGGTAGAGCTTCAACGTGCCAAAGGTCAACAACAATGCCTCCCGGATCCAAGTGTAGAACAACTTGAAGGTATATATTTTGTTTTTGATACTTTGAGGAGGGTGAAACACCATCTGCAGGTGGTTTTTCACTCTCATTTCGACCATGTTCAGTGCCAAATCAATTACATGGTCGCAATTTTTGAGGAAGGGAAACTACTCCTTTCCGGTAGCAGGTTTTACTTGAGCACCCCTTACCTCTGGTTAGAGTAGGTTAGTTAGGTTTTCTTTCAGCAAAATAAGTGATCGCACACACTCTTCATGTTCCATTTGGGAAATGTATGATTTTCAGTTTTGTAGTGTTGTGCTTCTGTTTCGGCATGCTCCCTCTGGTGCATTTCTTTCCTTTTGCGCTTGCGTGCCCCTTCTATTGCTTCCTGGATGATAGTTCAATTTTAGAAGAGGTAATTCCAACATTTTGCACACAACTTTCACTCTCAATAATCCAATTAAGAATATCCTCATATGAGAGCAACAGATTCGATTTAGAGTTCGAACAGCAGTGCTATAAGTGACTCCAGGGATGTTCTTGTTGCGATCAGATCTTTAAGTTTAGCACTTGACTCCATGCCCAATGGAATTCTAAGGCTAATAGCCTCTTCATCTAGAAACATATGGCCCCGAAAGTCACCAAACTTTTTATCCAAATAACTCTCCTTGTTATTGGGATAACTTATATTTTCATTATGACTCTAATGTTTCACATTTCGAAGTTACGCGCACTCAAGATTATTTTTAACACCTTGGCAAGATTGCAGTTCCTCCGAGTGCCCTTACATGCCTTCAAGTTTCTACCTCTACATTCTTCTATCTTCTTTTCCATTTCCCTTTGTGCCTTCCTCCTACACACATGTTTGTTTTCCTATCCTGTCGCGCACTCCTTACACGCACCTCTGCAGACTTGCCTTCAAAATGGCTAAGTCCCTGACATCTCTCTTGCGTGCTTGCATACACTAAGCTCCCTCGCATGCCCCTTTTTCTTCTACCGCCGCGTTCCCTTCCTCAGTTGAATGCTCGCACCTTGCTTCTGTACTTTCCTTCCGCAAGTGTGCCTTCCTTCCCCGCCAAGCGCCTTACGCACATGTCTCCCCTCTATTTCCCTTTCGTCGTGCCTACCTTTTACTTTTGCGCTTGCACCTTCTTCTCGCACCAATCATCGTGTTATGTCATCTATCGACTTGAGTGTGCAACATACAACCTATCAAAAAGCACCAACAGGTGCCGAATCTGACAACCAACTAGTGAATGAAATGTGGCGTAAAAGATAAAACAAATGAATAGTTAGCCAATTTATTTAGTCAATCCGCACGCGCCATGTGTCCGAAGTGTAGACACAAAAATTAGGTCATACTACCCTTATAAAAAAATTAAATTAACCATAGCTTACCTATTCATATCCTATAATGCACATGATTAATTGAATTGATTACCTTAATTAATTTAATTAAAATCCTCATTTGACCACCTCACTCCATGACCCACTCAAACCCCATTAATGACCTAAGACCAAGTCTAAGCCTATCCTAACCAACTAGGACTTAGTCTAAACCTAGACTTAACTCCTATTAACAAACCTAAGAGGACTCTTACTTATTCTTTTTGTGATCTATCACTCGAGACTTGACGAAGATTGAAGACCACGCCAAAAATAGTAACAATCGGGCTATTTTTTGCCAACCTAGATATTCCCACCTTAACCGACGCGGTTATACCTTAACCGACGCCGCTTATACCTTAATCGACGTCGGTTATACCTTAACCGACGCCGGTCCCCTAACCATTGCCGGTTAGGTTAAATACATTTCCAAAATCCTTTTCTGAGGTTGGTCATTTGATTTAGGATCTCACATGAATAGAGACTTGGAGCACTCAAATTTTTGAAGCACTCAGAAAAGGAAAGCACCCAGAGCACTACTAACAACCATCAACATCCATCACCTTCTTCACAATCATGGATTTACACAAAGAAGCATGGAGGCTCAAACTACTGTGACACGTACATGACATCCCTTCTCTTTGATCTCTGTCATCATTGTTTTCATCACCTGCACTCTCCAAACCCATTCTTCAGTAAGTACCTAACATCTCTTCAGTTATCTCTATTTTCTTTCAGTAAGATCATCATTCCTCTTAGTAATTTATTTTCTATACATCCATACACCTCCTTCCTCCCACCAACCTATCACCTTACCATATCTAGCCCTTTCACCTATCTTCACCCTCTCCTAGTCATCCCTGAGTCACTAAGGCCATTTTACGACCTCACCTTCACCATTTCTAGCCTCTCAGCAATCACAAAGAGCTTGGAAACCAGTTTCTAAGAGCCTTTCACTAACTACCCCTACCGATGTTTGGTTATCCAACTAACGCAATCATCCCGCCAAACCAAAGATCGATCACACAAATCGATGTTAATTCGTGTGTCTGAAAACATACCTTAGACCAACGAGCTCATATCCATTCCCCAACAACCCAAAATCAATTTTAACCTTTACCAGACCTTACCCAGAGCCTGTACCAAACCTACAACCCAATACCAGCCCATCACCTGACCCGTTTTGACCTCAATCACCTTTTATCTGACCTTTCTTATTTATTTTGCATGAGATACCTAAATCGTTTCAATTCCAATAAGATTGTTATTTCATGTTTATTTTGGATAACATTAATATTGTTATATAAAATTAGATTGACAACCTGTTCAGGAAGCATCACACTTCCCAAATCTAGCTTCTGCTAGTAAGTCCACTTGTTATTTTATTTAATTCTATCTCGTGGTATTGTTTGCATTTTACAGTAGTTTCTCCTAGCTAAAAAGGAGCTCTCTTAATCAACATTGATCAGAAATCGGCGCGCACGCACAACATTCAACCGTCATCACAAACAGAGACATTCCTCCTTGGCCTATCACCCTTTATCTGTTTCATTAACTTTTTATGAATCTGGTGAACATTTTGGCAAGCCCAATGGGACCCATCTGGGGTTCCTTGCATTTATTCATTCTTAGGGAAATATTTTGTATGTTTGTTTCTTTTCAAAAGGAAGTTAACATTAAATCTTCTCCCTGGGAATCTTTTCTTTCTTCTACTTGTCTAAGTGACATTTGTATTTCGAGACTAAAAAGAATCATTCTTTTTCTTCTTGCATCCACATTAGTGAAATTCATTCTCTTTCCTATTCACTCTCTGTTTACATCGAATATCACATTTTAATTTTGGGTTCTAAAATACTTACATTTCATACTTCTATTCTTGTATTTTTAGCTCACATTAAAAATGAGGGCAACCTATACGCTGGAAGTCATGCCCAATTGATGGTTGACATAATTAAATTATAGAAGCACTTTCTCTTCTCTCTCTCTTTTCCAAACTGCACAAATATAAATTCACACATCTTCTTAAACAACACCTTACCTAGAAGAAGTTGTCAACGATCATAGGATTGACAATGGGCACCCAACTGGTTTCTCTGTCTAGTCATTATCTCAGAGAAAGGACCGCCCACTAAAACATAACTTGAAACCACCCTTAGATCTTACCTCTTCATAAGACACCTTCCCAACCAAAAACTTTGTTTTGATTCACAAAGTCAGTCTAAAATAGCATAAGCTAAAACATAAAATTCACTTATAGGATTGCGTGTTTTTCTTAGCTTTTTCTTGAGTTGTGTTTTGAGTTGTGAGGTTACATTCTTCATTTTCTTCTTCCTTTCACACTCCGCCATCATAGTTGGTGTATTTTGACTGTTTTTGAGTGTGTCAGATCCATTATTATCATACTCAATTTTTTGGGTTGATATTTCATTTGACTTAATTCACAAAAATCAAATTTTCTTCACTTTTTCAAATTTCACAAAGACTGAAAGTGTCGCTCCAACGACCGTCATCATCGCTTTACATCTGACCGTCATCGGTTTACCTAACTATTGTCGCTTTCTATTTCTTTTTAGTCATTCTACCCAAAAACAACATTCATCACAACTTTTGTTCTTTTTGAAGTTCTTAGACATCATCATACCCCCAAAATTTTAAAATCACAGTCAAATACAACTTCTTTATTTCATTTTCATCATTTTTTGCCTCATTTACAAAATTGTTAATTTTCCACATTAACTGGTATCGGTTTCCCTAACCATCATTAATCACCCTTTAATCATCATCAGTTAACCTAACCGTTGTCGGTTCCTTTGTTTTAATGTTTTAATTAAAACACCACCGCCACCTCCCGAAATCTATTCTCCTCCATTTTATTGTTTTTTTGTGTCATTTACAGAGAATAGTTTACCCAGTCTATGCTAATTCACATGGTTTTGACTCGTAGCCAATCCAACGCCCTTGTGTTTCACGCTAGCCTTCATCACTTCCACCTAGCCCATCACTACCTTCTATCTTGTTGCCTATGGATCCAACTCAACCCATCACCATTAGTACTAGCGATGAGGAGTTTGCAAGACTCCTTGACCAAAATCCCGCTACCCTACAATACTATCTCACCAACTCATCTATCTCGAGACTCTTCAAGACAGGCCAGATACAACATGCATGTGTCTATCCCTCCTGCCCTCACCCCCACTTCCAAGTCAACTACCACTAGCTCAATATTACCTTCGTCCACCTTGTCACTTGTGGTGTCTCAACTAGACCCCACATCCTCTATAACTATTGCACCTATGGCATCTATCACACCCGTAGTGTCAACTATTCCTTCATCACCACCTTAAGCATAACCCCATCTACACCCTTTACCTCTTATGTACCAGGTTGATCGCAACCACCCATGGTGTCGGTAACCCATACCCCATTCCAAAACCTTATCCTTTCCATCCCACATTCTCTACCCCAATTACGACAAGATTCGTTATGACTACCCCACCTACTTATACATATCACCAACAACCCCCAATCTCATCTATCACCTAATCAGATACCTTCCGCCTCGCATCTATTCCCCTTCACAGCTTCTCATACTTGCACCACCATATACTAGGATACCATCCACATCATACATCCATCATCAACCTCCTTATATTGTAGGGGGTGCCCAATCATCACAACCCACCAATGACCTTATAAATATGATGATGGAAAAGATGCAAACATTAGAAGCATCGTGATCCGACTCTTGTAACTCCTTAACCTACGATGACATCTCGTAATGATCCTATTCATCCATCTATTCCCATTCTTTCATAGCATGTACATTGGGAAATGCCCAAATTCAATCGTTTTAATAGTAAATAAAACCCCTTAACAACACTTATGGTCATTCAAAATGGATGTTATCTAATTGCCCATGACGATGCTTTACTCGTACGGACATTCCCCATGTCCTTGACATGACCCACGTTAGATTGGTATAGTGGTTTACCCAGACATTCCATTTACTCATTTAACCAAGTGGCTCAAGCATTCTTGGACCATTTCTCAATCAATTTCAAAAAAGTCACCATGACCGACCTATACTCAACACGATAGTACGACGACAAATCTATCACAGATTTCATTACTCATTGCGAAGCTTTATCAACTAATTAACATTCCAATTACCTCAAGTGAGATTATAGATTTGTTCACTAGATCTTGTGCCAAGAACATCTCACCAACTCTGCAAGTATAAACCTTTCGTACCTTTGACGAAGCATCTACTATGGTGCGAAAACTAGAAATTTGTGTCATTGAAGAGAAGAAAATTCAATCAGAAACAAAAACACCGTGTTCAAATCAAATGATGCCTCTTCATCTTCAAAGCCCCAAAATAATTATTCAAAATCCAAAGGATTTGCTAACGCGGTAGTTCTCAAAGTTGGCCCATCTCACCCATCTAACCAAGAAAAACTTCCTCCAATCTTTCTCCCATTCAAAATTTTTAGTTCAGACGGAACAACAAAAGTACACTCCAATTGGAGAGCCCTATTCTTTAGTCTTAGAAAATCTTCTTAAGGCCGGAGTCATTGCACTTCCACCTATAAAACCACATATTGGTTTTGACCCTACTCATCTTATGCCTGCATGGTATAAGGAACATGATTATTGTAACTATCATCGCGTCAAAGGCCATAGTGATGGTAATTGCATAACCTTCAAAAACATTGTCCAGAAATGTTAGATAATGGAGATCTCGTCCTGGACAACCCGAATGCACCGGAAAATCAAAACTTGCATATCTTTAAGAATTTTTTCCCTAACCATACACCATCATCTAATCAAAATGGTGAACCTTCAACCAACGACAACAATGTCCATGAAGTTCACGTTGTTTTTGAAGTCATACCAGCCATTCCTCAATTTCCTCTTATCCCTTCTATCAAGGAGATTCTAGCATGGCCTCCTCTATCCATGGAGGATCCAACCTCATCTACTCCTTCACCCATAAATGATTCCCCTTCATCTCCCCCTTCCCCACGAGAGATTTCACAATTTATGCCGATGTCATTTTACCATCTACTTTATAACCTAACAAAAAATCAACAAGATTAATTCTCCGACCCACTAGAGGATCATCCTTGCTTTCTTCTCCATCAAAAGAAGAATCTACCTCACCCCACCTATCGTCTCTCCTACCCCTGGGGGATCCTTTAGACACATCATTTCCTATTGGTGAAAATTCCCCATTAGCATTTAAGGATTTCGTTGATCTCGCTCTCGGCTCTTTTACCTACAAATCGAGGCTAACCAGGTTCCTTGTCTCACAAACATATTTTATAGGGATTTCCACTAAACCAACAACATCTCCTCTTATAATGGTACCATTTTCATTCCCGCTGACACTTGGATTACGTTGATAATTCCATGCTTTGGGGACACCTTCGGTTACCCTTTTCAACCCAAATGCATATGTTTATTACTGATACCTCCACGATGTATCTGAGGGTATTTCAAGTGACCAAATCAACCATGAAAATTCCTATTGAAATGGCTTCTTCTCCATCACCCTTACCTACATCCAAACCTTTACCCATAACCAAACCCATTCCTATGCTAAAGAACCTACTTGCACCTACATATTTTCCCATATCTAGACCCACCACTACCTTGGGTGTCATGTTGACACCAAGTATTGTCCATCCACCCATCAAATTGACTTCTTTTGGGTGTCATTCCTCCACCTAAAAAGAAGACCCAACTTTCAAGACCACATACACTAGTTTCACCCACCACACCTCTGTCACCTTCACCCCTTCCATCTATCCTCGGACCTCACCCATCTACCCTGGTCAAGCAACCTCCTACCCAAAGCAAATCAAAAGTGCAAGTCCACCTCTTCATCATGATCCTTTATTATGCCCAATCGACCTACACAACCTTCACCGTCACCGTCACCCACAACTTTCTTACCACCTATACCCCCACCAGCTACCATAACCCCATCACTACCTATGTGACTTTCTTCTCTTCAACCCATACCTTCCACCCAACCTCTACCAACAACCTTTACCACACCTCCATTATCACCGTGGCTAACCCGTCCTCTGCCACCATCTGCTTTCCCTTCTACATCATGTACTCCTACCTCACCTTTACCCAAGAAGGTGCAATCCAAGGACAAGAACCCACTACCCTCCAAAAAGGTAGTTAAACCCACAACACCTTCTATTGCTAGTTCATCTACCACACCCTTACCCAGAAGGTACAACCCAAGCCTAAAATAGTCCCACCTACCAAATCGGTGGTCAAACCTATACCATCTTCAATTCCACCTCTTGTAGTACCTCACACATCACAATCACCTACACTTCAATCTAGACCAACACTCACCTCACATTGCAACCCATTGGCAAGTTCTTACGCCAACATTCTAGCCAACCTTTTGATAATCATTGTCATCACATTACCCCCCTTAAACCTTATGACTCACTCAAGCCCAAACCAAAAGGGTTTAACTATACTAAAATTTGTGCCTACCATCATGTGTCAGGACATGATGTAGAAAATTTTAAGGCTCTAATTCTTCTCCAAATTTTTCCTCTTGAACAAAACTTTGATGACGATGATCTCCTAGACGAGGACCCATTTCCACCTCCACCTATCACCACACATCCTCACCCACTACCTATTCAGTGACCTACATCACCACGTCCACAACCCTTTTATCCACCTCTAAAATTTGAGATCATCATGTTCCACATAAGATAACTCAGCAAAACCCCACCAAAATGTCAGTGTGCCCTACTCATTTCGCAAGGTTCTTACCCCGTATTAGGTTTTTTTCCATCATGTCATTATACTACTCATGACATACCTTCTTCATCCACCTCTCTTCCTTAGATTAACATGATCCAAGTCGCCACTCATGCTCAAAAAGACAAAGGAAAAGAAAAAGCAACCACCATCCTCCGATTCTCGTGTCTAACATACCATCTACACTCACGCCCAAAATCACCATTCAAGGACCTACATACTCCTATTTCGACGGGGGGTCACCCTGTTGGTGCTCATTCTGATCTCACACCATTTGCCCTTGAAATCCCTCAGTTTGCGGCCTCTGTCACGTTTTCTATTTTCCCCGATTGATGCATAAAAACTTTGTCCTCCATTTGTCAAGTCTGGTGCCCCATACTTGTTTATTGTATAAGAAAATATGGCAGACCAAAAGTCCCAATATCCCGGTAAGTGGAGGACATCGGATGATTCAGATCCCGTATTAATGAAAAAAATGTTTTCCAGGTTTTCACCCATTAAGGCGTATTAAGAATGATATTATATGTTTTCATGGCATGGAGGGACCGCGCATGTTTAGGGACTGGCCCCTGTGTTTTATTTTTGAAGAAGCGCCAGGAGGACACTTGGAGGCTTCCACTCACTCGCCTTTTACACCGAGACTTTTCAAAAGGCCAGATGGGACCCTTGAATATTCTTCTCTTTTGGGGGAAAATTGAGCGAATGAAATGTATAAAAGCAATGAGAATACTCTTGCAAAAGGTCAGGAGTTCATTTTCACGAAAATTTTGAGAAAAGCTCATCCTCTGAGAAACCAAGTTAACTTCCTCTGTATTATATTTTCATTCATGTTGAGTTGGTTACAAGTGTATAGCCATCAACAAGCTCTAAGATTGTTTAAATAACTCTCCCCTGCTGATGAATCTGATAAATTTTGAGTTAATTTGTGTCAAATCTCTGGCCAATTTTGTGTTTATTTCACTTTCAGAATGTCTCATGAGTAGTTTTTCTTGTTCCTATTGCAATCTTGTATCAAAATCCCTTTGAATCACATAGATCTCAATCCTTGTGATAGTTTAGTGGCATCTACAATTTCATTTTTCAGAAGATCTTTCATCTGGGAATGAAATAAACGATTTAAAATCACTTTTCTTTCATCTGTTGATAGAGATTGTTTGTAAGCCTCTGGTGTACCTCAGGCATGACTGATATTAGATTTTGATGTTTTATTGGGTCTTCTAACTCGAGCCTTCATGCTAGAATCTCAAAGATTGTGTGAAAAGGTGCATGTCTGGGCCTCCATTGATGCACACCTTCTAGTGAAGGAATGTTTTAACTATTTTGAAGCTTTCTGTTATTGAGTTCTCCATTTGTTGTGAAGTTTCTCAGGGATCTGACAAAGTCCAATCTATCTTGTTGATCTCCCACCAAAAATTATTCAAATAACCAATCCTACCCCGAACTACCCTTGTTTTGCTCTGTATATCCACAGAAGAACAAAATCCATTTGCTAAAGTATGCAGAACAGATCAGGATTCCAAATGTCTTCAGTAACCTTAGCCTTGTGTTGAAAATATCTCCATAATCTGGAAGTGACAACTCGTGAGAGTCAGATTTGGTGTGTTGATCATATTTTCCCAAGGTCTTCTCTATAAAATTTGTGCAAAAGAAAGGTATTTACATCTCCTTCAATAACAAAGGTTACAAAATAGGTTCTCTTACCTTGGTTGAAAGGCACAACCTAAAATAGTTAGGATAAGATCAAATCCTTTTAAGGTGCTATCCATCTCTCCACAAACCCGAGTAACAAAGGGTCAGTTAGATTTCATCCCTAGCTACAAAATGATACACATTTATAATCTATCTACCTCTAAGTTCCCTATCAAATCTGTGTCGCTGCTCGGCTTGAAAAGGAGAACGAATTTGGATACCAACACTCGTGGCATCGTTTTGGGGATGCTTTGAAGAATTTAAAGTTTTCCAGACCCTAGTAATGTTTCTTGCAGTTCTGTGTGCAAATATGTTTTGTAAACATCATTCTCTGATCAGATGTATAAGGATTGAACAAAGTTATAAGTTTTGCGTGTTGTCTATCCAATTTTTCCAGCAGTTATTATACTAGGTTTGCCTCACCATTGATAAATTTGGGTGAGGGAAGGTCTGATTTGTAAAGCTTTGCATGATTTTTAGTGTTGATAGATATTTGACAAATTATTTTAGTGCATTTGCACAACTAGGGTGAAAATCCTTAGTGGCGACTCCGAGTTGATTTGATTTTGATAAATGCCAGTGTCTTAAACTCTATCAATTGAAAATTTGTTACTAATCTTTGCAAAGTTGGAAGGAAGAAGATCTTTCTTCGCCATGGACCCTAGTAGAAGGTTGTTTCCAGAGTTTGGAAAGTCTAATTTAGGAGGAAGAATTTGGAAGGTTGTTGGAGATCAAACCTCAAGAAAAGAGGTCTCCATTGGTGAAAATGATCAGCACATGATTGAAGATTGCAATGCTTCCTCAACTACTTTTGAATTAGGTAGTCTCTTTGTAAATCCGAATTCTCCATCTGGAGAGGGGCCTTCTCATTCTACCCCTATATTTTCAAGATTTGCATCTCATTCTACCCCTGTATTTTCCAAATCTGATAGTGCCTAGCCATGAAAAAAAGGCCATTAGGGGATAGTCATTTTGAAAATTGTATCCATGTACCACACAGACCCCTCACTCCTCGTCACTTTATTTCTCCTATAAGATCACCTCCTCATAATAATATGGCTCAACCTCCACCCAGACCTCCATTTGTCGTTAATACTTTTGGTCCCATCAGTTTTAGAGGTATGGCTAGGTTATCCAAATGTTGTACCACAGGATGTAAGAAACAGATTGCCTAAGTTTCAAGGAAATAATGCAATAACTGGTGATCAACACTTGAAACTCTTTGTCAACATGATGGAGGATTTCGAAATAGAGTTTGAAGATGTATACATTAAATTATTTATTCATACTCTAGAAGAGGATGCAAGGGACTGGTATAAAGCTCTACCTAATAACTCTATTGATTCTTGGACTGAAATGAAGAATGCATTTAGATTACGATGGTGACAAAGACAGACTCTAGGTTTCTTATGTCGAATTTGAGAATATTAAAAAGAATCTTAATGAATCAATGCATGATTTTAATACGAGATTCAATAAGATGTTGAAAAGGTTGCCTTGTGAATTTGAGGCCGTGTGATGAATCTTGTCTTATAAAGTATGTTGATGCATTTGACAAGAAGATTGCATACTATTTGAGGGATAAAACCCTAGC
Source organism: Taxus wallichiana var. yunnanensis (assembly GCA_018340775.1). Taxonomy (NCBI): domain Eukaryota; kingdom Viridiplantae; phylum Streptophyta; class Pinopsida; order Cupressales; family Taxaceae; genus Taxus; species Taxus wallichiana. Next base: position 142,289,797 of record CM031240.1, on the reverse strand, counting down.
ACTTTGAGGCAGGCCTTTACCATGGCTCTACAAATTGAGAACAACATCAAAGTAGTTGGAAAGCCTCCTAAGAGGGAGGGTGTCAAACTGATAAACCTTAAAAATCTCAAGCAAGCAAGAGTGTGGATCTTGAGGAGGTTGTTAAAAATTTGGCAGGGGATGTAAAAGAAATCTCTTACAAACTAGCCTGGGTAGAGAAAGGAATTGGGCAGAGTTCAAAAGGTCAAAGAAAAGGAACAAAATCATGACAGATTTGGCAATCATCCTAGGGGTGATCAGATGATAGAGGTAAAGGACCCATGGGATCTACAAATAAACATCCCCAAGCACGTGAAAGTAGAATGGTGCATGATCCACTGACTGTGTTGTTGTTGTTGATGACGCCAATGAGATTGATTGGTGTGATAGATGCTTTCTACCCCATCCTCCATGTGAAGTAAATCAGAAAGATGAAGAAGTTGATAATGATGATGGTACTGATGATGATGTTTGCATGATGAGTTTCTCTACAAGCTCACAATGAGGAGAAATTTCAACTAAGCTGATAAGTGCTCGAACTACTACAACTTTTTGGGATTGCATTCACCGGTACCACTTCTTCCTCCTTCTCATACTTTTGAAGTAGATGTAGTACAAGCTTTTGAAATACCTAATAATGACTTTGAGTATTTAAGATCTTTAATGATAAAGAAGTATGATGGAGGAGTCCCTTCGAGGAAGATAGGTAGTTATTGATGAATGTTGTTGTTTCTCAAGAAAAGGATTATAATACTAGGAGTAGAGTTGTCAAAGGAGCAGGGCATCAAGCCAAACCTAAAACTCCATTGCTTACTAGTATTCCTAAGGAGGCTCCTAAGAAAGATACACTTTCTAAAGGCCTTGTTGTCCCAAACAAGATTCATACTTCTCCTCATGCCCAAACTATCAAGAATCTCATGCCATCTGATGAGTTTGTTAATCTCCCTTCCAATGTTGCCTTGCCAAAGAATGTTCCATATGAAATTGCCCAATTTTTGAGTCAAATCAAAGTTAGTGTTCCAATTTTTGAGTTGCTTAGGATTCCTGAGCACAAGAAGAGAGCATTTGAGTACTTGGGATTCAAATAAGAAAGGAGTCCCCAAATAGAAATGTAAACATTGTAGAAACTCCCCTCCATCCATTGCAGACTAAACACCGCCAAGATTGGAAGAGCTTGGAGAAGCACCTGAGGTTTACTTGGGGACGTCTTTGGTTGAATCCCAATTAAATGTTGATCCATTTTTTACAACTTTGATCATTAAGGACAAACTGTTGCACAATTGTATGTTTGATTCCGGAGCATCATGCAATGTCATGCCTCTTGAGGTCATGAATGAGCTAGATATCAAAGTGAAAGCAGCATATGGAAGATACACTACTATGGACTCTAGAGAGGTGCTTGTTGTTGGATGTGTGAAAGGTTTGGTGGTACAACTTGCAGCTTATCCAGGTAAGAAACCAAACTTGATGTTGTCATTGTTGATTACCCTGCCAAATGGGGCATGTTGTTATCAAGAAAGTGGGTTGCAAGTGTTAGTGGAAGTGTTCGATGGATATGTCTTTTGCCACCATTCCAATCAAGGCAACCTTGTAAATTTGTATGGAGAGAAGAAAATGTTGCACCTCATTGAGGATCTATTATCTCATTTTAGTGATTCCAAAGAAAAATTAAGATAACCATAGAATTTTTTTGGAAAAATCTCCTAAAATGCCCTTTTGAGGAGATTTTCGGGTTTTCGGGTTTCAATAACATGAAAACATATTTTCTACATGCTTCATGTAAATTGTTTCCAAACCCGAAACAAGTCAGTCTATCAAGTTTTCAGAACTCACGAACATCGGAACATGATAGGCAAAAGTCATGCTACATGTCGCTTGACTTTCAAACCCGAAACCCGATAGTTAATCCTTTGTGTCAGGTTTTTGAGCACTCCAAGCATGATGACACGGTATTAATGCCGAGTTTTCAGGTAGTTGGCACATGTGTCAGATGAAGTGTAATAAATGTGAGGACTTTATAAATAGTTTTATTTTACACGTCATTTTTACTTGTACTTTTGCCGCGTGGATTTTTCATACTTGTGCCTGCGACCACCAAACCCGATTGAGCTTCTTGATCGATTTTGTGTTCCATTTTCAATTATTTTTCAAGATTATCAAGGTATTTTACTTTTCTTTCCTATTTGAGGTCTTTTGGTGTTCTCCTTCCTTTGCTATTTTTCCTCTAGGTTTAGGGTTTTAGATTGTTTTCTTCATTTTATGTTATATTCCAATGAAAGTCCTTGTTTGGAATTCACCCCTAGGGTGTTTCTTTATTTTATCCCATGGAATATACCTTGTTAATTACTAAAAATCTAAAATTCCTAACTGGTGAAATGGCAGGAATTTTGCATGTCCTGACACCTCAAAAACTTGATTCCTTTGTTTCAGGTTTTGTAGGGTGTTCAACATCTTCTTGCTTCGTCATCATTTATTGGGCTTCATCGAGTGCTTAACAATCTCCAAGTTCCACCCTTCTATCAGGTTGTTCCAAGTGTCAGACATCTATCAACCTCCGACATACACTTTGCAGTGTACTAAGTTTCTCTGAGTGTTCGACATCCTCCGATCTCCACTTTGTGTTGGGTCTTGCGAAGTGATCAACATCTTTCGACTTCCGCCAGTATACCGGGTTTTACAAGGTGTCCAACATCTACTAAGTTTCAACACTCTCTGTAGTCTTTCAGTTTTGGGAAGTGTCCAACAAGACCTTATTTCCGACATACATTCTAGTGTCTCTCGTGTTTCATCGTGTGCTTTGCAAGTTCTAAAGTCCGAATAGTGAGGCGGGTCTGTGGGGTTGCTCAAAGCAAGCTTACAAGTTTGATTGCTCAAGCAAGAGTCAGTTTCTAGGCATTCTTTCTTTAGGACTTCTCATGTCAGATCCTGGATCATCTAAGGATAAGCCAAATAGGTCAGAAAGATGAAATGCAAGTACTAAAAATAGAATCCTCCTACATAGATTGCAATTATGACATCCGAGATACGAGCTTGGTAACATTGACATAGAATACTTTGGGAACATAACCAAGGATTCTTCTCGCAGTCCTTGGATGAAATCAATAACCAATAGTGGCCTCCTCTTACAAAGAGGGATTCCCAATGTCCGCTCAATGCCCCGAGTTCATTTTGGCCTCGTGCTTCTAATTATGACTCGATTTTCACCAAAAAATCAAGCAGGAGAAGTCATAGTGAAGTTGGAGTGGGGTTACTTTGATGACCTCTTAAGATTACCCAACTTTTAGGAATATGTCGATGTAGATCTTAAGTCAACACAGAAATCCTAGGACAAAGATCAAGAAGATTGCATTAGGCATGTGAATAAAAAGTTCTTGATCAAGGCCAACCCAGTTGCCTCTAGGTTTCCCAAGTTTGTCCTCAGGAGTGATTTCATCCTTGAAATCAGTGACATCATCACCTTGCTAAGTCAATTATTTTGACTCCCTGAGTCAAGAGACTTCTAAGGATGGATGTATCAATTCATGGTCATTATGAAGAAGAATGAACAAGGGGTCGATTGAGCAGCTTATAAGTGATGAGATTGATTCCCGATGAAGATAGTCTTGACTACTAGCAAATTTTATATGTCACCTATGCAAAGCACTGGCATGAGAAATTATCTAGGGTTGGATGCAAAAGGAGATAGGGTAACAAAATACATATATCGGTATTTCCTTAGCTAATAATGAAGGGTTCCGAGGATCACTTCAAAATAGTGAACGATGCTTTTTTTATGAAAATATCTCGCAGGATGAACCATGATCTAAGCAAAAGAACAGCTTCTCTAACGATGCATGGGACAGAGTATAAAAATGGGGTTGTATCTTCTTCTACAGCTTCAAGAAGTTCACATACCTTCGGGTGGTCATGTACCCGGGTGATCCTTTCCGATTGCCCAGATTCCCAGGTGATAAGCTGATCCTAATGGAGTTGGTAAGACAATTGTTGGATTTCCACAAATTCCAACAGAGTAAACACAAGTTTGTCATATCCTTCCCTATTTCCATCAGAAGGTACACATGCTCGATAGTGGTTAAAGCTAAAAATGTGGTGCACGAGCTTAAGGACAAGTTGAAGAAGCACATGAAGCACAGAGATGGATTTGATTTCCGAGGAGTCCTTAAATCGTACGGCACTTTATATCTACATGTTCCGCATAAAGAAGATATTTGGCTTGATCTTCGGGATGAGGTTGTCATCCGAAGAAAGGACAATAGCAAGTTGACAATTGAAGAAATCTAGATGCTGGATTTATTTGACATCCCATAAGGCACTAAGGACAACGAGAGTGTGCTTCACGCCTCGTATGATGGGTTGAACGAAGACCAATATGTATTCCCAGCCATTGATTAGTCCATCACAAGAAAGATTCTATTGCGGGGAGAGTTTCTCAAATTCTTTCCCGTACTAAGGCGTGGCTCATTTCTTGGGGAATGAGTTATAAAGAAGGGAGTTTTTCAAAACTAGATACTTTGGAAGTGGGACCCTCCAAGGGAAAAAAGGAAAAGGATAAGAACCCTTCCAAGAGGCCAATAAAGGTTAAGTTTGTTAGAAAGGGAGAAGATCAAGTAACTACACTAGTGGCCACTCTCCCACAAACAGTTGAGGTTCTTGATTCACCTCCATAACCAGAACAAGGAAATCCTCCTTCAGGAGAAGAGATTGTTCAACCTTCCATTCCTCTTTTGGTTGACAATTCATCAGAGGTAAGTCTTCCTCTTATCTCTCAAGCTCTAATTTCGAATCCTTGCCTCCTCCCATTTAGCCTTCCTTGCCTCATATTTCTTCACCAAGTTCCTCAGCCATGGCTAGTATCTTCTCTCACCTCTCACCTCTCCCCACTGGACCCCAGTTAACCATGGACATGCCTCCTCCTTCTGCACACCTTCATTCCCTGAATCCATTACCATGACGCTACACTTGTAGTGGTCACCACTCTACAAGCTAACCTTCCTCCACCTAAAGATGCGATAATAACACCTACAATGGGAGAAACTTCTTCCAATACGCCTCAATGGTTAGTAGATCATACTCCGAGGAAGAGGAAGGTAGTAGTTCCATTATCAGCCTTTGATTTCAGTTCCCTCAAGGTCACTCCTACCAAGTCGGCCAAGAAACGCAAAATAGTTTCAAGGATTTCAGTGGATGCCTCAGGGCATAAATTTGTAGAAATTGCTACTCCTGCGATGATAAAACTAAGGATGATATAATGGTCATAGATTATCAAATCACAAGGGTGGCTCTAGGGAAAGTAACAATGGAGGGAGCACAACAAGACGCACAAGATGCCATGAATGTGTTGTGCCAGAAGCTAAAGGAAACTAAGGCAAACAGAGATGAGTTAAAAGAGAAAGTACAACAACTGACAGAAGTACTACTCAAGCTCTCAAAGCCTCCTGAGTCAACACCATCATCCTCTACTCCTATCAGGTTTGATTTCTCATCGGTACCCATGATCGAGAAGATTAATGAGAAGGGGAGAACGGTCGATGAATGGATCCAAAGGCTACTCCTGCAAGGAAAAGAAGTCATCGAGGACACCGTGGAAGTCTAAAAATCCTTAGAGGATATAAAGAAGGATGGAGAGAAAATGGATGATGAATTTTCAGCAGAGGTCGGGAACCTAGAGTTAACTTTTGAAGCTCTCCAAATGCTGAAACAGGTTCCATCCCGCATCTTGGTCGAAGAAGGCATCATTCCACATGGGGACAAACATTTTCAACTAACCAAAGCCATTAGATTCAGAATAAAGATTCTCAATGAAGCTTGTAGAAAATTGAGGGAATCAAGAGATCAATTGGTCGATGGCATGAATGACATAGAAGAAGAGCTAGTCAAGATTTGTGCTAAGGTGTTGAGTGAAAGCTCGGGTATTCTGCCTGTTGATGATCTTTACAGGCAGATCCAAGAATCAATTTAGCATGAACCAACTTATGGATTCGCCTGAAATCATTGATAGGTTTGTGAAAATTGAACATTCTTTGGAAACCCTGAGGAAACTCAACAAGAGACTGAAAAAGCTTCTTGGCAATGCTAGCGATACTCAGGAAACATGTGAAGTTCTGAGTGATCATTCCACCGCACCTGATGAAAATGAGATGCAGGGTATAATCTGAAAGTTCCAAGAATTTTGGGACAAGCAGGATTTGTTGGAAGAAGACAAGGATGATGAAACAGAATAGGCACAATGTTGCATGTCATTTCAATCCTGAAATTGACATGTCTTTTTCATTTTTGTTTCATCACATAGAAGCAAATTTTGACTTGGTCTCTTGCGTGAGAGTCAAGCAAAGTAGGACTCTCATTAAAAAGACTATTTTCTAGGATTTATCCTATTTTCTCTCAACTCCTTTTATTATAAATAAGGGATGCTTATGCATTCCAAAGGGTTGAGATTTTTGGAATATTGAGATCTATTGTGAAGAAGAAAGACTTTGTGTTTTCTTTTAATCATTTGAGGAATAGAACTAATGCTATTTTACAAAATTTGTGTTGTGAGATGTATCTTTCTTAAGATATTGTTCTTATGTTCATAATCTTAAGATATTCTTTATTTAGCATCTTGATTTTTCTAATCATTTCAAACATTACATTTGTTATCTAAAGCTCGTATGATTATTTTGTGCTCTGTGTTTACTCGAAAGAAAATATGTTTCTCTCATTTCCTTTCCATTGTGTGTCTTCCATAATAGTAATTTCCTTTTCAATCCATTTCATTTCGAAAGAGCATATCTTCACCTATTATGGATATGGATTTTGGGATTCTATCCCAACCCCAATGGTTAGATTAGTGTGAATGTTGTACATATTATTTTTGTTGTGTTTTAGATTAGTAATAAACAGCAGCCTCACCTATCTTTGAGGAGGGATTTAATCCCATGTACTGTGGTTGAACCTCATATTTTAACGTGAAAAAATATCCAACAGTTTTTTTGCAACTCACTGGGAAATACGGATTGATAAGACCAAGTTTATCCTTTTGGTGTCTAGCGACTCCGTATTTGCCTTATTTTCAAGAAGATCCATTTTCCAGCTTCAAAGGCTAGAAGATCTTCACTCACCAAGCCGAGCCAGGTGAAACTGATCCATTCTTTGATCTCGCTTCAACAAAGATAATTTTAGGCTTTCACCCAACAGCTTTGCATCTAACCGGCAAGAAGTTCTTCACCCATATGAAGGACTCGGATTCCTCAAGAACAAGAAGTTTCTGAAACTTGTCGTGCATTATTCTTGTCAGATATTCATATTCCTATACGCACTTCATTTAGAAGAATGGCAGCAGACAACTCGTGCCTTGGGGCACAAAATATCGTCCTCTTTCCCTTACTCCACCATTGCATGACCTACCTCATGGATCACAGAAGAATATTCCTAAGTTCAACGGCGATGGAAAACAAAGATCCTGACGAACACATTGCCTCATTCTTTGTTGCATGCGGTGTTCTTGGGGTTGCTCACAAAGATGTCTCTGTTTGACTCTTCGTCGAAACATTGCATGGCGTAGCAGCAAAATGGTTTTACCATCTCCCAAATGCATGCATTACCAATTGGGCTACCATGAGATCTGTATTTGAAACAAGGTTCAAACCAGCTGAATATTCTCATGCCTTGTTAGCATGGCTTACACACATGAATAAGGAGTCTTATGAACCCATGCAAGATTTCATAGCCAAATTCAACAAGCTGATTTGTAAGATTCCAGAGCTAGTCGTTCCCACTCTGGAAAATCAGAAGTGTTTCTTCATCAATGCTCAGCTCCTTGATGTAAGCTTCTTGTTGAGAAGATCTGTTATCCCTGATTTGGCCACCACTCAAGCTATAGCCACTGAAATAGAAGACAATCTTATTCTGGCCGAAAAGATCAGAAGAGAATCATCTAAGCCTAAAATTAGAGTTCTTCTCAGAGTACTACTAATCTAATGATTCAGAAGATGGCCAATGACTTGATCACTTTAAAGAAGAAAATGTCTCAACAAGCAACCAACATTCCTTATCGGGATATTCCTAGATGAAATTTCAACAATGCCAACGACACTCCCACAAGAGATAGGAATCAGTTGATTGCTGCTCCCACTAGGCTAGCCATTGAAGCTCCTCTCACAACGCAATAGTTAAAATAATTGAGGAAAATGAGTAACCGTAAGATCATGAATCTCATGAAGCCTTCAAAGCTTTAGGATATGCTGATGAGTCTTTCGACGATTCAGCTGGCGACTCCAGCATTAGTTATTTGGAATACGAGAAAGATGAAGATGAGCATGATGGAAAATCATTTGCAGTTTTCACTCGATCCTAATCTTAGAACCCCAAAAATCCGGTTGAAAGCTCCAAGGATAAAAGTAAGGAAGCTCCCGTAGTTATGGCGAAAAGAGGATCTCCCATCTCAGCACAAACTGAAAAGGAAATAATGAAAAAGGTAACTTCACCTTCCAACTCTCTTTCTCCTACTTTCAAGGTCAGTTTCACTGCACCCATGTAACCAGTAACTCGAGCCCCCATCATTCCTTCATATACCACTTTTGACATCATTGATCACACAAAGAAAACCAAAATCCAAATGTTGGAAGCCAAATACCTTCAGTCCAACCCTAAGAAATTTGAGAAACTTGCCAAATTCATTAGAAGTAAGGTTGTTATTCCTTCATCTTCAAAAGGCATTTTGCCTAGCTCCGCTCAGCTTTTACCTCAGATTAATATGACTTCTACCACTTCTTCAGGAAAGATTGAACCATTTTATTTGTCTTTACTTATAAATGGTTTCAAACTCAACAATTGCATAATTGACTCAGGAGCCTCTGATAACGTTATGCCCGCAAAAGTAGCTCATGCCCTCGGACTCACACTGACTAAATCTTATGGATGATGTTACTCCATGGAAACTAAACAAGTCCCCTTGATTGGCCAAATCAAGGATGCACAGTTTGCATTTGTTGCATTTCCAAAAGAGAGTAAAAATGACTATCCTAGTTGCTGATATCTTGGCTACTTATGGGATTCTTTTGGGAAGAGGCTTTTGCAAAGATGTTGGAGGAGAAATCAACATGGATTGGACCAAAGATAAAATTCCAATAAATGGATTTCCTCGTGTTCTTCACCCCGAAGCACAAGCAAAGTACCTGGTTACTAAATCAGATGACCCTAAGGCTCAAATTCTCTTTGAAGATGCAGGCTTGGGTAATTATTTCCTAACATCTGAGGTGCCCTCTGTAGAAGTGAAAGAAGAAGATCCTAACATTTTTTGGACCCTTGAGTTCGACGGGAGCTGTTCAACTACTGGTTCAGGTGCTAGCGTAGTTCTTATATCTCCGGATTTCGAGATCTTTCCCTTTGCTTTCAAGTTGCAGTTTGATAATACTAATAACATGGCTGAATATGAAGCTTTTTTATTAGGATTAGAAATGGCAAGACAAAAAGGAATCCAAAATCTCAAAGTACAAGGAGATTCCGAGTTGATTGTGAATCAGGTAAAGGGAATTTATCAGGTAAAAAATGACCGTCTAAAACATTACAGAAACAAGGTTTGGGACAACATAGAATGCTTCGACACTTTTTCCATTAAAGTAGTCTTAAGAGATTACAATGATAAATTTGATTCCTTAGTTGTTTCTGCATCTCTTCTTCTTCCTCACCCATAGTTCAAACAGACACATATACCATTGAGATTGTGTATCATCCAAGTGTTCCAGATAACTCAGCTCATTGGCATGTGTTTAATGATGACTAACAAGTATTGGCTTTTCTAGAGAAAGCTGATAATTTTAGTGAACTTTATTTTGAAGCATCAAAATCAGCTTGTCGTGAGTCCGTCTCGAATTCATATCAAGAAATTGATGGTGAATTCATCCAACTTAAAGGCAATAAGATTCTGAAAGGATTAGTTTCTCTGGAAGGTCTGTTTGACAAGCATGACCAGTTCATTCAGGGTAAAAGGAAAGCTGAAGGTGCTTCCTCGTTAGAGGTAGATCAAGTTAACCTGGGCTCCACTGATCAACCACAGATGGTAAACATCGGTAAATGTTATTCTCCAGAGGAAAAAGAAATATTCTCTTCACTCTTGAAGAGATATATGGATGTCCTAGCATGGTCATATGCGGATCTAAATTCTTTCAAGCCCAAGGATGCAACATAAAGATTCCTTCAAGCTTCTAAAGTTAAACCCTATAGGTAAAATCGTAGACATTATAACCCATATATCTCGTGACTATTCTTGCATAAATTCAAAAAATGTTAGACACAAGGATTATCTTTCCAATCCATCATTCCACCTGGGTTGTGAACATTGTCCCTATGAGAAAGAAGAATGGTGAAATCTGGATTTGTGTTGACTTCAAATCTCAACCAATCTTCATTAAAGGATAATTATTCATTGCCCATCATCGATTAGGTATTATAGACTGTCACTAGAGCAGAAATGTTATCCATGCTTGATTGATTTTTGGGGTATAATCAAAGTTGAGGTAAATGCCAAGATCAACATAAAACAACGTTCACCACTCCATGGGAACCTTTTCTTGCATGAGAATACCTTTTGGTTTGATTAACATCAGATCCACATTTCAAAGGGCTATGGACTTAGCTTTCAGATATTTAATGGGCAAGGTCATAGTTGTGTATTTGGATGACTTAACGGTCTTCTCTAAAAAAGCGAAGTGATCATTATGATCACTGGAACAAGTACTCTTAAGGTGCGCAGCACATGGGATTTCATTATTTTAAAAATTCCATGTTTGGAGTGACAGAAGGGAAGTTTTGGGTCATATTTTTACTAGAGAAGGAACCAAGATCAACCTAGAGAGGGTGAAGGCCATTCAAAGCCTTACCCTACCCACAAGCAAAACTGGGTGCACTCCTTTTTTGGGAAGGTTAATTTCCTAAGAAGATTTGTACCTGATTTTATAGATAAAACCAAGGATATCCTTGAATGATGAAGGATAAAACTCCATTTCGATGGAGCACTAAAGGGAAGCTTGCATTTGAAGAAGTCAAATGGGAAATTGCTCACGCTCATGTTCTAGTATGTCTAGAATTCAAGAAATATTTCATCATGTACTACACTATGCTTTTGCTCATACAAGATCGCCATCCCGATGCAGAGAATGAAGAATGAATTGAAGCTCCCATTGCTTTCATGAGCTACTCATCAAAGAACATGAATTGAAAATGTCACAAATTGAAAAGCATGCTTATGCGGTGGTGAGAGCAAAGAAACATTTCGTATTACGTGTTGAGTTCTCATACCCTCGTTCTCATTCCCGATATCATAGCTTAAATCCATCTTGACTCAACAAGAGTTGAGTAGTCAACGAGGTAACTGGATAGATAAATTCCAAGAGTATGACTTTGACATTAGACCTACCAAGTTGGTACAAGGAAGGGACCTGTGCCAATTTATTGCAGAAAATAATGTTGAGACAGAATGCAAAAAAACTAAGGATACCTCTTCGGAATTGCCCATGGTGATTTTTGTGAGCACAACCGACGAATGGTACATAGATATTGCTTTCTTTTTGACTTATGGTGAATACCCCCGTATTTAAGCCAAAAGGAGAAGAGGACAGTTAAGTTAAGATCTGCAAGATACATTTTGTGGGATAATGGAATATACAAGAAAGGTATTGATGGTGTATTCCTGCGTTGTGTTGATAAGTCTCAGCAGGTGAGGTTGTTAGAGTCCTTCCACAATCTAGCATGTGGAGGACATTTCTCCTCCTCTCGTGATAACTTATAAGATCCTACGGGCTGTGTACTATTAGCCTACTCTCTTCGAGACTCAATGAATGGGTGTTTAAATGTGAAGCTTGTCAACATTTTGTTGGTCGCCCCTAAGTTAAGCAACTCTTCCTCAAGCCTATTGTGATTGAAGAATCTTTTCACTAGTGGGGAATTTATTTCATTGGAGTATTAAATCTTGCCTCTAGTGCTAGACACCACTACGTGCTCACCGCCATGAACTATTTCATCAAGTGGGTGGAAGTTGTACCCATCAAGCTGCAACCTCTAAAGCTATCTACAACTTCCTCAAGGAAAATATAATTGTCAGATTGAGCGTACCTCACAAGATCGTGGCTGACAACGCTTCCAATTTCTCATCACATGAGTTGACAGAGTTTTGTTATGGATTCAGGATCATGTTGGCTCATTCATCTGACTATTACCCCCAAGGCAATGGTCAGTTGAATCAAGCAACAAGAACCTGGTTACTATAATCAAAAAGCTGGTGGATGAGAACCAGAGGACATGGCACAAAGCGTTATATGATGTGTTATGGGCAGATTGGATTACTCTGAAAACAAGCTATCGGGATGTCTCCCTTCCAAGTGCTATATGGAATTGATGTTGAGATACCTATCTCCATAGATTTGCCCACCTTATAGTTGGCCAAAGCAATTGAAGATGAAACTTTTCAAAATTCTATCGAGAAGAGGGTTATGTACCTAGCTAGGATAGAAGAGGAACGAAGCAAGGTGGTCGATCACATTGCAGATCATCAGAGCAAAATAAAGAAGATATTTAATAAGAAATCAAAGCAACGTGACTTCCGAATTGGAGATCTAGTACTTCTCCTGGGATAAGAGAAGGGAGCAGAAGGGATGCATGGAAAGTTCAATTTTGTATGGAAAGGACCTTTTAAGATTCATCACTTGAACGGTGAAAATAGCTTATGTCCTGTCAGATCTTGATGGAGAGTTTCTCCTCTACCTTCTAGTGGTCAAAATCTAAAGTTGTTCCATCGCAATGAAAGATACTTCTCTTATACATTATACATAAAAAAATTTGTCGTGTGTTTGTTTTTTGTTTTCTTTCTTTCTATGTTTGTTTTTGGTTTTCTTCTTTTCGGACTCAGTGAGGCCAATGGATAAAATCAGAGATTTTGAGTTATCTTCCTTTGATGTCACAAAGAAAGTCCCCAACTGGAGCTGGTCATGTTATCTCATTTTAGTGATTCCAGCTAAAATTAAGATAACCATAGATTTTTTTTTGAAAAATCTCCTAAAATGCCCTTTTGAGGAGATTTTCGGGTTTTCAGGTTTCAATAACATGAAAACATATTTTCTACATGCTTCATGCAAATTGTTTCCCGAAACCCAAAACCTAAAACAAGTCAGTCTGTCGGGTTTTCGGAACTCACGAACATCGAACATGATTTGCAAAAAGCATGCTACATGTCGCTTGACTTCCGAAACCCGAAACCCGATAGTTAATCCTTTGTGTTGGGTTTTTGGGCACTCCAAGCATGATGACACGACATTAATGCCAAGTTGTTGGGTAGTTGGCACACGTGTCAGGTGAAGTGTAATAAATGTGAGGACTTTATAAATAGTTTAATTTTACATGTCATTTTTACCTATTGTACTTTTTGTCACGTGGATTTTTCGTACTTGTGCCTGCGACCTCCAAACCCGATTGAGCTTCTTGATCGATTTTGTGTTCCATTTTCAATTATTTTTCAAGATTACTGAAGGTATTTTTCTTTTCTTGCCGATTTGAGGTCTTTTGGATTTGTATTTGAGATATTCTTTTGGTGTTCTCCTTCCTTTCCTATTTTTCCTCTAGGTTTAGGGTTTTAGATTGTTTTCTTCATTTTATGTTGTATTCCAATGAAAAGTCCTTGTTTGGAATTCACCCCTAGGGTGTTTCTTTATTTTATCCCATGGAATATACCCTGTTAATTACTAAAAAATCTAAAATTCCTAACTAGTGAAATGGCAGGAATTTTACATGTCCTGACACCTCAAAAACCTCGATTCCTTTATTTCGGGTTTTGTAGGGTGTTCAACATCTTCTTGCTTCTCGCTCGTTTATTAGGCTTCATCGAGTGCTTAACAATCTCTAAGTTCCACCCTTCTATTGGTTTGTTCCAAGTGTTAAACATCTATCAACCTCCGACATACACTTTGTCATGTATCGGGTTTCTCCGAGTGCTCGACATCCTTCGATCTCCACTTTGTGTTGGGTCTTGGGAAGTGATCAACATCTTTCGACTTCCACTAGTATACTGGGTTTTACAAGGTGGCCGACATCTACTAAGTTCTAACACTCTCTGCAATCTTTCAGGTTTTGTGAAGTGTCCAACAAGACCTTATTTCCAACATACATTCTAGTGTATCGGGTTTCATCAGGTGCTTTACAAGTTCTAAATTCCGGATAGTGTGGCGGGTCTGTGGGGTTGCTCAACAAGCTTCCAAGTCTCGATTGTTCAAACAAGAGTTGTCTAGGCATTCTTTCTTTAGGACTTCTCATGTTAGATCCTAGATCATCTAAGGATAAGTCAGACAGGTCAGGAAAGATGAAATGCAAGTACTGAAAAATAGAATCCCCCTCCTACATAGATTGCAATTACGACATCCGAGATACGGAGCTTGGTAACATTGACATAGAAGACTTTTGGAACAGAACCAAGGATTCTTCTCAGAGTCCCTAGATGAAGTCAATAACCATTAGTGGCCTCCCTCTTGCAGCAGGATTCCTAATGTCTGCTCAATGCCCTGAGTTCATTTTGGCCTGTGCCTCCAATTATGACTCAGATTTTCACTCAGTGAAAAATCAAGCAGGAGAAGTCATAGTGAAGTTGGACGGGGGTTACTTTGATGACCTCTTAAGATTACACAACTTTCAGGAATATGTGGATGTAGATCTTAAGTCAACACAGAAATCCTAGGACAAAGATCAAGAAGACTGCATCGTGCATGTGAATAAAAAGTTCTTGATTAAGGCCAAGTCGATTGTCTCTAGGTTTCCCAGTTTTTCCCAGAGTGATTTCATCGTTGAAATTAGCGACATCATCAACCAGCTGAGTCGATTATTTGGACTCCTTGAGTGAAGAGACTTCCAAGGATGGATGTATCAATTCATGGTCGTTATGAAGAAGAACGAACAAAGGATCGATTGGAGTAGTCTTATAAGTGAAGAGATTAACTCCCGATGAAGACAATCTTGACTACTAGTAAATTCTATATGTTGTCATATTTCACCTATGCAAAGTAATTTAAGCATGAGAAATTATCCAGTGGTTGGATGCAAAAGGAGATAGGGTAACAGAAAACATATATCGGTATTTCCTCAACTAAGAATGAAGGGTTCCAAGGATCAATTCAGAAGAGTGAACGATGCTTTCTTTTATGAAAATATCTGCAAGATGAACCCTGATCTAAGGAAAAGAAGAGTCTCTGACGAAGCATGGGCCGAAGTATCAAAATGGGGTTGTATCTTCTTACAGTTTAAGTTCACATACCTTCGAGTGGTCATGTACCCAGGTGATCCTTTCTGATTGCCAAGATTCCTAGGTGATAAGTTGATCCTAATGGAGTCGGTAAGACAATTGTTGGATTTCCACAAATTCCAACAGAGTAAACACAAGGTTTATGTATCCTTTCCTATTTCCATTGGAAATTACACGTGCTTGATAGTGGTTAAAGCTAAGAATGTGGTGCACGAGCTTCAGGACAAGTTGAAGAAGCACATGAAGCACAGAGATGGATTTGATTTCCGAGGAGTCCTTAAATCGTATGGGACTTTATATCTACATGTTCCCAACATAGAAGATATTTGGGTTGATCTTCGGGATGAGGTTGTCATCCGAAGAAAGGACAATAGCAGGATGAAAATTGAAGAAATCTAGATGCTGGATTTATCTGACATCCCAGAAGGCACTAAGGACAACGAGAGTGTCCTTGACACCTCATATGATTGATTGAATGAAGACCAATATGTATTCCCACCATTGATTGGTTCATTTTGAGAAAGATTCTATCACAGGAGAGCTGCTCAAATTCTTTCCCGTACTTCAAGGTATGGCTCATTTCTTCGGGAATGAGTTATAAAGAAGGGATTTTTTGAAAACTAGATACTTTGGAAGTGGGACCCTCTAAGGGAAAAAAGGAAAAGGATAAGAACCCTTCCAAGAGGCCAATAAAGGTTAAGTTTGTCAGAAAGGGAGAAGATCAAGTAACTACACCAGTGGCCACTCTCCCACAAACAGTTGAGGTTCCTGATTCACCTCCACAACTAGAACAAGGAAATCCTCCTTCAAGAGAAGAGATTTTTCAACCTTCCATTCCTCTTTTGGTTGACAGTTCATCAAAGGTAAGTCTTCCTCTTATCTCTCAAGCTCTAATTTTAGAATCCTTGCCTCCTCCCATTCAGCCTTCCTTGCCTCAGATTTCTTCACCAAGTTCCTCAGCCATGGCTAGTATCTTCTCTAGCCTCTCACCTCTCCCCACTGGACCCCAGTTAACCATGGACATGCCTCCTCCTTCTGCACCTTCATTCCCTAAATCCATTACCATGGACGCTACACTTGCAGTGGTCACCACTCCACAAGCTAACCTTCCTCCACCTAAAGATGTGACCATAACACCTACAATGGGAGCAACTTCTTCCAATACACCTCAATGGTTAGTAGATCAGACTCCGAGGAAGAGGAAGGTGGTAGTTCCATTACCAGCCTTTGATTTCAGTTCCCTCAAGGTCACTCCTACCAAGTCGGCCAAGAAATGCAAAACAGTTTCAAGGATTTCAATAGATGCCTCAGAGCATAAATTTGTAGAAATTGCTACTCGCGGCTAATAAAACTAAGGATGATATAATGGTCACAGATTATCAAATCACAAGGGTGGCTCTAGGGAAAGTAACAATGGAGGGAGCATAGGATGCACAAGATGCCATGAATGTGTTGTGCCAGAAGCTAAAGGAAACTAAGGCAAACAGAGATGAGTTAAAAGAGAAAGTACAAGAAATGAATTACGTATACTACTCAAGCTCTCAAAGCCTCCTGAGTCAACACCATCATCCTCTACTCCTATCAGGTTTGATTTCTCATCGATACCCATGATCGAGAAGATTAATGAGAAGGGGAGAACGATCGATGAATGGATCCAAAGGCTGCTCCTGCAAGGAAAAGAAGTCATCGAGGACACCGTGGAAGTCTAAAAATCCTTAGAGGATATAAAGAAGGATGGAGAGAAAATGGATGATGAATTTTCAGTAGAGGTCGGGAACCTAGAGTTAACTTTTGAAGCTCTCCAAATGCTGAAACAGGTTCCATCCCGCATCTTGGTCGAAGAAGGCATCATTCCACATGGGGACAAACATTTTCAACTAACCAAAGCCATTAGATTCAGAATAAAGATTCTCAATGAAGCTTGTAGAAAATTGAGGGAATCAAGAGATCAATTGTCGATGGCATGAATGACATAGAAGAAGAGCTAGTCAAGATTTGTGCTAAGGTGTTGAGTGAAAGCTCGTATTCTCGCCTGCATGATGATCTTTAGAGGCAGATCCAAGAATCAATTTAGCATGAACCAACTTATGGATTCGCCCTGAAATCATCGATGTGTTTGTGAAAATTGTACATTCTTTGAAACCCCGAGGAAACTCAACAAGAGACTAAAAAGCTTCTTAGCAAAGAATGCTAGCGATACTCGTGAAACATGTGAAGTTCGAGTGGTCATTCCACCGCACCTAATGAAAATGAGATACGTGGTATAATCAAAGTTTCAATAATTTTGGGACAAGCAAGTCATGTGTTGAAGAAGACGAGGATTATGAAACAAAATAGGCACAATGTTGCATGTCATTTCAATCCTGAAATTGACATGTCTTTTTCATTTTTGTTTCGTCACATAGGAAGCAAATTTTGACTTGGTCTCCTGCGTGAGAGTCAAGCAAAGTAGGACTCTCATTAAAAAGACTATTTTCTAGGATTTATCCTATTTTCTCTCAACTCCTTTTATTATAAATAAGGGACGCTTATGCATTCCAAAGGGTTGAGATTTTTGGAATATTGAGATCTATTATGAAGAAGAAAGACTTTGTGTTTTCTTTTAATCATTTAAGGAATAAGAACTGATGCTATTTTACAAACTTTGTGTTGTGAGATGTATCTTTCTTAAGATATTGTTCTTATGTTCATAATCTTAAGCTATTCTTTGTTTAGCATCTTGATTTTTCTAATCATTTCAAACATTACATTTGTTATCTAAAGCTCATATGATTATTTTGTGCTCTATGTTTACTCGAAATAAAATACGTTCCTCTCATTTCCTTTCCATTAGTGTTTCTTCCATAATAGTAATTTCCTTTCCGATCCATTTCATTTCAAAAGAGCATATCTTAACCTATTATGGATATGGATTTTGGGATTCTATCCTAACCCCAATGGTTAGATTAGTGTGAATGTTGTACATATTATTTTTGTTTTGTTTTAGGTTAGTAATAATTAGACAAATTTCACTTGTCTTTATGGAGGGATTTAATCCCATGTACTGTGGGTTGAACCTCATATTTTGACATGACAAAATATCCAACCAACAGATCCAAATAATGCTTCTTATGAAGTGTTATATGCTAAGGTAGATGCAGATAACTTTGTAGGGTTTGCTGATGACAGGAGCACAAGATTGATCAAGGCATAATGCCTCAACAAAGCTAGTTTACCTTGGACCTTATTGTTTGATGCAGCTTGTTCCAAGTTTGGAAATGGTGTTGGCATTGTTCTGATCTCCCTGCCAAGAAGAGTTTGTATTTTCTTTCATACTTAATCTTTGAATGCACTAATAACATCACAAGTATGAAGCATTATTATTATGTTTTAAATTGCTTGAAGTATTATATTAAAGATATCATTGTCAAAGGAGACTCGAATTGATTGTTAAACAAATTATAAAATTGTGTGCTACTAGAAATCAAAGAATGAAACAATACAAACATGCGCTTTGGGATTTGATTGAAATATTTGACTCATTTAATATTTTCAGCATCATGATAGAAAGTTCAATGTTTTGCATCACTTAGCCAGTAGCTTGGGATCTCAGCTTTGATGTTTGTTCAATGGCCCCCAATTGTAAATATAATGTTGAAGTACTAACAAGGCCATATGTCACTAACAACATAAAAAATTGGCAAGTATTTGATGATGATGCCCAGTGAAATGGTTTCACAGAACAAAGGGAGTTCACTCGATCAGCTTTATTGATTGGGAGCCAATGGTGTGTGTAGCAGAATGAAAAGAAACTTTGTTTGGCAAAGATATCATCTAATTGAAAACTAATACCATTCCTAGAGGGCTAGTTGCTCTTAAATCAAACTTTGATAATGTTGATTGCATTATTAACAAACATGTAAAGAACCTTTACGGGATGTCAAGAGCATGACCTTGCACAAAGGAAAAACCAAGGAAGATCTGGTTGGGAAGAAATCTGAACAAAGAAGAGAAATAGTCCTATGTCCAATTGTTAAAAAATATCAAGATTGCCTTGCTTGGTCTTATTCTGAACTGAAAACATACAGAGAGGACTTGTTTCAACATGATATTCCTTTGGAATCTAGTGCAAAACCATTCAAAAAAAATCAAAGGCCAATTAATCCACTCCTCTCCATGAAAATTCAAGATGAATTGAAGAAGCTAAGAGATGGAGGGATCATTCGGCCAACAAGGTATTCTTCTTGGGTTGAAAACTTAGTGCTAGTAAGAAAAAAGAATGGTGATATCAGGTTGTGCGTAGATTTTAGAAATCAACAGCATCACCAAGGATAATTATCCCCCGCCAAACATGGAGAATATGTTGCAATTAGTAACTGGATCTGATTTGCTTTCTACAATCATGTTGTTATGAAGGAGTCGGAAATAATAAAGACTACCTTTACCACTCCATGGGGCACATATGTTTATGTCAAGGTGTCATTCAGTCTGATGAATGATGGACTAACCTTCCAAAGAGCAATAGATGTTGCTTTTTTTTGTTACATTAATGATTTTATTGTTATTTACCAAGATGATGTGACTGTGTTTTCTAGAAAGAGAAGTGATCACTTGCAGCACTTGGAAAAAATGCTGATAAGATGCAAAGAGTATGACATTTCACTCAATCCAAAGAAGTTCCATTTTAGAGTGCAAAAGGCCAAGTTGCTTGGTCACATTATATCAAAGGATGGTGTCATGATTGATCCCGAAAGGGTAGAGGCTATCAACAAGGTTCCAATTCCAAGAACCAAGAAGGGAATCCAATCCTTCTTTGGGAAAATCAATTTCATTAGAAGATTTGTGTCTAACTTTGCTGAGTTGACTCTCCCCATCACTTGCATGTTGAAGAAAACCAAATTATCAAGTGGGAAGAAGCAACCATACAGATTTTGATGGGATCAAAGAAGCACTAAAGCATGCACCTATTTTGGCAGCCCCAAATTACAAGAGGCCTTTTCAAATGTTTTCTTTTGCTTTAGATAACACCATTGCCTCTGTTTTATTACAGAAGGATGATGAAGGGGCTGAGAGACCAATTGATTTTTTTAGTAGGGCATTGCAAGGAGCTGAGTTGAAGTATACCATTATGGAGAAGCAAGCATTTTCCTTGGTGAAAGCAACAAAGGTTTTCAGACCTTACATTTTGAGCTCTAAAGTTGTTGCTTATGTTCCCCACACCATGGTGAAAGATATCTTATTAGAGATGGAGATCTCAAGCAAAAAGATGCAGATGGGTGAACAAATTGCAGGAGTATGACATGGATATCCAAACTACAAGATTGGTAAGAGGTTTGGGCTTAGCTAAGCTTATGGCTGAGAGCAACTTGCAAACCATTGAGGTGAATGAGGTAGAGGAAGAAAGGGTGCATGTGCTTGAAAAGTTGGTAAGTTCTGAGTGGTACAAAGATATAATCTTTTATCTCAGACATCTATGCTGCCCTGATCATTTGAGTAAAAATCAAAAAGAGCTCTTAAGTTAGCCTCTCAAAAATATGTCATTACTGATTTTGGGTTAGCTTGGAAGAACCTGCAGGGGGGTGCTCTTAAGGTGCATTGCTGAAGATGAAGCCCCAAGAATAATTACATATCTCCATGGAGGATTTTGTGGGGGACATTTTGCTGGAAGGGTTACAACTCATAAAATTTTGAGAGCTGGTTATTGGTGGCCCACCCTTTTCAAAGATACAACTCTGCTGGTTAGGAAATGTGAAAGCTACCAGCATTTTTCTAGAAGAATGAAAGCTTCAGGCTCCCTTCCTTTGTAGCATGTGTCAGTTGAAGCTCCTTTCAAACAATGGGGAATGGAATTCATTGGTGAAATTTCAGATCCTTCCAGTGCTGGTCATAAGTGGATTCTTGTAGCTATTGACTACTTCACTAAGTGGGTGGAAGTAATCCCCACTAGGAAAGCAACACACCAAGTTGTCATGGACTTCATGTTGAATCATATCATCTACAGATTTGGAGTGCCAGTCAAAATTGTTGTTGATAATGCCATGTGTTTCAGAGCTAAACCTTTGATGGAAATGTGCAAAGAATATGGGATAAATCTGACATATGCTTCTAACTACAACCCCCAGGGAAATGGACAAGCTGAGTCCAACAATAAAAACTTGTTAAAGATCATTAGAAGAACCTTGGAGCTAAACAAGAAGAAGTGGGGTGAGCAACTGAAATTTTTTGTTTGGGCTGACAGAATAACTTCTAAAAGGGCTACTAGTAAAAGCCCATTTGAGCCCTACATTTGTAATTGTCTTCATTTCAGTTTGTTCAACAATTGGAGGACCAAGAGGTTAGCCCATATGAAGCTCGAATCAATCAGATTGTTGAACTTGATGAAGAAAGGAGGGCATCCCACCAAAGACATGTAAAGTTCAGAGAAAAATTGAAGAAGTTATTTGACAAGAAGGTCACTCCAAGAGCTTTCAACATTGGAGATCTTGTGTTGTTATGGGATAGTAGGCATGAAGATAAGGGAAAGCATGGTAAATTTGATGCATTATGGATGGGCCCCTACTCCATTGATATTTGAATTGGTGAAAATACCTTCTTCTTAAAGGACTTAGATGGGGAACTGCTTGAATTGCCTGTTAATGGTAGGCATTTGAAACATTTCCTTGATTAATTTCTCATAATCAAGGTGAGCTTCATTTGTATAGTATAGTTCATTGGTTTCTTTCTATCTTTTGTGTTTTTGCTTGTTCTGGTCCTTGGTGACCTAGTTTTGCTGGTTTCTGGGTCGATTTTTAGAAGATGGTTCTGGTCTTTTGCTTTGCAAGTTGACTCTGTTTCCTAATGGTCTATTTTTGGCACTTGGTCTACTTTTCTTCTTGTGGCACTCGTAGGAGTGCCCATCCCCGAGTAGAAGCCAATGTTGGTGCTCATTATGATCTCGCACCATTTTCCCTTGAAATCCCTTAGTTTGCGGCCTCTATCACGTTTTCTATTTTCCCGATTAATGCATAAAAACTTTGTCCTCCATTTTTCGAGTCTAGTGCCCCACGCTTATTTATTGTATAAGAAAAGATGGCAGACCAAAAGTCCCAATATCCCGGGAAGTGGAGGACATCGGATGATTTAGATCCCGTATTAATGAAAATGAAAAATGGTTTCCAGGTTTTCACCCATTAAGGCGTATTAAGAATGATATTATATGTTTTCATGGCACGGAGGGACCGCATATGTTTAGGATCGCTTTGTGTTTTATTTTTCAAGAAGCACCAGAGGACACTGGAAGGCTTACACTCACTCTACCTTTTACACCGAGACTTTTCAAAAGGCCAGATGGGACCCTCGAATATTCTTCTCCTTTGGGGGGAAAATTGAGCAAATGAAATGTATAAAAGTAATGAGAATACTCTTGCAAAAGTTCGGGAGTTCATTTTCATGAGAAAATTTTGAGAAAAGCTCATCCTCTGAGAAACCAGTTAACTTCCTTTGTATTAGATTTTCATTCAAAGCCGAGTTGGTTACAGTGTATAGCCATCAACAAGCTCTGAGATTTTTAAATAACTCTCCCTTGTTGATGAATTTGATAAATTTTGAGTTAATTTGTGTCAAATCTCTGCCAATTTTGTGTTTATTTCACTTTTAGAATGTCTGACAAGTATTTTTTCTTGTTCCTATTGCAATCTTGTATCAAAATCCCTTTGAATCACACAGATCTCAATCCTTGTGATAGTTTAGTAACATCTACAATTTCATTTTTCTAAAGAGCTTTCATCTGGGAATGAAATAAATGATTTAAAATCACTTTTCTTTCATCTATTGACAAAGATTGTTTATAAGCCTCTGGGTGTACCTTAGGTGTGACTGATATTAGATTTTGATGTTTTATTAGGTCTTCTAACTCGAGCCTCCATGCTAGAATCTCAAAGATTGTGTGAAAAGGTGCATGTGTGGGCCTCCATTGATGCACACCTTTTGGTTGAAGGAATGTTTTAACTATTTTGAAGCTTTTTGTTATTGAGTTCTCCATTTGTTGTGAAGTTTCTCAGGGATCTGGCAAATTCCAATCTATCTTGTTGATCTCCCACCAAAATTATTCAAATAACCAATCCTACCCTAAACTACCCCTATTTTGCTTTGTATATCCACAGAAGAACAAAATCCATTTGCTAAAGTATGTAGAACAGATCAAGATTTCAAATGTCTTCAATAACCTTAGCCTTGTGTTGAAAATATCTCCATAATCTGGATGGAAGTGACAACTTGTGAGAGTCAGATTTAGTGTGTTGATCATATTTTACCCAAGGTCTTCTCTATAAAAATTTTGCAAAAGAAAGGTATCTGTGTCTCCTTCAATAAAAAAAGGTTACAAAATAGGTTCTCTTACCTTGGTTAAAAGGCACAACCTCGAAATAGTTAGGATAAGATCAAATACTTTTAAGGTGTTATCCATCTCTCCACAAACCCGAGTAATAAAGGGTCGCTAGATTTCATCCTCGCTACAAAATGATACACATTTATAATTTATCTACCTCTAAGTTCCCCGTCGAATTTGTGTCACCGCTCGGCTTGAAAAGGAGAACAAATTTGGATACCAACACACCCATCGTATAATGTTAAAACAATTGCACCAATCCCTCTAAAAATGTCTCTGTACAATCTCGTCCAAACCTCTGAATCACATCAACAAGCCCTCATGGAGGTTTTGCAAACCATCGAGGTTTTACCTAATGACCCCACACTAGTAGCCTCCATTATCACCCCTCACCATGTTTCCTCTCTTACTAAATCATCTCCTTCTTCTACCCTTGCTCCCACTCATCAAGTAGCCGCCCTCAGCTTCTCTGATGAGGAGATTGTACCTCTCCAATCAGATGACATTGATCCCACTCTTTTCATCTCCATCTATATCAATAATATATGCGTTCAACGCGTTATGATTGATGGTGGTTCCAGTATGAACATCATCTCCTCCCATGTGTACAATCAAATGTGTATCCCTTCAAATCGTACACATAATAACCTCGGTTATGTTATGCGCTTCCTTCAATGACGCCATCACTTCCACCCTTGGCACCATTATTCTTCATGTTTGTGTGGGCCCCCGTATCTGTGCTATAATTATTCTACATTTTAGAAGGGGAATTCTAGTATAACATGTTGCTTTTCTAACCTTAAATCTGTGTCATGGGTCAGGTTTCTTCAACTTTACATCACTTGTGTAAAATTTAAACATGAAGGACAAAACTATACCATCCCAAATTTAATTTCTTCGCCATTTAAAACTTACAACATGTTGATCGACCTAATGATGTCCTTATACTAGTTAAGGCATCTACCACTCGCTCGTCACTTCTTCTTCACCCACAAATTTCCATCCATTGATGCTACCGCTTACTTTTTCTACACCTACCTCCTCCATTCCCATCGCCGCAATAGCTTGGGAGCTGACCCGCCTAGTTCCCAACTAACTAATCCTTCTTCTTCCTAATCACCTAGTAATTCATCTATTATGGCTACACACATATCCACTACCGATCCCTTAGAAGGTGTTTTTCAATGCCTCACTCTAGGGGAATACCACTTGTATAACATAAATGCATTCCTTATTCTACAAGAGTATGGTAGCCTACACCAACATCCTCGTTATGACCATCGCATAGGCAAGGTCTTCCCTTATGGTCCTCCCCACCTTCGCACCAACTTAACGTATGGGGGACTTGAAACTTCCACCTATTCACCTGAGCCACCTTCCCAAATGTGACCATTTTCATCTGACCTCCAATCTCTTACCAACCGCCACTTTTCCCACACTTTCCTTCACCATTGTGCATGGAAAGGCTTTGGCTTTGGGTTCTACAAACAGGCCATCATATTGTCATCCCGTGTACCACACATAAACAAAAAGACCACAGTGGTATTGGCTTTGCCAAACCATCTTCCAAGAAGGCCCGCATCGACCTCATCGAGGATGAAAACCTTCTCCACCCCATTCACCAATGTCACCACCTTCACCCATGAGTCTATAGATCCCGAATCTATTCCTCCTAACTTTTTTTTCATGAACACCATTTCCCTGGGACCTCTGACTTATCAACGCAATGGCGAGGCTCCCTCTTCTCTTCCCTTCATGTATCCTAACATGATCGATGATGATACACCATCCATTAACATCGTTCAATGTCAGGACGATGAGTCTATCCTCACCTACCTCAAAAGTGCGTAAGATTCTTATATTCACCAAATCATCAGCTTTCTAAGACACAAACCATGTTAAATGAATCGATCATCAAAATCAATATTAACACTCGGGACAACCCACACATTCTAAAGATAGGTTAATCTTTAGATGCAACCTCAATAGAAGCTTTCACTTCTTTCCTTTGGGATTATAACAACATTTTTACTTGGTCCTACACTCGATATGCCCAAATGTTGACCAAAACATTTTGGTCCTTAATATCGTCACCATTGATGAAGCCAAAAATGTAAAATGTAGAGTCATGCGAAAATGCATCCTCGCATTTCCTTCTTATTAAAGAGGAAATTCAGCGCCTTCTTTTCTTTCTTTCATCCCACCAATTGATTATCCCCAATGGATCTCTAACATCATTCCTATCACAAAAGTGATAGGGGTCCCACATTTGCATGAATTTTCATGACCTAAATTTAGCTTACCCCAAAGACGACTTTCTACTACCTAGTATTGACACACTAGTTGATCTTATGGCCGGCCATGAGATGTTATCCTCATGGATGGATTCTCATGTTATAACCAAATATTACTCACCCTCAAGATCAACACAAAACCACCTTCATCATTCCTCGGGGACTTTATGATATCGTGTCATGCCCTTTGGCCTTAAAAATGTCAGTGCTACATATCGTTGGGCTATGACCTATATCTTGAATGACATCATGTATCATATATTGAAGATTACATAGATGATCTTTTTACCAAATCAAAACATCGGCCAAACACCTTATAGTCCTTAAGGTCATCTTTGATCGTCTCATCAAGTATTGTGCTCACCTTCAACCTAAGAAGTGTGTCTTCGTGGTTCTCTCGAGCAATCTCCTTGGTTTTATCATTTCTTTGCATGACATAGAAGTCAGTCCTACTAAAATCAAGGCTATTCTCAAAATTTCTCCACCTACTAACCTTCGCCAAATTCATAGTTTGCAAGGTAAGTTACAATCTATTCATCGTTTTATTTTTCAACTTTCCAACCATTGCCACCCATTTCATCATCTCCTCAAAAAGGAAGTCTCCTTCAAATGGGATGATGAATGCCATAAAGCCTTTAAAGCCTTGAAATAGTACCTCCTCCAACCACTTGTACTTGTTCCTCCTAAGGATGACCAACCATTTTACCTTTACATTTCTTTTACGAATCAATCCTTAGGAGACATGTTTGCTCATTACCGAGACGAGTAACATAGGAACAAGCAATTTACTATATAAGTCGTAGCTTTTAGACTACGAAAATATATACACCCATGCTGAAAAACTTTGCTTAGCCTTAGTTTTTGTCACCACTAAACTTCGTCATTACGTACTCAATCACAAAACCTTCTTTGTCACCAATACTGACCCCTTACATTATATGTACGCCAAACCCTACCAATATTAATGTGTTGTGTGTTGGTTCATGCTTCATCTGAGACCTAGACCTCAAATTCACCCATCAAAATATATCAAAGGCCAAACTATCATTAACCAACTCGCAGACACACCTCTCTTCTGAGATCAGCCCTCTAACTTTGATTTCCCGGATGAATCAATCACTACCCTCTTGTTAGACGATACCATTTACCCAATGACCTTATTCTTTGATGCTTCCAAATGTTAGCATGGAGGTGGTGCTGAGTTATCCTCATTCCTCTCGACGGTGAGCCTATGTCATTATCTTTCAAACTATATTTTGAATGTACTAACAATATTACCAAATATGAAGCACTCGTATTAGGCCTTCAAACCACCATCACCTTAGATGTCAAATCAATTAATATCTTTGGTGACTCTCAACTGGTTATAAACCAAGTCAATGGTATATACCAATTTCATAACGAAATACTTCAAAAGTATAAGCATCATGTAGACATACTTTTGACTACCTTTGACCATTATGAACTTCAAACCACTCCACATTCCACTAACAAATTTGTAGATACCATGACATGCCTTACTTCTCAAATACCCACCTTACCCTCCGACTCAAAATCTTTATCACAATAAAAAGGCTACAATCACCTTCCTATCTATTTTGAGACGTCAACCTCGTCGAAACTATTACACCTGACTCGCATGACCTTTGGTATAAGTAATTTGGACTACACATTTCCTCACAATTATACCTCCCGACCTTACTCGTAATGGGAAATGCGCCTTTCTCAAAAGTGTCTCTCGCTATGTCATCATGGGTGGCCTTCTTTATAAATGTGGCTTTGATGGTATCCTCTTGTGATGCCTTACAAGTTTTGAAATTCCCTACACCATCAAGGAAGTTCACGACGGAATTTGTGGAGGTCACTTCAGTGGTTTAGTTGTCACTAAATGCATTCTCCACCTAGGCTATTATTGGCCAACCTTAAACCACGATTGTTGTGATTATGTCAAACATTGTGTGAAGTGCCAACAACATGCTAATCTTCATCACATGCCTAGTCACGCCTTACAAGTCGCATGAGACCTTTGGCCTTTCTCTTAATGGGGTTTGGATCTTGTTAGAGAAATCAATCCCCATTCTTCACAACACCATCAATGGATTATTACCACTACTCGAATACTACACTAAATGGGTAGAAGCCATACCTCTTATTTCTACAAAAGCCAAGAAAATATGTGAATTCATCAATCATCACATCATTTTTCACTTTGGTGTTCCCCATCGCCTCATCACTGATAATGGAAAACAATTCAAAAATAAAACCCTATGGAAACTTTGTGATGCCTTCGCATTCAACTTAGTTTTTCTTCACCTTACTACCCACAAACAAATGGCCAAGCTGAATCAACCAACAAAACCTTGAAAAAAATTCTTATGAAATCAAGTTGATTTATACAGAAAGGATTGGCACATGCACATTCCTTTTGCTTTATGGGCTTACCGTACTAGTATTTGTATTTCAATTGTGGCCACACCTTTTTCTCTGGTCTATGGGTACATGTGAGGTTTTCCCCGTCTCTTCATATCTCACTCAAATAGATGCTCAACGATGATGACTTTCGCTAGGAGCGTTTGGCACAACTTGAGTTATTAGACGAACGTCATCTTAATGATCTTAATCATCTTCAAATTTACCAAAAATGTATCAAACATGCCTCTGAAAAATGTGTCCACGAACAAAACTTTCAGGTTGGTGACCTCATCCTGAAGGAAAATCAACATGTAACCAAAGAGGAGAAAAGTAAACGGGGTAAATTTTCTCCTAATTGGTTTGGACCTTATATCGTTACTCATACATATGGATCAGGTGCTTATCATTTGTATTCACTCGACAGAAAACCCAAACCTGAGCCCCTCAATGCCTTGCATATTTGACTATTCTATTATTGAATCAAGTCCTATATCACCTTCTATCTATTTAATGCTCGTCCCTTGAGCACCATTCACCTTCCATTTTAACTATTTTAAGGATCCACAACTCAACAAGAATCATGTGATTACCCTGTCACTTTTTCATCCCTATCTTCAATATGAGTACCACGGCCCTACTCATGGCATGATTCTCATGGATAATTTTTATCTTTTTTAAGATGGAATCCCATGGTCGTTCATCATGTAAACTCTCTCTTGCATAGTTAGCCTCTATGTGCTATGGTTTTTCCTTCAAACCAAGAGCCTATTTTTCTCTATAGTCTTGTCCATGACTTAACAATCTAACAACAAAATAATATCAAAATTCAAATGGGATTCAACTCCTTGAGTCAAAATTCTAGCAAAAAGATGACTCCCTAAAAAGGACATCTATTCTCTCTATCTCGCTTCTTATAAATAGACTACTCCCTTAAAGGACAACTATACAAAGCTAGCCATATTATACTTAGTCTCTCATCAAAAGAGGACTATTCTTACAAAATAAAATAAAATATTTAGAAGCTTCCCACATCAATCGATTCACGAAGACCTCAAGGAGATAATATACTCATCCCACATAGACTTCCCGCATCGATCAGTCTATCAAAACAACAACAAAAGAAGAAAATGATAAATTTTTCATCATGGACTTGCCTATTTTGATCTTAGGTATCTTGCCAAGTAGGCATGCTGTCTTACACTAGGTTACGCTAAAAACCAACCATTTTCACCTCATTGTCTTTTCACCCTAATTTCCTACCTTCTCAAGGGACTTGCCATAAACATGAAATTTTGTGATCATGTGACTTTCTTCACCCTTAGCATAGTCAATCATGCAACACCTTCAGGGTCTTTTGTTCATAAGCCAATCTAAGGTATGGTGAACTTGTTATGGTTCTTATCAATTAGGCGGCTCTTTTGTCTCCTCCTACCATTCACCTTCTTCATTACTTATTGATTATCCTATATAGAATAGACCATCGATACCTATGTTTTAAGGATTCCCCTTTCACCAAAATCAATCATGCCTAAATGACCTAAACTCAACCATACCTAAAATGACCTAAACCCAACCATACCTAAAATGACCTAAACCTAACCATACCTAAAATGACCTAAACCCAACCAGACCTAAATGACCTAGACTCAATCATGCCTAAAACATACCCACCCATTCCACTACCTCATCTTATTTTTCCCTAGCTTATGGGAGAACTACATCGGCTTGAGGCCCCTTTTCGCTAAGGCTATGTAGGCAACACTCCGAGGGCATGGGGCCCTTAGAGGTTAGCTCAGCCACTCTTTACCCTAACCAATTTCCCCCATGTTTTCAATTAACATTTAACCTTACTTAGTTTCCATTTTTCACAAACACTTGGAAATTAAAAATTAACAAATGTAAATACTTACCATTTTCTTAACAACATCATATCATACATCCATCATTTCACATTTCCATGATATCAAATATTTTGGAAATCTACACCATAACATACATATACATCATCATTTATTTCCCATGTTACCAATAACTTGGAAATTAAATCAAAACCAACAAATCTTAACTCCACCATGCCTAACTCACCTAGACTCAATCATGCTTATACTTGAATCAACCATTCCTAAATGACCTAAACTTGACCATTCCTAATCTGACCTCAAACTCCACCATGCCTAACCAACCTAACTCAACCATGCCTACATGACCTTGACTCAAACATGCCTAATTCACCTAGTTTCCATCACATACATAATAACAATGGAAATTAAAACCAAGTACATCATTAATACATACACATCACCATCAGAATCATCATCTATATCAATGAAAAGATCTATGTATCAATACATATGTACACAACCACAAATAAATACAAGTATCTCAAGATGCTTAGATATAGTCTCACTATCTTCGACACACATGACGTTATATACAAAAATTGATACACCAATCATATCAGGTGACTAGTCATCACTCCATTTGATATCCATTCTTGTCTAATATGTCTCCTCCTCCTCACCTTCAACCCGAAAACCTACCTGCACCTCCCCACCTAAGCATGGTTCTTGTCTTAATCTCTACCTTCCCTCACTGGGAATGGCCTCCGCAAACTCATAGCCTCGCCCTAACCTTGTCTCTAGGCTCTCAAAACTATGAGTGCGGGATCTAGTCCTCTCACTCGGTGCTGTTGTGCCTTATACTCAACATAAGAAGGGATATTTATCCTGGTGGTAGTCGATGATCCTGGTAATATCAAGCCTCGCCAGAGCATCCTCGAACCTCGCCATCGGCATACCATTTGAGGTGGTGTCAATAAGTCTCACAAAGAACCTATGAGCTCGACCTGTAACGTTGGCCTCGGATCATGCACCTGTGAGCCGTGTCCTCCTCCCTATACCATGGGACCATGTCCCACCACAATTACATGTAGTATGGGACCTTGCCCCGAGTCTCGTGGAGGTGCCTATATCACACCTCGGGCTCAGTAAGGCCATAACCCGAGCATGTGTGGTGGACAACTAGCCTTGCCAACCTGCTACTTACTACACATGTAAAGTGGCCACCGTCCCCCATCTCCATCTCCACCTTGTGTGGGTGCCTATCCTGTGTTACTGGGCTGTAAGGACACTACTTGTGCTCGTAAATGGAAAGATGTGCTTCGACCCAATAAGCTACCCCAAAAGAAGTTGTAATTTGTGCTCAAGGAAGCCACCCGACCTGCAAGGTATCCCTCTATACTGTGATGGTAGCTAAGTTTGGCTTCCCTGGCCTCGGTGGTGTTGCTCGTAGTTGTGCGCGCCCACCACTACCTATATTTATCGGTTCCAAGACCCCACATCATCGATCCACCTATCCTCTGCCTACTCCTCCTACCCCCAGAGTAGCACACTAGGTCATGGTGGAGACATAGGTCTCTCCACGTCATCTCTCCTCAGATTATGGGAAGGATGGAGGCACATCCTGTGGCAACCCAAACTGCATCTCACCCTATCCATAGGTATCATCGCATGCTCACTGGCACAACTCCTCAATCCACCTCAAGAGTCAGTAACCCCTCTAACTCCTCTATCATGTCCTCATGTGAGGGATAACCAACATATGGCCTCCAAACAATATCCACACCAGACAATCCCTCCAAGAACCCGCATGTAATATGAAACATCATGTGTGGCCCTAGCCACCTTGTGTTGCCCACCAACTGGTACCCACCGTCTATATCTAACTCTGACCAAGCCACCCCTAAACCAATCAAGTCAAGGCAAACTAATTGGACATACACATACGATGTGATCATATTCCTAATAATGCAGAAGAAAAGTGCAACACAAACTAAACCATCATAATCTCCCATAGGCCCACAACTCCCTATACAACTACACCAGAATGTTGGTGCCCATGTAAAATAGATCCACTCCTCCACCATATCCTGGAGCACTCCCATCAATTCTCATGGGAATCTACCACCCTCGACATCTGGTAAGGTGAAACAACATACCACCTCCATCATCAAAACAACCAACCTCGTCTCCTAAGGATGGGCTGCATACATCTCTCCATAGCTAAGGCTCGCACTATGGTACCTCAGCTTGCCCATTGCCTCCCAAACACAGCCACTATAGGCTCTATAAAGGCCTCTAAAGAAATAGAATACACTCGCTCACCCACAATTGGTAGCTGCATGATCTTATATACATCCTCCAGGGTGACAGTAATCTCACCCATCGGTAAATGAAAATTGTTGGTCATTGAATCCCATCTATCGATGAGTGTGACCATCAAACTAGGATCTCGAGCTACACACATGTAGCATCGGATCCTAATCAATCCAACCTCGGGCCATATTCTCGCACTCCTCCGTAGTCACACTCGACCGTATCTCTACCAACATAGGTGGTACTCTATCTTGCATATGTAGTTGGTCCCTAGCCTACATCCAAAAAAACACAACATTGTTAAGACCTCACTACCTCTAATTACATCTTAACCCCAACACCATACCCAATCACACCAATCCTTGCTTACCCCATTTACCTAATTCACATACCAACCTCCTACCCTTTACACTCATGACTCATTACCTTCACATTATTTCACCTACTCACTTATCCCATCTAGCCAAAGATCATATTTTACCCTTACCCCTCTACAACCAGTCATTACTTTCCCCTTCTTGACCTCTTTTCCTTTCATACATAACCCTTCTTACCCATGTCCCTCTTTCACCCTAACCGCGCCGGTATCCGGACCATCACCACCCTCTTTGACCGACATCGATTCCAATTAACCAAAGCATGTCAGTCACCTTAGTCTTGACCGATATTGGCTACAACCAATGTACGCTCGCCAAATATTGACCGACGTCGGTCTTTGTCACGACCCCCAAAACCAAAACCCCTCCTCTATTTCTTACAAATTTTTAAAAAATAACCTACAACCCTACTTAATACCAACCACTTACACTCCACATTTATTCCTCCCCCTACTTAGCCTATATTTGACCTCATCCCCCCCGTGTTTCATCTATTTTTCACCCACATTTCAACATTAATATTCCATTAAAAATTTCTTCATTATAAAATAGAATTAGAGCAAATCAAAAAGTTAAGAAATTCCCCTACCTCATCATGGTGTCACCTATGTGGTGGCACATCCGGCCGCTGCACCGGTGGTCCACCCAAACCCTCTCCCACCTCTGCCATGCCAAAAATATACCTCGAATCTCCCCACCAATCACATGCCTCCAATCGAACTCATGGAATCGCCACTAGCTCCTCTCACCACTTAGAAACCTCCACCTCATCTTAGAGTCTCGTACAAGCTTTCTACGGAAGCACTATCGCTCTGTCATTTTCCCAAATGACAACAAGATAAAGTGAATACGTACAACACATAATTTTATTTTTTATACCCAAATTGACATGACCAACATCGGTCATGTCATGCCTTACTAAACCAATGTCGGTCAAACCTTAACCGACATTGGTTACCACTATTACCATTTACACCCCCTTTTACCCATTTTGACCAAACTCATTACTGCCACATACCTTTTTCCAATAAACACCCCATTAGTACCTACCCACAAGCCTAAACTACCCATACAATTCCTTAATTACATTTAGGGATTTGTTATTTTACCTATACCTTGGCCTTACCCATGCCACAACCTATTTACTTGACCTGACCTACTTTTTGTGACCATTGAACTTGTGTACTCATTATACCTTGCGATGTTGTTACCTATGTTGTTTTAGCCTAACAACCATACCTTGCCTATTGTCATGTCGTTTATCTCGACCAAACCTCTGTGTACCAAATCATACCTAAACATTCATGCACCTAACCTATGTTATGTTTTTGGACCATATCCTATACCCTAGATACTTGAATCACTTCAACCTTGTTTGGATAAACCTATCGACCTTGGACGATGTAGAGTTTGCAAGATCTTCAACATGGTATCATGTCGCAGTCTATACGTGTGCATGTGTTTGATTCCCTACCCATTAGGTAATTTGAACCTTGCCTAGTCCCTATTACCTGATTTGACCATTACCCTTTACCCAATGTGCATATACCCTTACCCACAACCCACCTACCTTCACTTTCACCAACTACACATTTATCAAACCACTCACCGACTTTGTATACCACCTCATCAGTTCCTGGTTTGAGGGGGATCACCTTCACCCACACTTGGGGAAACCCCACTCTCACCCATACATGGGGAAGCCCTGTTCTCACCCATATATGGGGCAATCACTTCCTATTTTTGTCAGCGTCACTTATCAATACAAGCTATGCGACAAAAAGGGGAAAATGTAGACACCAAAATTAGGTCATACTACCCTTATAAACATTTTTAATTAAATTAACCATACCTTACCTATTCATATCCCATAGTGCACATGATTAATTAAATTAATTACCTTAATTAATTTAATTAACATCCTCACTTGACCACCTCACCTAGCCACCTCACTCCATGACCCACTCAAACCCCATTAATGACCTAAGACCAAGTCTAAGCCTATCCTAACCAACTAGGACTTAGTCTAAACCTATACTTAACTTCTATTAATAAACCTAAGAGGACTCTTACTTATTATTTTTGATCTATCACTAGAGACTTGGATGAAGTTTGAAGACCATGCCAAAATAGCAACAATTTGGCTATTTTTGGCCACCTTTAGATATTCTCGCCTTAACCGATCTTTGGTTATACCTTAACGACGCCAATCCCCTAACTGCCGCCGATTAGGTTAAATACATTTACAAAATCCTTTGTTGAGGTTGGTCATTTGATTCAAAATCTCACACAAACAGAGACTTGAGGACTCAAATTTCAAAGCACTCGAAAGGATGCACCTGGAGCACTACCAACAACCATCAAAGCATCCATCACCTTCTCTATGATCATGGATTTATATAATGATAAGAACCTTGCATATAATAAATCAATAAATTGCAGAAGATAATAAAACACAAGAGATATGGGGGGCCAATATGCCCTAATATCAATATATGCAGAATAATACCCTTAAGGTAGGGAAACACCATACAATGCTCCTTAAGGAAGGAGTAACTCCACAATCTCCCAAGATGGGAATCCACTTCGAGGGGGACACCTCCAATATACCTCTACCAAGTAGAAGACTCAACTCATACATACATTACCCCCTCATAATGATACTCACATCCTTTAAATAGGATGGGTAACACCTAATCCCAATGTAGGCTGACCCATTACCCAATATAATTAATTCCTATGTGAGCCCATATAACTAAGGGGATGTGTGCCACATGTCGACATCTCCATCAACCCATATACATTATAATATTATATCCCATGTGAGCCCATACATATAACTAAGGGGATGTGTGCCACATGTTGGCATCTCCATCAACCCATATATATTATATTACCATATCCCAAGGTACATAGCATTGCCTCCCTCTTTGACATGTTTTGTCCCCGAAACATAAGAAGAAGCCATATAATGAGTGCACTTTAAATTATTGCACACTTGTCGCCATGCTCGATCATCCAACCACCCATATGAAATCCTAGTGGGTGATGCTGCTCCAAACATGATTCCATATTCCATTGTGCTCATCTGGTTCCATACTGGTCCATATGTGTTCCTTCTCAGCATCCATGCATATCCATAATTATTATTCCTGTGATTCCATGTCATATAATTATTGTTCCATTGATTCCATGTATAGCCAAAAGTATTCCTGTGATTCCTTGTATATCCATATGGATTTCTATTCTCATGTGTCATAACATGTCTCCATGATTTTTTCCTCTCATGATGGTGTGGGTGTCATATGGTGCCGCCTTCGTATACTCAACCTTATCAACCTTTTCCTCAACTTTCTTGTCCTCTTCCACCTTGTTTGTTACTTCTTTTTCTCTCTGAGTAGAGAAATTATTTGTGACTTTATGTTCTTCATCCTATCCTTCCGATTCATCTTTATTCCCTTCTTCACCATCTTCAAATTCATCTTCATGATCCAATTTTACATTACTTTTTTCTTTCTGCTAAGTGTGATATCTTTGCAATGTAATTTTATTTCTCTTGTACTCATAATTTCATGAATTTATTTTGTACATTAAGATTAATTGTTCCCAAGCTCTCTAACCAAGGATATCCAAGAACAATATCCATACCATCCATATCTAAAGCATAAAAATTTGAATGTAAAACATATTTATCCATGTAAAGCTTTAAATCTTCAAAACCCGAATCTGCTTACCATCCATTTGAGATTCCTTGATATGCTTTGCTTGCACCTGTAGATTTTGAGCTACATCCATATTGATGAAGTTATATTTGCTGCTAGGGTTTATGGAAACAATTACCTTTTTTCTTTGAATACACCCTTCAAACTGAAATATTGAAGCTTCCTTCTTTGGAGATGCACTATCATGTGTAACAACTTCAACTTCTTCTTCTATTGCTGCTTCTTCTTCTTCTTCTTCTTTTTCTTCTTCTTGAAAAAAATATGTTTCTTTTTTGTTTCCCATCTAGCTAAGAAAATATCCTCCATTTCCTCCCAATCCCAATCCAATAGATCTATATCCAAATAAGAATACCAATGTCGCGCTTTCCCACCAAGATGAAGATAAAAACTAACCCATACTAAACATTCTTCAAAATACATTTGTTTAAATTGTATCCACCATTTTTTTGCATCAATTTCCCCATTACCATAGAAAATTGGTATATCCATGATGCATAAAAATTAGGGTT
Source organism: Taxus wallichiana var. yunnanensis (assembly GCA_018340775.1). NCBI lineage: Eukaryota > Viridiplantae > Streptophyta > Pinopsida > Cupressales > Taxaceae > Taxus > Taxus wallichiana. Next base: position 142,252,708 of record CM031240.1, on the reverse strand, counting down.
TCACAAACTTACTCCTTTGACCAATATTTTACCTGATGATTTTGTCAATCATTCAGCCTCAAATCTGAAACCACAAAGAAGTAACCCCTACTAAAATTTTGAGAGATTTCCGAAAATGTAAGAAATTTAGGAAAATTCTTCAAATTGCGGCCTATGGAGCAAAATAGTGAAAAACAATAAAAATGAAATAACTCTGTCAAAATAGATCTAAAAATTCTGAAATTTCAGTGGTATCACCATTTAATATATTAACAACAACCCAAAAAAATGTATTTCCTAATTCGTCATTATTCAGAAGATATAGATGAAACCTTAGAATTAGGGTTTCAACCCTAAAATGAACAAAGCTTTTGCAAAACAGCGCCAAAAATCTAAAATTTGGAGGGAAGATCACTTGAACTATGTATCCACTCCCCACAAAAATATCTAAAAAATTCCAAGTCTATCTCAAGATATAGACAAATCACCAACATTAGGGTTTCATCCCACAAATTGCCTGGATCACTACTCTGATACCACTTGATAAGAACCTTGCATATAATAAATCAATAAATTGCAGAAGATAATAAAACACAAGAGATATGGGGGCCAAGATGCCCTAATATCAATATATGCATAATAATACCCTTAAGGTAGGGCAACACCATACAATGCTCCTTAAGGAAGGAGTAACTCCACAATCTCCCAAGATGGGAATCCACTTCGAGGGGGACACCTCCAATATACCTCTACCAAGTAGAAGACTCAACTCATACATACATTACTCCCTCATAATGATACTCACATCCTTTAAATAGGATGGGTAACACCTAATCCCAATGTAGGCCGACCCATTACCCAATATAATTAATTCCTATGTGAGCCCATATAACTAACTAAGGGGATGTGTGCCACATGTCGGCATCTCCATCAACCCATATACATTATAATATTATATCCCATGTGAACCCATACATATAACTAAGGGGATGTGTGCCACATGTCGGCATCTCCATCAACCCATATATATTATATTACCATATCCCAAGGTACATAGCATATAAAGAAGCACGGAGGCTCGAACTTCCACGACACATACACGAAGTCCCTTCTCTCTGAATCTCTGCCATCATTGTTTTCATCACTGCACTCTCCAGACCCATTCTTCAGTAAGTACCTAACATCTCTTCAGTTATCTCTATTTTCTTTCAGTAAGATCATCATTCCTCTTAGTAATTTATTTTTCTGTACATCCGTACACCTCCTTCCTCCCACCAACCTATCACCTTACCATATCTAGCCCTTTCACCTATCTTCACCCTCTCCTAGTCATCCTTGAGTCACTAAGGCCATTTTACAACCTCACCTTCACCATTTCCAACCTCTCATAAATCACAGAGATCTTGGAAACCAGTTTCTAAGAGCCTTTCACTAACTACCCTACCGACGTTGGTTAGCCAACATACGTCGATCATCTTGCCAAACCGACGTCGATTCATCGTGGTTCTGGGAACATACCTTAGAATAGTGAGCTCATATCCATTCCCCAATAGTCCTGAATCAATATTAACCTTTACTGACCTTACCCAGAGCACTGCTGAAACTAAAACCCAATAATAGCCCATCACCTACCCGTTTGACATCAATCATCTTTTATCTGACCTTTCTTATTTGTTTTACATGAGATACCTAAATCGTTTCAATACCAATAAGATTGTTATTTCATGTTTATTTTGGATAGCATTAATACTGTAGTATAAAAGTGGATTGACAGCTTGTTCAGGAAGCATAACACTTCCCGCATCTAGATTCTCGCTAGGTAGTGCACTCGTTTTATTTAATTCTATTTAGTTATATTGTTTTACATTTTACAGTGGTTCCTCCTAGCCAACAGGGGAACTCTCGCAATCAAGTATTGGATCAAGAAATTGAATGCACACACAACCTTCAACCAACATCACAAATAGGTATTCCTCTTTGGCCTATTACCCTCTATCTATTTCATTAACTTTTAAGGATCTCGTGAAACACCAAGACGCGGTGCACATTTGAACATCCAACATTTACTTAAGCATTGAATCAACCATACATAAGAGAAAGAGCAAGAGTACATAATAACAAAAATTTAATTGGGAAACCATCAAGGGGTAGAAAACCCATTGAAACTATGCTTACATTACATAAATCGAGATATTTAGTGAAGCACCAACTTCACAAAGAGCACCAACCCCCTAATTTAGTAGAGCACCAACCCTACAACGAGTGTCAACCCCTAATTTAATGAAGCATAAAATCCAAAAGGAGGCTAAAACCCCTAACATGCTCAAGAACCAACTCAACCATCTAAAGATGAATATATCTAAGTATTGTTGCTACTACAACTGATGGAGATCACAAATTCAACTCACACTTCTTCAAACCCGCATTCTCCTAACTCGCTCTTTCTTCTTATTTCATGGACTTGATTTGGCTTCAAACTCTTGCATTAAAGATATATAGCCTTCTTTAGATTTTTGAACACATCCTCAACTTCCTTTTTATTTCCTTAATGCACTTTGTCTTCCTCACCTAGGTCACATTTTCCCTCCTAGCTCAACTAGCTCAAAATTAACTAAAACATTCACTTTATTGTTGAGTTGTGGAGCTCAATTACTTCAATTTAACATGCAATGGAAACTTGCTGGAAAATACAGTAACTGTCATCGGTCAAGGGGGAACCAACATCGATCACCCAGATCGCATCGGTCGGAAGGACTCGCATCGGGCAAGCAAGGAGGAACCGGCAAATGGTTAGGTCTAAATTTAGCACATCGGTTACCTGTGTGAGGATGTTTTAATTAACTCTTGGGAATTAGATCTATTTTTAGCATTAAAGTATATCTATTGATTGTAATTGCATGGCTAAGTGCCCTAAGTCTATAAACAACTATATAAGCATAAAGCTAGGGTTTATAAGTAAGAGATTAACAAGAATTAGAAAGAACTTGCAAAAAGTTGGTGAGAGAGAATTCTTGGTGATGAAGCAAAAGCTTGAAGAAACAAAGTATTGTACATCTGAGAGGTGTGGAAGATTGTAAATCTTCATTATATATATTGTCAAAGCTTTGGATAATAGATTAGCTTGTTTCTTGATGGATGTAGCCCACACTGGGTGAACCACATTAAATCTGGTGTTGATTTATGTATCTTGTTTTGTATATTTCTTATGGTAGAATATCCACTTTTATTTGCATGTATGCTTAGATATGATATATTATCATACAATCGGTGTGTTGAATTCCAACAACCGATATCGAGCTTTGTTTGAGGGTTTTGTGTGTTGACAAATTTACTCACAGAGGGTTTTCTAATTGAGTGGGAGCTACAAAATGAATGGCACAAGGTAGAGAAATTTAACGGCCAAAATTATAAATTATGGAAGATGCAGATTGAGGATTATCTCGTATTAAAGAAATTTTTATTTACCGTTGGATGAGAAAGTCTAGACCTACAAAGATGGTTGATGAAGAATGGAAGATTCTTGACGAGAAAGGATTTGAGATCTATAAGATTGAGCCTAGAAACATCCGTGGCTTCCAATATTACAAGGCTGGCTTCTACAAGAGAGTTAATGAAATATCTTGCTAATTTATATGAAAAACCTAGTGCTTCAAATAAAGTTTATTTGATGAAGAAACTATTTAGTTCTAAGATGCATGAAGGTGGATCTGCATCTAGTCATTTGAATGATTTATGATCTATTGTAAATCAGTTAAAATCGGTTGCAATACCATTTGATGATGAAGTAAAAGCACTTTTACTCTTATGTTCTTTTCCTGATAGTTGGGATAACTTGGTAATGGTTGTTAGTAATACATCATCTGCTAATAATATTTTGAAGTTTGATGATGTGGTTAGTATAATCTTGAATGAAGAAATTCGTAGGAAGAGTACAGAGGAAACATCATCTGGAAATGCTTTGAATGTAGAAAGCAGGGGTAGGTAGAAGGAGAGATCCAAGAGTAAGAGTAATGGAAAATCAAAGTCAAGGGATAGCATATCTAAATCCATAAGTAAGGGAATTACTTGTTGGAAATGTGGAAAGAAAGGACATGCAAAGAAATATTGTTGGTCAAAGGATAAAGAGAACCAACAACCAGACAAAGGTAAAGAAGTAAATATTGCTACATTAGAGGTAATGCAAGATGCTCTTATTCTTTCTTTAGATAATAGAATTGAATCATAGGTTTTAGATTCAGGAGCTTCTTTCCATGCAACCCCTAATAAGGGTTATTTTAGAAATTATGTCCAAGGAAATTTTGGGCATGTTTATTTGGGTGATGATGAACCTTGCAGTATTATTGGTAAAGGGAAGTTTATCTAAAATTGTAGAATGAAAATACATGGGTATTAAAAGATGTGAGGCATGTGCCAAGCCTCATGAGGAATCTTATTTCTGCAAGGCAACTAAGTGAATCTGTTGCATGGTTACTTTTATAGGAGACTCTTGGAAAGTCACCAAGGGTGCTTTTGTTGTGGCAAGAGGTAAGAAGGTAGGAATGTTATATTTATCTACCTATATTATTCATTCATTTTTGCATTATCTACTTCAGATTCAGATGCATGCATGTGGCATAATCAGTTGGGCCATATGAGTCAAAAAGGAATGCAAATCTTAAAGGCTAAGGGTAAGTTATCAGATTTGAAAGATTTAGATCTTGATTTTTGTGAGCATTGTATCTTTGGAAATCAAAAGAGAGTGAGATTTCTCAAAGTTGGGGCAACTAAGGAGCATAAATTAGAGCTTGTACACTCAGATGTGTGGGGACCAGCTCAAGTAGCTTCTCATGGAGGATCCCAGATATGTTACTTTCATTGATGATGCTACAAGAAAGGTATATGTTTATTGCATTAAACGTAAATCTAATGTTTTTAAGAATTTTAAAAATGGAAATTCCTTGTTGAGAATAAATCAAATTCTAAGTTAAAATGCCTTAGATATGACAATGGTGGTGAATATTGTAACAAGGATTTCAATGATTATTATTCAAAGAATGGAATACATAGAGAAAGAATGGTTCTAAGAACACCATAAGAGAATGGTGTTGCAGAAAGAATGAACAGGACAATCATGGAATGTGCTAGAAGTATGAGGATACATTCTGGATTGCCCTTACAGTTTTGGGCAGAAGTAGTTGATACAGTGGTTTATTTGATTAACCGTGGTCCTTCAAGTTCACTAGATGGAGGAATACCAGAGGAAGCTTGGACCGAGAAAAGAGGTAGATCTTTCTTTTCTTAAAGTTTTTGGTTCAGAATCTTTTGTGCATGTTGATAAGGAAAATAGGAAAAAATTGGATGCAAAATCCAAGAGATGCACTTTCATTGGTTATGGATCTGGTGATTTCGGTTTTCATTTTTGGGATTTAAAGAATTCTAAAATTATTAGGAGTCGTGATGTTGAATGGAATGAAAAGAGAATGTACAGGATCAAATTTTGGTACCCAAGGATGAACCTGCTGAGAAGTTTGTTAATGAAAAATAACTCTCAGATTTAAAAGAATTACCGACAGGGTTACACAGTAACCGGTGTCGGTTGACCCTAACTCGGCACCAATTAGACAAACCGGTATCGGTTACAGAAGATCCAAACCGACATCAGTTAGCAGAATCGGCGTCGATTAGACGTGACCGGCGTTGGTCACTATCAGATTTGGATAAGAATGTTCAAGAGGCCCAAATTGATCCTCCGGTACCCCAAACTCCTATGAGAAGGTCACAAAGGGTACGTAAACTTCTAGAAAGATTTACACCTTCTCTATTTTATTTATTATTGACTAATAATGGTGAACCAGAGAGCTTTGAAGAAGTAATGCAGGATAAGACTCATGTTTGATGGGACCATGGCATGGATGAGGAGATGGACTCCTTAGAATAGAACCAAACTTAGGATTTGGTCAAGTTGCAGCGAGGTAAGAGAAAATTGTAGAACAAGTGGATTTATAGAATTAAGGAAGAAGAGGGTGGACAGAAAAGGTATAAGGCAAGGCTTGTAGTAAAGGGATTTACACAGAAAACATGTATGTATTGATTTTGGTGAAATATTATCTCCTATTGTTAAGATGACTTCTATTCATACTATATTGAGCTTAGTTGCAGTAGAGGATTTGCATTTAGAGCAACTAGATGTGAAGACGGCTTTCCTTCATGGTGATTTGGATGAAGAGATTTATATGCGGTAGTCACTTGGATATGAAGTCAAGGGTAAGGAGAAATTAGTGTGCGGAGTTGAAAAAGAGTCTTTATGGGCTCAAGCAAGCTCTAAGGCAATGGTACATGAAGTTTGATAGTTTTTATGCAAGAGCATGGTTACTTGAGGATGTGAATATGACCACCGTGTTTATTTTAAGAAGCTTGAAAATGGGAGCTATATTATTTTGTTACTATATGTGGATGATATGCTTATTACAGGATCTTGTATGTAGGACATTGGTGGGCTTAAAAAAGCTAGCTCACACATTTGCTATGAAGGATTTAGGAGCTGCAAAAGAATCCTTGGCATGTAAATACATAGAGAGAAAAATAAGAAATTGTATTTGTCTCAGGAGAATTATATCCACAAGGTGTTAGAAAGGTTCAACATGCAAAATGCAAAACCTGTTAGCACACCTATGGCTGGACACTTCAAATTGAGAAAAGATCAGTGTTCATCATCACATGAGGAGGTCAAATACATGACACGAGTGCCATATGCTTCAGCAGTTGGGAGTCTCATGTATGTTATAGTTTGTCTAGACCAAACATTACACAAAAAGTTATCCTATAAAATCGACAAGGGTAATTTTATAGATAACCATACCAATGTTCATTTTGCTCCCGAGAGGGTCTATTAACATTCAAAATGACTTAAAATTCCCTTCCGAAATCAAGTTTTAAGAACTTAGTCATTTTTCAGCTTTTTTAGGCCACAGCGAGCGCAAGAAATTTCATGTCAACATAGCTAAGCATGCGCTTTAAAAACATGCTAAGGCGCTAAAAAATGATGTCAACACATAAAAATATGTGCTAAGTTTATTTCCTTGACCTTTGGAAATGACATGTTGACATCATGAAACATGCGCTTAAGGTGCTAAAAGCTTTATGTTGACGTTAAAGAACATGTGACAAGGCGCATTTCCACCCATGTCAACACTTTAAAAAGTGCACCAAAGGAAAGTTGGTGAGGTAATAAATGCTATATTTTCCTATAAATATGCGGTTAACACCTATCATTTTCACGATTTGAAAATTGTGAAAAGTCTTTCTCTACGCCTGTCAGCTATCCCTGTCACGCCCGCATTCCACTTTTTGAGTTTGTGGACCCCAACGTCATCCTTCGTCCTTTGTTAAACCGGGTAAGTGGTTTTTATCCCTCACTATTATTTGTGGTTTTGTTTCTTGGTTGTTGGTGGTTTTAGGTTTGTTATAAAAAAGTTAAAACTAAAATGAATAAACTACCCCCATAAACTATTTGAACACCTTTTTCCTCCTTCCGGATCTACATGTCCGGAAGGCTCGCCTCCGAAAGAAACGCGAAGCCCATCTTCCCTACTGCAGACCTTGTTCTTTCTCTCTCTCATATCATCTAAAATCCAAATGCAAAATAAGAGAGAAATCAAAATCAAGAAATCGACCAAAAGGCCCAACAATTTTCCTTCGACGAATCTACATTTATGCTAGATCGCACAACAATCGCGCCATAATGCATTTCAAACCTATGTAGCATAAGCCCTTCCTGCGCGATCCAAAACAAATTGAAAAGCGCAGGCGCAAATGCAATGACAACGACATTATTTGTTGTGAAAACCAAATCCGTGTCGTAATGTAAAACCCTTAGTGCACTAGCTCTTTGTGCTATGTTTCCCATACTGCGCTTTGGCGCACTTGTCCTCGCATGCAACATATCCAAATCTGCGCCTAGTATAACACTTAACAAATCTTATAAAGGTGCAGGTGCATCCCAACCAACATCAACATTTGATGTTATGTCCTCCAAATCTGCCCACTATTTTCCTTTGGCGTGTTGAGCTCATTTGCAACACATTCCAAGATTGTGCCTTGGGTGCACCGAAAAGCCATGCAACACCATCTTTTGCAACACCTAGTTAAAGCAATTTTCCAAAGGTGCTGGCGCATGAACCTTAACACCAACACTGTATGTTGTGTGTTGCTACCCGCGCCCCACGCCTTTCTACTTGGTGCTGAAACCTTTTATGCAACACTCTCCAAAAGTATGCCCCTTTATAACCCTTTGGCATGGCTTTTCCCTGTCAACACAGGCAACTTTTTGCATGTCAACATCCCCAAAAGTGTACCCAGCCTAAGTTATAAGCCTCTACATCATGTTATAAACTTGTGCCTTGCACCTTAAGGCTTATCATTTATCATTCTACAAGTTTGTTAATATGGATAACATGATGGTTAACATGGCTCTTCTGTGTTGGGCCTCTTTGATTCTCTTTGCGGAACAACAACAACCATCCTCGAGCTCACACATGTCTTCGTCGAGCAAAAAGCCAACTAAGTCTAAAGGAAAAGCAAAGTTGACAGAGCAAGAAATGAAGTATAAATATCAAAAAGTCAAGATGCTTGACTCATACGCGGAGAGTGATCTCGATATCAGAGACTCCGAGCTTGGGCACATTGATATGGAAGACTTTTGGGCAAGAACGAACCAGGTCACTAGTGGTCCCTAGATGAACAAACTGGTAGGCAACAGGATTGCACTTTGTAGCTAGGCTGCCAGTAAGTGCTATTAATAACGAGTTCATCATGTTGGTGGCTCGATGCTATAACAAGGACACAAGATGTGTCGAGGATAAAGAAGGAAAGACAGTCATCGACCTAACTGCTCGTCACTTTGAAATAACTTTGGGCATCCCTCATCACAAGCAATACGTCGCCATCAGCCTTGAAGACTGCAAGAAGGCATGGGACGACAATGAGGATAAGTGTATGCAAATGATGAATGAGTTATATCTCAAGAACAAAAATTTGGTGAGCCGATGGCCTCAGACCATCCACCGCAGTGACTTCATGAGGAACTGAGTGATACAATCACCTTCTTGAGTAGAGTATATGGGCTTCCTAATGCCCATCATTTCCATAAATGGATGTTGAGGTACTTAGAGACCATGAGCAAGAATGTGCCTGAGTAGCATTTTGGCTAGGAGAGATCATCAGCGACACCATCTCTCAGCAAATTCAACAAGTCATGACAACTAGGAAGTTCTATATGAATTCCTACGTTGTATATGCTGCAGCATCAGTGAGAGATTTCATAGGCCTAGCTCGAAATGGGGTATGGCCTCAGGTCAAAATATATGAATACTACCCAGAGCTCAGGCTCAAGAACAACATCCCACAGTTCTCAAAAATCAATGACGCCTTCTTCTATGAGGTGATCTACCTATTGAGGCCAAATATGAGGCATGGTCGAACTAGCCCCAGTGTGGTCATTGTTACAAAGAAGTGGGAGGATTGTTCACTCAGTTTCCCACGTTCACATACCTCAGGGCGGTGAATTTTGAAGGTGAACCGACCAAACTACCAAGGTATGCAGGACCCAAGCTGATTCTCTTAGAGTTGTCAAGGCAACTAATCACATATCATGAGAGATGCATGAAGAGAAAGAAGGGAGGAACTCCATTCCCCCTTACAGTGGGCCGATACACTTGCACCACATTGGCCAAAGCCCAAGAAATGTATGTCGAGCTTGAATTGCTGAATCTAAGCAAAACTTCCTGGCCAGGCCTACTTTTGATTGCCGAAGTTGCCTCCCAAAGGCAAAAATTGATCCTATTCATGTCCCTGAGATTGAGGACATTTACATCGACCTGACACACGAGATAGAAATCAGGCGAAAGGATCACTCCAAGCTAGCTCTAGAAGAGATCAAACATTATGGCGTGGCCATCATTCCAAAAGGATTCCAAGAAACTGATCAATAAATTGATCAAGTTTACATACACACATATGGGGATGATTGGCCATTTGCAAAAATTGACAAAGCCAAGGCACCAAAGACCATCCAAGAAAGGGTCAAGCACACGTTGTGGCCACCAAATTGGTGCACAAAAATTGGTCTCATCTACCTCGGGGTAGATTTCACTTGCTTCTCCTTCAGGAAGAGCACCTCCAAGGCCGGCCCAAGTGCCAAAAGGAAAAGGGAAAGGCAAGGAGGGAGAATCAAGCCAAGAAGAAGCTCCTCAAATCCCTCCTGCTACGAGAGCAAGTGGTGGTGACACCTGGTTTCTCCGGGAAAAGAAGGAGAGACCACCGAAGTCTCAACGGACACATCCACTTAGGATGTGGTCACATTTCTGACCACGGAGGTACCCATCATTCCCTATTTTGCTCCTTCTCCTCCCCCATCGTTGAAGCATCTACCCCAATGGATGTTTCTTATTCTCTCCCTTCCTCCCTTCTATCTCCCACCTCTTCCATCTTCTCCTCTATCGCGGATCTGCTTTAGTGTTCCCTCCATCCCATTACTGAGATCCCTTCCACCTCCATAACCTTTTCTTCCCCTATAGTAACTCCGAGGCCCTACTAGCGTAGCGTGCGTTAGATTACTTGTCGATGCCACCACCAAGTGCCTCAACGTTCTTCCCTGCGGTCCCCTCAATTGCTTCCCCTTTCACTCCTGTTTCTTCTTTCATTCCCTCTACATCTTCTCCCCTAAGTCCAAGCTAGATTTCTGACCATCTGGGTCAACTCAAGAGAAAGGTTCCCATAGCACCCATGGACTTCTCTGTCATTCCAAAGAAGGGACCAAAGAAGCAAAAAGCTATAACTCACTTCTCTAAGAGTGTCTCAGGAGAGAGGGTCATGGAGATTGCATATCCTGATCCCACTAAAGAGAAGAAAGATCTGTCTCCTACAAACTTTACAGTGACCCAAGTCACGATGGGAACCTCATCTAAGAGCCTACAAGGAGAGGCTTTATCTGCAGTAGATGCCCTCTATAAGAAACTTCAAGAAGCAAAGGAGGAGAAGAGGATACTAAAGGAACAAAACAAACATCTTCTCCAAGCATTGCAAAGAATGGGCAACGCACCTCCTATGACTGCCACCAAGCCTCTGAAGTTCTAAGTCAAGACAAGATAAATGAATACACCAAGATTGGTGAACAAGGTGTGGCAATGTCCTCCTGGATAGAGTGAGTCCTCAGAGACAGTGAGGAAATAATCACAAAGTTCACAAAACTCTACCAGAGTATAGATCAAGCAAACAAGGAGCTACAGGTAGTAGCAGGATCCCTCTTCGAGGAGTTGGACAATGCTAGATTGCAACATGAAACATTTCAAGTAATGGTTGATTGCTCAGCCTAATGACCTATTAAAGGTCGGTGTCATTGATCACCCGCAGGTGCACAACAAAGCTCTCGTCGCTTTAGACTATCGGGTTGATCAAATGGAATTTATCCTGGAAAGGATAGATAAAATCAAGGAGGAAGCCCTGGATGCAAAACATCAAATGGAGCAGATGGTCATGAAGATGTCTCTAGGGATGCTTAGTAAAGCGTTCACCTTGAGGGAAGCAGATGAGACAATCCAACTCTTGAAGGATATCACAACTCAAGGTTTGGCGCCAGAGGTCACTTTTGACTAAGAGTCTATCAATAACCTTCTGGCTTGCCGTGATTTCATTGGATACTTGATCGAGGCATGCGACGAATACGTCGGGCTACCAAATAAGCTCAAAAATGAAAAGGAAACTTGCGAAGTCATTGGCGACCATTTCAAGGGTCCTGATCATAATTCACTTCAGATAATGATCAGCAAGTTTATGGAGTACCGAGCTCAGTATCACATCACCTCTCTCGATAAGAAGAAAGACACTTCGTTCAAGCAAAGAGATGATGACAAATAGTTTCTCTTCTTGTGTATGCTTGATCTTTTTGTAAAAATATTTTAAAAGTATGTTGGCATTTACGATGACATAATCCATGTTGCACCATGGGATGTTGCCATCCAAAAACTTGCCCAAAGTCAACTTTTGACTTTTTAGATATTTTGTAGATATTTTGTAAATAGTGGTTGGCTTCTTTTTGTCTTCTTCCTCCTTCTCCTTCTATAAATACTGGAATACTTGTTGTATTTCGAGTGGACATTTTGTATGAAAAAGAGGTGAAGAGAAAAGACTTTGTGCTTCCTTATGTAACAAAGAGATCTTAATATATATGTTAAAACTTTGTGCTCAATATATGTGTTATTTGCATCAGATCTTTCTTAAGTTAGATCTATGTTTCTATTATGTTGGATTCATTCTTTTTATTGTCATATGTTCATCAGTATTGCTTTGTTTGTTTATGTAAGTAAGTTTGGATCTGTTTACTACCAGCCCAAAGCATAAACCCTCCAACCTTTCTGTTTTGGAATTCATTTCTTTTCTCCCTTCAGATCTACCTTCCTCCATTCCTTCCCTCTTACATTTTTGTTCGCAGTTGGAACTACCTCTACTGGGATGAGATCCCAAACCCCTGAAGTTAGAATATTGTATATTTGCATAGATTCCTGCTTGATAGAATAGCAATAAACCAGTTTCGCTTTGTTGTCTCAAAGAGGGGCTATGCCCTGCACACTGTTGGCCTATTTCCCCATGATCTGTCTAACTGACAGATTTTCAAACCAACAATTTTTGTGACTCAGTGGGGATCGAACTAAGGAAATAATTTAAAAACTTTGAAAATCACTACCAGTTTGCAAATTTTAACTTTTTGTTAAAAATTAAAATTTTTGCAGAAGTGATCAAAACTGAAAATTTCCTTAGGAAAATCCATAGATCTAGACCAGATAGGAGCTTTTAGTTTGTTGAGTTTTTACAAAAAATTTGTATATTTCCGTAGATCTGAGAATCTAACATTTTCTGATATTTTCAAAACCTTGCAAAATTTAGTTCAAAGATCGAAAATCAGCTTTCTAAATTGATCCACCTTTTATCCTTGTTAATCTTTTACAAAAACCGCAATTGGTTGATAAAAGAGGATAAATTTAAATATTAGAAAAGTACATGCTACTGATTTTTGCTAAAAAATCAAAAAATCAGCAAGTACAAACAAAAATATTGTTGTAGATCTACTCTTAATTATTACAGATCTGAACGGGTATGTTGGTGGGTGAACAATTTACTCGTGGCAGAAGAGCTCATGGAGAAGTTGATCCAATCTTTGATCTACTTCAAAGGCACAATTTCAGTATCACTCAGCACGATTCGCATCACTAAGTTCAATGGATCGATCGCAAGAAGTGCCTCACCCCACGAAAGAGCCGGATTTCACAGGGTGCTTCGACATCCATTTGCAGTGCTCTTTTGCTAAGTGGAACCAGACTCCCCACTCACGTTCTTTTTCCTTTTCAAATGGCAGTACCATGGGGAAATGCCATGGGCCCTCTAGCACTTGCCATCTAGTTCACGCCCTCCCTCATGGAAATCACAAGAATTTCCCAAAGTTTGATGGGAGCGGAAATCAAAGCACGACATGTACATTACTACATTTATTATGTCATGTAGTATTCTAGATGTGACTCATGAGGATGTGTCTGTACGTCTCTTTCTCGAGACTTTGCAAGGGCCTGCATCAGAGTGGTTCCAGCATTTACCAGCCGGATCCATCACCAGTTGGGCCACATTACGGACTACATTTGAAGACAGGTATAAGCCTTCAGAAGATGCATTTGCATTACTATCAAAGATCACTCACTTGAAGAAGGAGGCCAATGAAACCATGCATGATTTTATCACCCGTTTGATTCAGCGATCAACCGTGTGTCTCCTACCATGTTGCCAACACTAGAAAATCAAAAGTGTTTCTTTGTAAACGCCATGAGTTCAAGAGTTAGTTTCTTGCTTTTACAAGAACAAATCGCCACCTTGGTTCTTGCTCAAGCTGCGGCCATTCGGATAGAGGACAACCTACTTATATCTAGCGAGTTAAGATGGGAGCCGTCAAAATCAAAGGCTTCACTCCTTCTCCAGCCACCTCATCCAGATCCAGCGTTCCAGAAGATGGCAAATGACTTGCTCGCATTAAATAAGCAATTAGCTCAAGCTTCTATCTACCACTCATGCAGGGATATCCCACAGAGGAACTTCACTCCCAATAGCGCCCCAAAGGCCGCATTTTCTTATTCTCTCGAGGTTAGCACTTAAGGCCCCTCTGGTTAATGCCTTGGTTGAGATCGAAGAAGATGAGCAAATTTATGAAGAACCTTCGTCGCAAGGTGAAGATGATCAAGATGTCGGTGAATCGACTAGGTGACTCTACAATCGGGTATATGGAATTTAAGGATGAGGAATCTGATGAAGAGGAAGGTACTCAAGGGTATGTAAGTGGACAGTCATATGTTATTTTCACCCGCTCACAAGGAAAAGAAGCAGAAGTTGCTGCTAAAATACAAAAGGAAAAGGTTGTATTAAATATGCCTCCAACAATCGCTAAAAGAGGTAATCCCCTTCCTACTCAACCTCCTATCAAACCTTTCGTAAAGAAATATTTTCCTCCTATTTCTCTCCTCCGAATCAACCTCCCTCCATTTCCATAAATACCAATACCACTCCTCTACCATCGCGAAATGAAGGACTCGTTCCTTTGTCAACACAACCCTTGGTGGCATTTGATATAGTCGATCATGCCAAAAGGACCAAGATCCAAATGTCTGAAGCTGAGTACCTTCAGTCTAACCCCGAGCAACTTGTTAGATTAACCAAGTATATTCAAATTCAAGCTACCATCTCTCACCCCATTTCTCTAAAAGGAATTCTTTCCACTCCTCCTGCATCCCGCATAAACGTTGCCTCGACATCCACATCAGGTAAAATTGAACCTTTTTATCTATCTCTCCTAATTAATGGTCACAAGTTAAGCAACTGCATAATTGATTCTGGAGCATCTGACAATGTCATGCCAGCAAAGGTCACCCATGCTTTGGGCCTCACACTCACTAAACCTTTCGGTAGATGTTACTCCATGGAAACCAAATAGGTACCATTAATAGGTCAGATCAAGGATGCATAGTTCACATTCACAACATTCCCTGAGAAAAGAGTAAAAATGACTATCCTCGTAGCTGATATTCCAGCAGCATATGGAATATTACTAGGGAGGAGTTTTTGACAGAGAAGTTGGTGGAGAAATCCATATGGACTGGTCCAAAGCCAGGATCCCTGTCAAAGGGGTGATGCAGACGTTGGAGCCTGAATCACAAAAGAAATATCTGGTCACCAACTCTGACGACCCCAAGGCCCAGATTCTCTTCGAATCATCAGGGATGGGGAATTACTTCTTGTCCACCGACTCGATAAGATGGAAGTTCTCGTCCAAGAGGAGGACCTCAACAAGATATGGACACTACAGTTTGATGGCAGTTGTGCAACAAGTGGGTGCGGTGCTGGGGCCATTCTGATATCTCTGAAGAGGAGATTTTCCCTCTTTCTTTTAAATTATAGTTTTTTAATACAAACAACACTGCTGAGTACAAATCTTTGCTACTTGGCATGCAAGCCTGAAAAGGAAAGGGGAATCAAGAATTTGAAAGTACAAGGTGATGCTGAGCTAATTGTTAATCAAGTGAAAGGGGTATACCAAGTAAAGAATGATAGGCTCATACACTACCGCAACATAGTGTGGGACAACATCGAGGAGTTTGACACTTTCTCAATCAAAGCAGTTCCACGAGCTCAAAATGACATGGCTGATTCTTTGGCCATCTAGGCCTCTCTCATGCTCCCTCACCCAGGGTTAAAGATGGACACATATACCATTGAGGTACTTTTCCACTCAAGTGTGCCAGATAATTGTTAGCACTAGCAGGTATTCAATGATGACAATCAGCTTATCACTTTTCTGGTAAAAACTGATAATTTTAAAGAGCTCCATTTTGATGGATCGACTTTTGCATGTCGTGAGTCTCTCATGGGCTAAGCGCAGAATCGATAGAAGGTCAGGGCATATGTCAGCTCAAGGGAAATAAGATCCCAAAGGTTTAGTTTCCCTGGAATGATTATTTGATAAGCATGACCGTTTTGTTAAGAAAAAGCGACAAGATAATCCTGCTCTTCTCCAGAAACTGAATCTATCAATTTGGGTACTCAAACATCCTCGGCCTGTGAACATCGGGAAGTGTTGTACACCCGAGGAAAAGTGGAAATTTGTCAAATTGTTGAAAAAGATATATGGATGTATTGGCATGGTCTTATGCTGATCTGAAGTCATTTAAGCCTAAGGACATTCAGCATGACATCCCACTAAAAGACGACGTCAAACCTTTCCGTCAAAAGCAAAGGCACTACAACCCCAAAATCTCAGGTACTATCCAGGATAAAATACAAAAGATGATGGATGCGAGAATCATTTTTCCAATTCATCACATAGTACAGGTTCTTAATATTGTGCTGTGTACGGAAGAAAAAGGTGAACTACACATATGCGTAGACTTTCGCAACTTTGAACCAAGCGTCCTTAAAGGACAATTATCCACTTTACCATAATGGATTAAGTTATATATGCGTAACGGTTTCGGAAGCTGTTGTCCATGCTCGATGGTTTTTCGGGTTACAATCAGATTAAGGTCATGCCTGAATACCAATTCAAACAACGTTCACCACTCCTTGGGGCACCTTCACCTACAGAAGATGTCATTCGGTTTAACCAATACCAGTGCCACCTTCCAATGAGCAATGGACTTCGTGTTCAAATGTATGATGGGAAAGGTCATCGTAGTTTACCTAGATGACTTAACCGCGTTCTCTAAAAAATGAAGTGATCACTGTGATCATTTGGAGCAAGTCTTGATTAGAGGCCGAGAGCACGAAATTTCTCTAAACCCTAAAAAGTCAATTTTTGGGGTCACCGAAGGAAAATTGCTAGGACACGTCATCAGAAAAGAAGGGACAAAGATAGACATCGAAAGAGTCAAGGCTATTCAGAGCCTTACCTTGCCCACAAGCAAAACCGGCGTTCACTCTTTCTTCGAAAAGGTAAATTTTCTCAGACGCTTTGTTCCTAATTTTTCTGAAAAGACTCGTCATATATCCAATATGATGAAAGGGTCACAAACATTCCGATGGAGTGAAGAAGGCAAGACATCATTCAAGGATATAAAAGCCTTCGTCACTCATGCACCTATCCTGGTATGTCCTGAATTCTCCAAGGATTTCATCATGTACAGTTATGCATCCGCACATACTGTATCGACTATCTTAATGTAGAAAAACTCTGAGGATGTTGAATCCCCGATTGCTTTCATGAGCTCTCCTCTAAAGCCTCATGAACTAAAGATGTCACAACTAGAAAAACATGCCTTCACCGTAGTAAAAGTAGTCAAAATTTTCTACTACTACATACTAAATTCTCATACAGTAGTCATTGGTTCTAGACATGGTTGTTAAGTCTATCCTAACTCAACAAGAGTTAGGGAGCTTACGGGGAAATTAGATCGCAAAGGTCCAAGAATATGATCTGGACATCGAGACCAACCAAGTTGGTAAGGGGTAAGGAGGCTGTGTCGGCTAATGGTTGAAAATGACCCGAGAGGTACTGAGGAGCAAGCGGCTCACGTTAATGAAGAATAAAGTGAGCAGGAGAAAGTGGATTCTTTACCCATGGTTCTGTTTTTCGTGACCAATGATGAATGGTATTTCGAATTTCTTTCTTTCTCACCTATGGAGAGTGCCCAACTCATCTAACCACTAAAGAAAAGTGAGCAGTAAAGCTCAGAGCCACGAGATATGTCATATGGGATGATGGGTTGTACAAATGCGGAATTGACGGCATTTTTCTGCGATGTGTTGATAAGCCACAATAGATAAGGTTGTTAAAGAGTTTTCATGATTCAGCCTGCGGTGGTCACTTCTCCTCATCGGTGACGGCACATAAGATCATTCGGGCCGGGTATTGCGGCCAATGCTATTTCAGATGCATTACCTTGGTAGCGAAAATGTGAACTTTACCAACAATTTGTTGGCAAACCAAAGTTGGCTGCATTTCCCCTCAAGCCCGTCATTATTGACAAACCATTCAGGCAATGGGGAATTGATTTTATTGGAGCACTCAATCCTCAATTGAGTGCTAGACATAGCTACGTCCTAACAGTGATGGATTACTTCATGAAATGGGTGGAGGCTATACCTGTCAAACATGCCACTTTTGAAGTTGTTTGCAACTTCATCAAGGAAAATATTATCGTGAGATTTGGCATTCCACACAAAATCGTTGCTGACAACGCTTCCAACTTCTCTTCATGGGAAGTTATTGGTTTTTGCTATGGATATGGGATAACCTTGGCTCATGCCTCTGATTACTATCCTCAGGGAAATGGTCAGGTAGAATCTAGCAACAAGAACCTAGTAACCATCATACGGAAGCTAGTTGATGAGAACCAGCGATCCTGGCACAAGTCATTATATGATGCTTTGTGGGCAGATCGTATCACTCCAAAGAGATCTCTCGGCATGTCACCTTTCCAAGTGTTGTATGGGACCGATGCCAAAATCCCTATCTCCACAGAACTCCCTACTCTGTGCTTGGCTCGAGCAATCGAAGATGAAACTTTTTAGAGTTCTCTGGAAAAGAGAATTATGTACCTAACAAAACTTGAAGAAAAATGAGTGAAATTGGTTGACAAGATCACATAACACCATAATCAAGTCAAGAGGTTGTTAGACAAGAAAGCTAGGCAGAGAGTTTTCCAGGTAGGGGATCTTGTCCTTCTGTGGGACAAACGAAGAGAACCGAAAGGTATGCACGGAAAGTTTAACTCTCTTTGGAGAGGGCCATACAAGATCAAGTAGCTCAATGGAGAGAATAGTTTCTATCTCTCATATCTGGATGGAGAACGAGCTCCCGCTTCCCTACAGTGGGCAACACCTAAAGATCTTCAGGAAGTAGAGCTTGCTCTCTTCTTTGTATAATTTGCTTTCATTGTGTGTTTGCTTTTTGTTTATTGTGTGTTCCCTTTCTTCCTTTTTGGTCGCCCTTGTTTTTGACTCTCTGTAACCCAATGGATAGGCACATGAAGACTGGGATTCTCTACCCCTAAGTTTCACTTATGGATAGTCCCCAGAAAGAGCCATTTGTTATCCTGTAAAATTGACAAGGAAATTTTGCAGATAACCATACCAAAATTCCATTTTGGTCCCCTGAGAAGGTCTATTAACGTTCAAAATGACTTAAAATTCCCTTCGAAATCAAGTTTTAAGAACTTAGTCATTTTTTAGCTTTTGAGTTGAGCACAAGAAATGTCATGTCAACATAGTTAAGCATGCGCCTAAAAAACACACTAAGGTGCTAAAACAATGATGTCAACACATAAAAATATGCGCTAAGTAGATTTCCCTTCGACGCTAGAAATGACATGTTGACATCATGAAACATGCGCTTAAGGTGCTAAAAGCTTTATGTCGACGTTAAAGAACATGTGCAAGGCGCATTTCCACCCATGTCGACACTTTAAAAAGTGCGCCAAAGAAAAGTTGGTGGGGAAATAAATGCTATATTTTCCTATAAATATGCGGTTAACACCTGTCATTTTCACGATTTGAAAATTGTGAAAAGTCTTTCTCTATGCCTGTCAGCTATCCCTATCACGCCCACATTCCACTTTTTGAGTTTGTGGACCCCAACGTCGTCCTTCATCCTTTGTTAAACCGGGTAAGTGGTTTTATCACCCTCACTATTGTTTGTGGTTTTGTTTCTTGGTTGTTGATGGTTTTAGGTTTGTTATAAAAAAAGTTAAAACTAAAATGAATAAACTACCCCCATAAACTATCTGAACACCTTTTTCCTCCTTCCGGATCTGCATGTCTCGAAGGCTCTGCCCTCCCAAAGAAACGGAAGCCCATATTCCTACCTCTTTGCCTTGCTCTTTTTCTCTCTCGTATCATCTAAAATCCAAATGCAAAATAAGAGAGAAATCAAAATCAAGAAATCGGCCAAAAGGCCCAACTATTTTCCCTTCGGCGCAATCTACATTTATGCTACATCACACACAGTCACGCCATAGTGCATTTCAAACCCATGTAGCATAATCCCTTCCTGCGCAATCCAAAACAAATACTTAGCAATTTCTTGAAAAGTGCAGGCGCAAATGAAATGACAACAACATTATTTGTTATGTAAACCAAATCCGTGTTGTGCAAGTAAAACCTCGCACTTACACTTGGCTCTTCGTGCTACATTTCCCATACCTGCGCTTTAGCGCACTATCCCCACATGCAACATATCCAAATCTGCGCCCAGTATAACACTTAACAAATCTTGTAAAGGCGCAGTGCATCCCAACCAACATCAACATTTGATGTTGTGTCCTCTAAATTTGTGCCTAGTTGTTTTCCTTTAGCGTGTTGAGCTCATTCGTAACACATTCCAAGATTGCACCTTGGACACACTTTGAAAAGCCATGCGGCACCATCTTTTACGGCGACCACTCGCTAAAGCAATTTTCCAAAGGCGGCGGTGCATGAACCTTAACACCGACACTTGTATGTTGTGTGTTGCCTACCCGCACCCCCGCGCCTTTCTACTGCATGAAACCTTTTATACAACACTCTCTAAAAGTGTGCTCCTCTATAACCCTTTGCCGCGGCTTTTCCCTGTCAACACAAGCGCACCTTTTTGTATGTCAACATCCCTAAAAGTGTGCCCAACCTTTTAAGCCTCTGCAGCATGCTATAAACATGTGTGTTGTGCCTTAAGGCTTATAGTAGCTCATTTTCATTCTGCGAAGTTGTTATTATGGATAACATGATGGCTGACATGGCTCTTCTGTGTTGGGCCTCTTTGATTCTCTTTGTAGAACAACAATAGCCATCCTCGAGCTCACACATGTCTTCGTCGAGCAAAAATCCAACTAAGTCTAAAGAAAAAGCAAAGTTGACAGAGCAAGAAATGAAGCATAACTATCAGAAAGTCAGGATGCCTGACTCATACGTGGAGAGTGATCTCACTATCAGAGACTCCAAGCTCGGGCACATTGATATGGAAGAATTTTGGGCAAGAACCAACCAGTCACTAGTGGTCCCTAGATGAACAAATTGGTAGGCAGCGGATTGCACTTTGTAGCTAGGCTGCCAGTAAGTGCTATTAATAACAAGTTCATCATGTTGGTGGCTCGATGCTATAACAAGGACACAAAATGTGTTGAGGATAAAGAAGGAAAGACGGTCATAGACCTAACTGCTCGTCACTTTGAAATAACTCGAGCATCCCTCATCACGACATGCATCACCATCAGCCTTGAAGACTGCAAGAAGGCATGGGACGACAATGAGGATAAGTGTATGCAAATGATGAATGAGTTATATCTCAAGAACAAAAATCGATGAGCCGATGGCCTTAGACCATCCACCGCAGTGACTTCAACGAGGAACTGAGTGATACAATCACCTTCCTAAGTAGAGTATATGGGCTTCCTGATGCCCATCATTTCCATAAATGGATGCTGAGGTACTTAGAGACCATGAGCAAGAATGTGCCTGAGTAGCGTTTTGGCTGGGGAGAGATCATCAGCGACACCATCTCTCAGCAAATTCAACAAGTCATGATAATTGGGAAGTTCTATATGAATTCCTACGTTGTATATGTTGTAGCATCAGTGAGAGATTTCATAGGCCTAGCTCAAAATGGGGTGTGGCCCCAGGTCAAAATATATGAATACTACCCAGAGCTCAGGCTCGAGAACAACATCCCACAGTTCTCAAAAATCAACGATGCCTTCTTCTATGAGGTGATATGCCTATTGAGGCCAAATATGAGGCATGGTCAAACTAGCCCCAGTGTGGTCACTTTACAAAGAAGTGGGGAGCATTGTTCACTTAGTTTCCCACGTTCACATATCTCAGGGCGGTGAATTTTGAGGGTGAACCAACCAAACTACCAAGGTATGCAGGACCCAAGCTGATTCTCTTAGAGTTGTCAAGGCAACTAATCAGATATCATGAGAGATGCATGAAGAGAAAGAAGGGAGGAACTTCATTCCTCCTTATAATGGGCTGATACACTTGCACCACACTAGCCAAATCCCGAGAAATGTATGTCGAGCTCAATTGCTTGAATCAAGCACAACTTCCTAGCCAGGCCTACTTTTCATTGCCGAAGTTGCCTCCCAAAGGCAAAAATTGACCCTATTCATGTCCCTGAGATTGAGGACATTTACATCAACCTAACACACAAGATAGAAATCAGGTGAAAGGATCACTCCAAGCTAGCTTTGGAAGAGATCAAACATTATGGCATGGCCATCATTCCAAAAGGATTCTAAGAAACTGATCAAGAAATTGATCAAGTTTACCTAGACACAGATGGGGATGATTGGCCATTCGCAGAAATTGACAGAGCCAAGGCACCAAAGACCATCCAAGAAAGGGTCAAGCACACATTACAGCGCACCGAACATTGGTGCAAATAGAATGGTCTCATCTACCTCGGGGTAGATTTCACTGCTTCTCCTTCAGGAAGAGCACCTCCAAGGCCGGCCCAAGTGCTAAAAGGAAAAGGGAAAGGCAAGGAGGGAGAATCAAGCCAAGAAGAAGCTCCTCAAAGCCCTCCTTCTGCTTCTGAGAAGCAAGTGGTCAACCTAGTCTCTCTAGGCAAAGAAGGAGAGACCACTGAAGTCTCAACGGACACATCCACTTAGGATGTGGTCACAACTACAACCACGGAGGTACCCACCATTCCCTCTTCCACTCCTTCTCCTCCCCCTGTCATTGAAGCATCTACCCCAATGGATGTTTCTTCTTCTCTCCCTTCCTCCCTTCTATCTCCCACCTCTTCCATCTTCTCCTCTCTCGCGGATCTATCGCCTAGTGTTCCCTCCATCCCATTATAGATCCCTTCCACCTCCATGACCTTTTCTTCCCCTATAGTAACTCTAGGCCCTCTACCAGCAGTGACGTTAGACTACTTGTTGATGCCACCACCAAGTGTCTCAACATTCTTCCCTGTGGCCCCTTCAGTTGCTTCCCCTTTCACTCTTGTTTCTTCTTCCATTCCCTCTACTCCTTCTCCCCTAAGTCCAAGCTGGATTTCCGACCATCTAGGTCAACTCAAGAGAAAGGTTCCCATAACACCCATGGACTTCTCTGTCATTCCAAAGAAGGGACCGAAGAAGCAAAAAGCTATAACTCGCTTCTCTAAGAGCGTCTCAGGAGAGAGGGTCATGGAGATTGCATATCTTGATCCCACTAAAGAGAAGAAAGATCTATCTCCTACAGACTTTATAGTGACCCAAGTCACAATGGGAACTTCATCTAAGAGCCTGTAAGGAGAGGCTTTATCTGTAGTAGATGCCCTCTGCAAGAAACTTTAAGAAGTAAAGGAGGAGAAGAGGATACTAAAGGAACAAAACAAGCATCTTCTCTAAGCATTGCAAAGAATGGGCAACGCACTTCCTATGAGTGCCACAGCCTCTTGAAGTTCTAAGTCAGGACAAGATAGATGAATACACCAAGATTGGTGAACAAGGCATGGCAATGTCCTCCTGGATAGAGCGAGTCCTCAGAGACAATGAGGAAATAATCATAAAGTTCACAAAACTCTACCAAAGTATAGATCGGGCAAACAAGGAGCTATAGGCGTGGCAGATCCCTCTCTAAGGAGTTGACAATGTCGTTCGCAACATGAAACATTTCAGGAAATGGTTGACTACTCAGTCGATGACTTATTAAAGGTTGGTGTCATTGATCACCCACGGGTGCACAATAAAGCTCTTGTCGCTTTAGACTATCGGGTTGATCAAATGGAATTTATCCTGAAAGGATAGATAAAATCAAGGAGGAATCCCTGGATGCAAAACATCAAATGGAGCAGATGGTCACAAAGATGTCTCCAGGGATGCTTAGTAAAGCGTTCACCTTGAGGGAAGTAGACGAGACAATCCAGCTCTTCAAGGATATCACAACTCAAGGTTTGGCGCCAGAGGTCACTTTTGACTAAGAGTCTATCAATAACCTTCTGGCTTGCCATGATTTCATTAGATACTTGATCGAGGCATGCGACGAATACGTCGGGCTACCAGATAAGCTCAAAAATGAAAAGGAAACTTGCAAGTCATTGGCGACCACTTCAAGGGTCCTGATCATAATTCACTTGCATAATGATCAGCAAGTTTATGGAGTATCGAGCTCAGTATCACATCACCTCTCTCGATAAGAAGCAAGACACTCCGTTCAAGCAAAGAGATGACGACGAATAGTTTCTCTTCTTGTGTATGCTTCGATCTTTTTGTAAAAATATTTTAAAAGTATGTTGGCATTTATGATGACATCATCCATGTTGCACCATGGGATGTTGCCATCCAAAAACTTGCCCAAAGTCAACTTTTGACTTTTTAGATATTTTGTAGATATTTTGTAAATAGTGGTTGGCTTCTTTTTGTCTTCTTCCTCCTTCTCCTTCTATAAATACTGGAATACTTGTTGTATTCTAGGTGGACATTTTTGTATGAAAAAG
Organism: Taxus wallichiana var. yunnanensis; assembly: GCA_018340775.1. Lineage (NCBI taxonomy): Eukaryota > Viridiplantae > Streptophyta > Pinopsida > Cupressales > Taxaceae > Taxus > Taxus wallichiana. The sequence goes on along the minus strand of CM031240.1, from coordinate 142,228,263 downwards.
AGGTGAAGAGAGAAAGACTTTGTGCCTTCTTGTAACAGAAGAGATATTAATATATATGTTAAGACTTTGTGCTCAATATATGTGTTATTTGCATTAGATCTTTCTTAAGTTAGATATGTGTTTCTATTTTGTTGGATTCATTCTTTTTATTGTCATATGTTCATCAATATTGCTTTGTTTGTTTATGCAAGTAAGTTTGGCTCTGTTTACTACCAACCCAAAGCATAAACCCTCCGACCTTTCTGTTTTGGAATTCTTTTCTTTTCTCCCTTCAAATCTACCTTCCTCCATTCCTTCCCTCTTACATTTTTGTTCGCATTTGGAACTACCTCTACTGGGATGAGATCTCAAACCCCTGAAGTTAGAATATTGTAGATTTGCACAGATTCCTGCTTGATAGAATAGTAATAAACTAGTTTCGCTTTGTTGTCTCAAAGAGGGGTTATGCCCTGCACACTGTTGGCATATTTCCCCACGACCTATCTAACCGATAGATTTTCAAACCAACAACAGCAAGTGGGAGTGGTGAGTAGATATATGGCCAATCTAGGTAAAGAGCATTGGAAAGATGTCCAATGGATACTCAGGTATTTTAAAAGGGACATCTAGCATGCAGTTATGCTATGGAGGTTCAGATATTTCATTATGTGGCTATGTTGATTCGGATATGGCTCAAGATTTGGATGGTTGGAGGAGCACTACTGGATATATTTTCACAGTAGGTGGAACGATAGCTAGCTGGATTTCAAGATTGCAGAAGGTTGTGGCTTTGTCTACTACATAGGTAGAGTATGTTGTAGCTACAGAGGCTAGTAAGGAGATGATATGGATGAGTAGGTTCATGGAAGAGTTGGGAAAGGAGAAAAGTAATTGTAAACTATTCAGTGATAGTTAGAGTACAATTCATTTGGCAAAGAACTCAGCATTTCATTCAAGAACGAAACACATTCAGTTGAGGTATCACTTTATACGACAGGTATTAGAGGATGGACAGTTGAATCTGGAAAAGATTCATACGAGCAAGAACCCTACGGATATGCTAACGAAGCCATTAGCAAAGGAGAAGTTGGAGCTACACTCCACTTCATTGGTCTTTGAGTTTGAGACTTGAAGAGGAAGAAACAAAGCTAAGGATCCAAGAAAGATGTTGATGGTATGGTGTAGTAATTACTCTCCAAGTGGGATATTTTTGAGTTGTGGAGCTCAATTAATTCAATTTAGCATGTAATAAAAACTTGCTAGAAAATACGATGAATCGTCGGTCAAGGGGAGACAGGACATCACCACCCAGACCGCATTGGTCGTGAAGGACCGACATCGATCGAGTAAGGGAGGAACCTAAGGCGGTGGTTAGGTCTAACCATCATCGATTACTCAATGCGAGGATGTTTTAATTAATTCTCGGAAATTAGATCTATTTTTAGCATGAAAGTATATCTATTTTTTGTAATTGCATGGCTAAGTGCCCTAAGTCTATAAATGACTATATACACATAAAGCTAGGGTTTAGAAATAAGTGATTAACAAGAACTAGATAGAACTTGCAAAAATTTGGTGAGAGAGAGAATTCGTGGTGATGAAGCAAAAGCTTGAAGAAAGAAAGTATTGTACATCTGAGAGGTGTGGAAGATTGTAAATCTTCATTGTATATCTTATCAAAGCTTTGGATAATAGATTGGATTGTTTCTTGGTGGATGTATCCCACACTGGGTGAACCACGTTAAATTTGGTGTTGATTTATGTCTCTTGTTTTGTATATTTCTTCTGGTAGAATATCCACTTTTATTTACATGTATGCTTAGATCTGATATATTGTCTGTACAACCTGTGTGCTAACCCCAACATTTATACCCTTCTCTTCTAATCAACACATCATAGGTATGTCCTACACAAGTTATTTAAACAATAAATCTCAAAAATATATTAATAAACTCATACATATTCATAAAATGGACCCATGTAGGTCGGTCATGCTCAAACACACCAAACAAGCTCAAAATAGCTCAAAACCCCATCACCTGATTCATCAAAGACCACAAACATCATCACCATGATTAGTCAAGCTCCCAAATTACTCACACATGTCAAATATGACATAAAAACACCATCCATGGTCATACATTAGTTTGCACCAATAAAAATTCTTCATAACACTACCAAGAAGGCTCATATCCTTCTCAAAACAGTTGTTTCCAGGAACCAATCTTCACCTATCATGTTCTAGATCACACCATAAAGCATCTCGAACTCTACCATGTAACCAAGAATTGGAAATACCTGACCAGTAGATCAAATCCATGATTTATATAACTCATGAAACATCCACATGTAAACCACACTCACTTTCCTCTTCACCAAACCGAGCTACCCATAAAGTATTTTTGAAACTCGTCTTGTTTGCACCCTTTCTCGCCATATCCAAGACCTGAAAATGCATTCAGAGAGAAAAAATGGATCCTTATTCACTCTCAAACTTATATTATGAATCAACCAATCCAAAACACTTTACTTTTGCCTCAATCTTATAGCAGAGAGAAAGCATGTCCTAAAAACAAGCAACCTTATTCTTCACGAACCGAGTTGGATGACATACTAAATCATCTTATCATAAAACAAACCATACACCATTGGAAATATATATGAATCCTATTTCTATAAATATTTAATTTTGCAACTCGAAGTGTAAGGCCTTGAACCAGTCAAACTCTGCAATTGCTCGTTTAGGCTTCAGGACTCAAGAACTAGTCTTGAGGTCAACTTTCTCCATCACCTCCAAAATAACTTCCAAGCTTAACCAAAGCATGGAACACCCTTAGACATGTTTTATAAGCACTCAGAAACCTTCAAAAAGCATGAATAAACTCAAAACAATCATCAACCTCATAAAGCTACATAAGACCTTGGTTAACTAGGCATTTTCCGTTAAACTCCAAATATCATGCCATAACTTGTTCATACCTTATAAAAATCAACTTTGATATATAATTGGAATTATATCTAAACCAGGATCACAAAAAAACTTTAACCAGTCTTAATCGCACATGTAGCTCCTGCAATTCCACTTTCACCACAAATTGCCCAAAAAACTAGTCTTCATGAATAGGGCACACATTTCCCTTTAAGACATGAACCATGATCTGAAACTATCATGGACATCTATAAAAAATATCATGCTAAAAAATGTCAATTTATTCATCACTTTCTTTAGACAACTTTGCCTAAAATTGGACATCTTCATAAACATGCATTTTTTAGTGAAGCCCACATATAGTCACATGCTTTAATTTACCTTTCTAGAAAGCTGGAGGGGTCCTATATAACTTCCAATAATAAATTTTGTAAAACCAATCAAGATATGCTCAGTATACTCCATTTTCTCCAAGTCACTTTGAACTAGGGTTTAACTAAAGTTTGAAAACAATTTATCTTCTTAACGATCGTTCATAAAAATGTGACAATCAAACCACCTAATTGTTTTTGGAAAATATTCATAATTACATTTAAAAACATCCCTAATATTCTCTAGGTCCCGTGAAAAAATACAATCCACAACGAGCATCAGAAGGTCAACTTTTACCTCAAAATCACACTCTAGAACACCCAATTTTGCCAAAACTGATGTATCTTGCAAAATATTCTTCAGAATGACCTGAAAATTGTCATGAAGAATCATGAAAAATCATATAACTACTAAAACTCACCATCTAGTCAAATTATTTTGAATCTCTCCATCCATAGAACTTACCTCTATTATCATGTTTGTTCTCCACCTTGTTGTTTCCCAAGGACCTCATACATGCACTATACCTCTGAGTTATGACCTAAAACTCACCATACATGTCATATACCATACTGCTACAATTCTCCAACAAGATTACCTTAATCCATTTATCAAATCACTATACCATATTGTATGCTCTAGGACTATGAATAGGCCTAGAATGACTATTATAACCCATGACATCACATGAACTGACCTTGATGATTTCTTATAGACTCATTAACACCTATAACACTATTCTAGGACCATGTTTGACCTCACGAAAACCTTCAACCAACACTAGATAACTCATACGGTGACTATGCGAAGCTAAAACATGTTTGAAGACCTCGTAGAACACCACCAAACATGACACTACCAATCAACCTTCATGATAGACACTGAAAGACACCTCATAGAGACTAAAATGTCATAATGAAACCCTTTTTCCATCAATGGAATTAAAATCAATGACAACATTAAGACATGATGGACAACAATCTCCCACTTTTTCATTAATGGCAACCATCTTCAAAAACATTGATGGCAACCTCAAGACAAAACACATCTACATGACCTTATTTCCATGCTTGTGATGCTTCTCTCCCCCTTTGACATCTATGAAAAATGCTACAACGACAACCATACATGGAAAATGAAAACTCAAAACTAGACACAATGGAAACAATGCAATGACAAACTTACTTGCTCACAAGACTCCTCCTTGGAATGCACTCTCTTTTTTGACCTTCATCAACAATAATAAATGATCCAATAGATCTAATAAAACATGCAAACTAGCTCCTCCTGAATTTATATCCTCTTCACTTTGTCTCCATCTTAGAAAAACATCTCTCTCTAAGCCTGGACCATTCTTGCGAGCACCAAATATGCCTTCATATCTAAACAAGACACCATATATAACTAATGTCCCTAAATCTCATCTTCATGCAAAAGTGACAAACTTATCCATGACCTAGAAGCCAATAAGCATCATGATTTAATTCCTTATATATCCCCTTGACTAGATAACTCCATATTCGAATAGACAAAGAAAAACTAAATGTTCATACCTTTATCAATCATCATGAATATGTGTCACCATAAGTGCCTCGGTCATAAGGCATTAAATCGGTGTTAATAGCCTTGTTTTCATGTCAATATACCCGTTTGAGCTTATAGTAATCTCCCTTGTAAATTGTGCATGCAAATAACTAACAACTCTATCTAAAAATCTTGTTTTTCACATTGAAAACCTTCTAGGGGTTTGAAAATTCCTTGTATGGGACATGTTGTTGCTCTGAGGTTTGAAATGTGTCATGGGGGCCTTCATAACTCCTCATGGGTCTAAAATGCCCATCGTCAGCAAAAAAGCTTGTTTGCCTCAACCAAAAAATGACTCGGGCATGTGAAAAGCACCCAATACAATTAGATCCAAGCAATATAGGTCATGTGGGCCCAAACAACATCCATTGTAATCAAATCCGAGGATCTTGAAGGTTGTTCCATGTCTATGCAGGAACATGAGCGAGCTCAGGCATCATGGCACAAGAGAATGCCTTATGGTGAGCCGAACTTATGGATCCTACCACACCGATCCAAGTTCGTGTTTATTGAAACCAAAGAATTAGATCGAACCTTCAAAGCAAAACCTAGATCTTTGATCAAACACCGTAACTCAATAAACCAAGGCACCACACAAATTTCTCCAAGAAAACCCATAATGTTTTTAGAATATTTTATAAACCATTGAAATTTACACCAAAACTCACATGTGTACTAAATCGAGAGAGTCAAATCTATTTGCCCATGAATTATTAGTTTATAGATGAAGTATTCGAACACCGTAAATAACTCAATAATGGCAAACATTTCACTAGAACTACTCTGATACCATATTAGTGTTTCTAGATATTTGATGAAAAATGAATGCATGAGTAATTATAGAAATTGAAATAACTAACAATAAGATGCAATATGATGAAAAATCACAAGGCACGAATGACTCCAAATCAACTCAATGCTCCATGCTCCATATTCCCCATGAGATAGACTAATGCAATTCAAGTACATATAGGTGGTGAATGTGTAACCTCCTCCTAGATTAGTGGGGAATAACTCTCACTAACTGATACTAGAAGTAGAGTTGACTCCACACAACTAGTGAGTTAATTGAACACAACTGGTAAGCTAACTCAACCTAACTGGTAAGCTAACTCAACACAACTGCTACAACTAAGCAAGCATATCCCATGAGTGTAGGAAATATCCAAGTAAATAAACAAATACAAGGAAAATAAATATCCTACACTAACATCCCCCATAAGCACAACTTAGGTGGGTAGTGAATAAGGAAATTGGGTCCCACAATAAGGCCTAATGAGGTACCCACGTACAATGAAAATGTCTCATAAGGAAATAAGGAGAAAACATAGTGGGAAAAAACTCCCCCATAAAAGAGAGACACAAAACTCGCTCAAGAAAAATGGAGAAGAAGAAGTAGTGTCTCTCAGTAACTCAGCCTAATGAGGTGCCCGCGTACAATGATCATCCCCAAAGTAGAGAGAGAAATAAGTGATGTTAAGAAGGTCCCCTAAGAAGAGTGTTGATGATGTGGTCCTCCGCATAAATGCGAATGAATCCACGTGCACCAAAAATGTTCACGCCTGGGAAGGACAGAAAAGGAGCACTGAAAGTCATCCCACTCCACAAAGGAAGAATAAGCCTGTAGTACTTTGATCTCTGCATCTAGTCTACAACTAAAAGGTGGCATATGTCTGAAAATGTGTGCACAAAATGCAATAGTAATGCCACCTTTGCAAAGTATATGTGTGTATGAGAGAGAAGATGGTGGGGGTAATAACCCTCACAAAGGGATCCACAAGAAGAGGTGGATAATGAAACATATTTGAAATAGTGGAAGTGACAAATGTCCCAAGGTGGGAACTCCCAACGAGAGAGATGAATGGGTCCTCCAGAATGTGTGATGGCTCAATCAAAGCATATTCCTGTAATGCAACACAAGTATAATATGCAAATAGATATATCAAGTCGGGCAGATACTCGTCCCAATGGGGTTGCTCAATGAGAGCAATGTCTGACAAGAATGTATAAACATCACAACATGAAGTAGGAGGAGAAGACTATTGTGAAGAGCTACTAGAAGTCCAAGATGAAGCAACGTTGCACTCAAAGGTAGAAACTGGTGTATGTGGAGTTTCATCAATTGAGAAATCAAGATGCAATGGAGCATGAGAGGCAATGGTCACATCTATCTCAGAGGAAGTTTCTCCAATAGAACATTGTTGCAAAAGAGTGAATGGAAGCATGAACATGGGTGACAATGAGCTATGTGGAGGCAATAATAGGGAGAGTGTGCTCAATAGCAAGATCTTGTGGTGAATGGTCAACATGGGACTCATGAGTAGCAACATGTGTAGAGGAACACTCAACAATGAAAGGGATGTGAGAAGGGGGAGAATCTATGGAGGCACTAGAGTGGTCCAGGGAAGTGTCACTCTCAGATGGTGAAATAAGGTTGCCATACAACTGTCGGATAATGGTCCAGGTAGTGAAAGGCCACTTAGTGTGCTCGAACAAATGCAATGTATCCATATAAACAATAAGACCGAGAAGGTCATAAACCTCATCATTGTGGTTAAACCACTCATACTTCTGTAGAGGCTCATTAAGCTCATGAACAAGACTATGAAGGTAAGGAAACAAATCGTGCATAGTGCAATGATTGATAATGCCTGCCTTATAAAACAAAAAGTTCCCAGAGTTGAGCATAACAAAATAACGGTGAAAGTGAAACTCCATAATGCAGATAAACCCCAAAAATATCCCAGATGGCACTTTATAACTTAGTGCGAAAAGTAAATCTCTCCTGGGTCCCATGTAACAGCATTGTCGCTAATCTTTCTACCTGGCCGTCCTTTTCCACCAACTGCCTGTTCAGATCTATCTGGCATGTCAGCCCTTATTTTTTGCTCTGGCATATCTGGTGGGAACGAAACCTGCGTCTCTTTAGGGAGCAAGCGGTTGAGCTTCCTACCTTCCTTTCTAAGCTCGAGGTGGCCATTTTTGAATGTGTTAGTGCGAAGTGTCCCTCCTTTTCCTCCTTCTCCTCTAAGGATTTCTCGATTCTCCACAATTGGCCGTTTATTAAACTTCCTAAACCTGGATCAATTGTTCGTAAAGGGCTCTCTCAAATTGAAAAGATGATTCAGGAAGAAAACCAGGTGGCATCCTCCTCCAAAGGGGCACTAGAAATTAAACTTCGACGGAGCTTCCAGAGGCAATTAGGATTATCTGGAGCTGGCTGCATTCTCAGAGATGATCGAGGACACCTCATCAATGCTGGATCCTTCCCTCTCAAAGAGGGCACTTGTAATACCGCTGAAGCCCAGGCTCTTCTCGAAGGGGTTAAGATGGCAGCACATCTTGGTTGTTCAAATTTATGTATCAAAGGGGATTCCCAAATCCTTATCTTCGCTGTTTCCAGAGGAGCCTCCCCGTCGTGGAAGTTGAACCTCCTCATCCCTCCCATACTACATTGGCTAGGTAAATTTCATTCCTGGAATATTTCCCATAATTACCGGGAAGCCAATCGGGCAGCGGACTTCTTGGCTAACTTCGCTATCGACAACCCTTCCGCTTGCATTTCCTCCAGCGATGCTCATGTTTGGCAGGGTTTTTCCCTTCTTCTCTCCCAAGATCGAGAGGGTACTTGTGGGTAACCTGTCAGTGACTCCATAGCGTTTGGCAGTTCCCTCGTGCGTGTTGTCTTCTCCCCCTTCTTTCGTGGCGTTCTTCCTTTCTACTGATGCACTCCTACACGAGGTTCTGGCCCCTTCAGTCATGTCCGCGCTCCCCCTTGTCTGCTCTTTCCTCCCGGGGTCGCTTCATCTCTTCTCTCACACGCTTCATGTTCCTTTATTGCCGCTTTCCAGGCTTTATTCTTTCAGCTCTTGTTGGCTCTTGTTCGGTATCTTCTTGCCGCTATGCCCTTCGTTGGCTTCCCTTTTGTGGCCCTTCGGGGGCAGTTCCGCGAACTGGCCGACGTCTCAGCCATTGACAGGCGCCGTCTTATTCAAATTTTCTACGTCTGAAGAGGCCGAAGCCATCGAAGCTATCTTCGAGATTCCTACTGCTAATTCTGATATGTTATTCGCCCGGACTGATTCTGACATAGCTTCCGCTTTCGTCTCTTTCTACCTGCTTTGCTTCACTCTAACACGACGGATGTCGAACGGGTCGCTTTGGACCAAATCTATGCAGTTCACTGCGTCGGCCTTCAAGAACAACTCGTTGATTTCTCACTTCCGGATCCACTTTGTTGTGGGTGGAGGAAGTCGACGAGCTGGCCATCGGTTCTGGTCGGGACATCCGTTGGCTCAGTGGGCAGTACAGAGATTTGGTCACTTTCGCTCAAAACTTTCATCCATCTTTGGACCAGCGCTTTCTTCCGGAGGTCGATATTGAAGCGGCCCTCTATCCTCTTCATTCCGCAGTGGATCAGTTGAACGCACTTAAGGATCGTGCTCTGCCAGCCTTCAATTTCTTGTTGCATGCGGCCTCTTCTCGCGCTGGCCCTTCTTCTGGTTAACTGGTTGTAGCCCTCACCCTTTTCGTGGCGTGTTTGTTACCTTTGTCTCTGAATCCTCTTCTTCCCCTCGTTTTCCATTTTCTTCTACCTCCTTCTCTCCACCCGTCTTCCCTCTTCTCTCCTCTTCTTCTTGTTGTAGGGTTGGGGTCCCTCTCCCCACCGGTTCATAGCTCCGGTTAAAAGCGTTTACCAATAAAAAAAAAAAAAACTTAGTGCGAAAAGTACAAGTCTCTAATGAATTTTGCAAGAACCCCCAAAATGTGGCACTTTATAAAGTAGTGTGTTTACAAAAATAAATGAAGCCATCATGTAGAGCATGAGAAAACATGCACTTTTAAATAAAACAATGCTCAAATTCGAGCTACCGATCAAAAGTTATAACAAATACAATTTCTCTGTAAATAATGGCTTATTTAATTAATATTTTGCAAACTGATTAAAAATGCCAGAAATGAGAGGAAAGGGGGTCATGTGTATACTCGTTGGAATTAGAAAAGAATGAAGAACACAATGGTTTAATTTTTGAGGGGGAATTGGCCTCCTGCCAACTCGGGCCTCACCCTTCATCTTCATCAGGTGAAGATACAAGTTTTAAAAACCACTTAAATTCACTTTAATGCAATAAAACCAAATTGACTTGCATTCCAAAGTGATAAAGGATTAAATTTTAGAATAATAAAACTTCAAATTGGATAATACCGTCATTTTTCCACTTAAACATGGGGTCCACTAATGAAAGGAGAATACATTGTAGTGATTTAGGTTTAAGGAAACCTAAAAAACATAATGTTTTGTTGTTGTTTGGTGTTGTTGAGTACCACCATCCAAGGAAAAGACAATGGCGAGAAAACTAGGGTGTGTAGGAAAAAGGAAATGTCATTGGAAGGATTTTCTAGGCCAACGAATGACTGTTTATGTCATCCACACCCACCTCCGTAGCTCGCACGCGCAGCTTTGGGGTACCAAACACTTTTCGGGGGTTTGAAAAGACCATGTATGGACCGTCTTTGCTTCTCTGAGAGGTTTCTGAACGTGCCATGGGGGCTGCATGACTCCTCATGGGTCTAAAATGGCCATCGGGTCAACAAAAATCCCGTTGCATGCCAAAAATGCCTCAACCTAGAAAAAATGCCTCAAACATGTGAAAAACGCCCAATGCAATTAGATCAAGCAATACAAGTCATGTGGGCCCAAAAAGTCTATTCCAATAAAATCCGGGCATCTTGAGGTTGTTCCAGGGCCTATGCGGGAACATGAATGAGCTCCGGGCATCATGGCACAAGAGAATACCCTGTGGTGAGCCAGAACTCATGGATCTTGCCACACTGATCCAAGTTTGTGTTTGTTGAAACCAAAGGCTTAGATCAAGCCTGCAAGGCCAAACCTGGATTTCTGATCAAACCTGCAATGCAATAAACCAAGGCACCACACAAATTTCTTAAAAAAACCCCTCTTTTTTTTAGAATATTTTATAAACCCTTGAAATTTACACCAAAACTCACACGTGCACTAAATCAAAGAGTCAAATCTATTTGCACATGAATTGTTAGTTTCACAGATGAAGTATTTGAAAAATGTAAATAACTCAATAATGGAAAACATTTCACCAGAACCGCTCTGATACCATATTAGAGTTTTTTGATCTCTGATGAAAAATGAATGCACGAGAAATTACAAAAATTGAAATAACTAACAATAAGAGCAATATGATGAAAACTTACAAGACACAAATGACTCCAAATTAACTCAATGCCCCATGCTCCATATTTTCCATGAGATAGGTGATCGATACAAGTCAAGTACATATAGGTTGTGAATGTGTAACCTCCTCCTAGATCAGTGGGGAATAACTCTCACTAATTGATACTAGAAATAGAGTTGACTCCACACAACTAGTGAGCTAACCGAACACAACCGGTAAGCTAACTCACCTAGTTGGTAAGCTAACTCAAAGACAATCAAGCTGACTAAGTAAACCTATCCCATGAATGTAGGAAATCTCTAAGTAAATAAACAAATACAAGGAAAATAAATATCCTACACTAACAATCTTTGATGCGGATATAATATCATATTACATGCATTCATCAAGATAAGAATGACACCATACTCCTTTTTCCTTGCTAACGTGACCTTACCAACTAGGTATCTTGATTGTCATAGACCTACCACATGCAAAATGTTAGGGTTTTTAAACTTCAAATGACCTCTTTCTCCCTAAATCCACTTAAATCCATCCACACACAACCCTTAGAGAATATGTAAAGATTTTCGTGTCTCAATTTTCATGAAATTGGTCTCAATTTTTTGATCCTATAAAAACCCTAGGGAGGGTTTTGAGCATCCCTAGAACACTCAAATTCTTATAGCTTGATTTCTAATTGTTTACAAGACTTCAACCTTCATATCCAAGTCTTTCTCACTCCTCTTTAAGGTCCTGAGCAACAACCGAAGGGTTTATCAATGCAAATATCATCAATTTCAACCACAAACCATACTTCAAACACCTTATATCCACAATGATTTTTGACAATTTAGCTCATTACAAACCACAATCTCTGCCAACATTTTTCCTTATTTAGAGAGCCAACAAGATATTTCATTTCAAGGAACCATCAAAACGTCACATTTTGTTTCTTGAGGTATCAACACATCTTAACATAAGGATGCCAAAAGGGGATCAGTGCTTCAACTTGTTCTTGCGATAACTCGTAACATCATTAACATCAACTACTTAAATCTTGTCATCTACCCTCATTTCAAGATTTCAAACATGTTGCAAAATTTTAGACCTATAGCACCTTCTATAATCCCTATTCTTAGATGATCTTGATAGTTCATCAAATCTTGTGTAACACTCCTTCAAGTACACCTCGGGATCGAAACATTTGACTCTTCTTCTTGGATAATTGGCTAATCTTCTTACTACTTATCAAGACTTTTGGATGCACAAGACTTCAAGCCACTTTCATACTCCATTTGATTTCAATCAACAACTTAGCATCTTATTGCATTGACATTCTCGGACCTTCTTGGGATTAATCACCATGATGTAGCATCCATGATGTATGATCACTCTTACATACATCTTCGGTGGGTCTTAAAGACAAGTGACTCGTATCAAACTTGCATACCTGAAAGTACCATCAAAAGTACCTTTCTACAAACATTCTACTCCATATTTATCATTGAGAGTTATACTCCCCCTGTCTCCTTGAGGCATTTTAACTTTGCAAGTCATGAAATGTTATCTCCATCTTGAATCTCTTTTACTAGTTAAACTTGTCTTCTTTGATACTCAAAACCCTTCCTTGAGCTCATAAGTCATCCTATAAGATATCCTTTACTTGACACTTCACAAATTCTTGACAATGCACGCGCACACACACACACACACAATATTGCAATACTTTGAATAACATAGATCAAACAATATGACCTTAAGTGGACATGACATATCACACTAGAATCGGGAACATCTATTGATACTTCATATATTTCTAAGACACAAATAAACACCTCATGGAACACACATCTACACAATAATACACTCGTCAACTAAGTATGAAGAAATACACCTTGATATATCATACCTTATCCTTGATGATACACATTTGACACTTTTAAAGAAAGAATCATTTATGAATAGTATAAGACACATACTTTATAACAAGATCTCAGCAAGTCTTAAGATGACATACCTCACCATACATATATTAACCATCAAGACAATCTTGATGACCTTAAAAATCTTAACACATACTTTATAACAAGATCTCATCAAGTCTTAAGATGACATACCTCACCATACATATATTAACCATCAAGACAATCTTGATGACCTTAAAAATCTTTTAGGGATTAGTAGTTCATTATACTACTTAGGATTATAGACCAACACAAGACTTCATCTATTACAATCCTCTATGACATCATTCTTAGACCAAAACTCAACAATCTCACTTAGTATACTTAGACTTATATTGACAAACTTAGTTCGTAGTAACACAAAAGACTTCCCTTTGATGATAACATGACAAAATCAGACACCTACAAGTAACAAGAGCTCAAAAATACATGGACATATCACATATCATACCTTATCACTCTTGAAGTTTCCTAAAATCCTAGCCTTCTTAGCTTCTCATGTACATGAGAATGGATGGAAGATAGACACATATGATGTTCCTCAGATATTTCTTCTTCAACCAAAGCAAACATGCTTCCTTGATTTTATTTGGGCTTGTTGACTTTGTTTTCCACCTTGATAACACTAGAACCCTCTTTGACATACTTCATGTGATCAATCTTGAACACCTCTGATTTTGAAGTATCCTTCTTAGCTTGCTTTGAATCTTCAACTCTCACATTCTGAGAATTAGATCTCTTGACCTCATTTATGGGACTGATATTCCTCTTGAACACTCTTCCATTTTTCCCATTAGTAGCTTGAAACCTGCTAATAACTCTCAGATTTTCACCTTTGTGACAAAATATTTTCCTCACCGCTTTGCCTCCCGTAGGATTCTAAGTGTGTCTCGACTGCAGTGTGGCTAATCATCAATGTGTCCTTATTTATGACACTTGAAACACACAACACTCTTCCAACTTCTAGGCTCAAATATACTTAGGTTCTAACCACAATCCTTAGCTCTATGGCCATACTCACAACATGAATAACATTCACCTTTGAAGATACTTTCACCATTCTTAGAAGACCTTCTTTTGCAATCTTTATCTCTGTGTCCAAAATCATGACAAACATAACAATAACCATTGAAAGAAGCACCATACCTAGCAACATTAGGTTTTCTAATAGAGTTAGACCTTCTTAAATCAGTCCTCTTTGTCTCCTTCATGTTTGATTGAGTGCTTGGACCAACTTCTTCATCATTCTCCTTTTGCTTTCCTTTGAAACCTAGGCATGTCTTGTCATTAAAAAATCTTTTTCTCTCTAAGATCCCATCAAGGGATTCAGAACTCTTTTCTAACCTATCATACACCTTCAATCTGTTGGATGCATCTTCTAAATCAGATTTTAGGGCCTTCAATTTTTCTTTATACCCGAAACAAGATTCTTCCTTTGATTGCTTAAACATGATCTAGCTCCATGAAACTGATCGATCTTGTATATTATAAATCAAAGACTCAACAACTTCATACTTCCTTCTCAAGGCTACTTCAACATCTTAAGATTTACCCATTATTTGTGCTTTAAGGATCTCCTTCAAGTGATTAAACTTGCTTCTCAAGGACCCGCTCTAATACCAATTGTTAGAAGTACAAGAGATTGAGAGGGGGTGAATACATCTATTAAAACTTTATTCCATTTACATCCATCATTAATTATCATTCATATAACCTTTCAATCAAGCATTAACCATATGTGTGTTTACTTAAGAATTGAATAAACATACATAATAACAAGAGCAAGAGTGTAAACAAAAATAAAATTTAAGTGGGAAAACCTAAAGGCGAAGACAACCCACTTTGAAGCTCTACTTATATTACAAAAAATAAACATATTTAGTGAAGCACCAACCCCTAATTTAGGGAAGCACAAAATCCACAAGGACGATGAAACCCCATAAGATGATAAAGCACAAAATCAACCATCTGAAGATGAATATATCTAAGTATTGTTGCTTCCATAACTGATGGAGATCACAAATTCAGCTCACACTTCTTTAAATCCTCATTCTCTTAACTCACTATTTCTTCTTCTTTCATGGACTTGATTTGGCTTCAAAATATTGCATTCAAGCTCTCTAACCTTCTTAATATTTTTGCACACATCCTAAAATTTAGTTTGATACCATTAATCAAATTTATCTTCCTCACCTAGGTCGAATTTTCCCTCCTAGCTCAACTAGTTCAAAAATGAACTAAAACATTCACTTTATACCCTTCTCTTCTCATAAACACATCATAGGTTGGTCTATACAAGGATTTCAACCAATAAAAATAAAAAACACATCAATAAAATAATACATATTCATAAAATGAGCCCATGTAGGCCAGCCATAAAAAACACACAAATAATCTCAAAATAGCTCAAAACCCCATCACCTGATTCATCAAAGACCACAAACATCATCACCATGATTATTCAAGCTCCAAAATTCCTCACACATGTCAAATATGACATAAAAACACCATACATGGTTGTACATTATCTTGCACCAATCAAATTCTTCATAACACTACCAAGAAGGCTCGTATCCTTCTTAAAATTGTTGTTTTAAGAACCAATCTTCACCTATCATGATCTAGATCACACCATAACACTTAAACTATGCCATGTAACCACTCATTGGAAATACCTTGACTTGTAGATCACATCCATGCTTTCTATAACTCATGAAACATCCATACATGTAAACTACACTCACTTTCCTCTTCACCAAAACTAATCGCCTGAAAGCGAGTTTGGAAACTCAAGTGGTTTATACCATTTCGCCACTTTTAAGACCTAAAAAGGCCTTAAATAGGGAAAGTTAATCATTATTCACTATTAAATGGATAACATGCCTCAACCAATCTAAAACATGTGACTTATACCTTAATATTCTAGCCAAAGCAATCCTGTCTTGAAAACAAACAACCTTCTTCTTCACAAACTAAGTTCGATGACCTACCAAATCACCTTATCATCAAACATAAAATACATAATCGGAAAGCTATTTGAATCCTATTTATATAAAACCTTTCATTTCCTTCCAACTCCAACTCCAAGTGTAAGGCCTTCAACCAAGTCCATCTCTGCAAATTCTCATTTAGGCTTCTAGGACTCAAGAACTAGTCTTGAGCTCAACTTGCTCTATCACCTCCAAAATCACTTCCAAGCTTAACCAAATCATGGAAAACCCTTATAAATGTTTAATAAGCACTAAAAACATTCAAAAATCATGAAGAAACTCAAAACAATCAACAACCTCATGAAACTACACAAGATGTTGCTTAACTAGGCATCTTCCAAATTAAACTCCAAAGATCATGCCATAAATTACTTATACCTTATCAAAACTCAAGTTTTATATATCATTGGAAATATCTCTAAACCAGATCACAAAAAAACTTGAACCAAGTATTAACTCCACATGTAGCTCATGCAATTCCACTTTTACCACAAACTTCCCAAAATAACAATATTTATAAATAGGCCACACTTTTCACTTTAGGACATCAACCAAGATCTAAAAATATCATGGAAATCTATAAAAATACCATGCTAAAAAATATGTCAATTTATTCATCACCTTCTTTGGACAACTTTTCCACAAATTGGAAATCAGAAAAACATGCATTTTTAGTGAATCCCACATATAGTCACATACTCTAATTTACCTTTATGGAAAGATGGAAGATTCATATATAACTTCCAATAATTGATTTTTCAAAACCAATCAAGATAGGCTCAAGATACTCCATTTTCTCTAAGTCGCTTTGAACTAGGGTTTCAATGCAACGTATCTTCTTAACGATCGTTCATAAAAATGTGATGATCTAACCACCTCATTTTTTTGGAAAATATGCATAGTTCTATGTAAAATACCTAAAATTATGTTGGTCCCATGAAAAACATACAATCCATTGCGAACATCAAAAGGTCAACTTTTACCTCAAAATCACACTCTAGAATTCCCGGTTTGTGAAAACTGATGTATATTGCAAAATGTTCTTCAAAACTACATGAAACTTTTCATGAATAATCCTAAAAACATCCTATAACTTCTCAAACTAACCATATATCTCAAATTACTTTGAATCTCTCCATACATAGCGACTTACCTATGTTATCTTGCACGATCTCCACCTTCTTACTTGTTAAGGACATCATACATGCACTATACCTTTGAGTTCTTACTTGAAACTCATGATACATGTCATATAACTCATCACCATGATTTTAACATGTTACAAAAAGACTACATTGGTCCATTTCTTAATTCACCATACCATACTCCATGCTCTAGGACTAGGAATGGACCTAAAATGACTTGTTAGAACCCATAACATCACATAACCGACCTTGATGACTTCTTACAAACTCATTAACACATTTAACACACCTCTAGGACCATGCTTGACCTCATGAAAACCTTCAACCAACTCTGGAGGACTCATACATTGACTATGCAAGCTAAACCATGCACCATGACCTCATAGAACGCCACCAAACATGACACTATTAACCAACCTTCATGATAGACATTGAATGACACCTCATAGAGACTCACATGACATCATGAAACCATTTTCCATAAGTTGAATTGACATCAATGAAAACACTAAGACACAATGACTAATATCCTTGGCCCATTCATCTAGCACGAGGTTAGGAATTAAAGGAGGGATAGGTTCTTCTT
The DNA here is from genome assembly GCA_018340775.1 of Taxus wallichiana var. yunnanensis. NCBI lineage: Eukaryota > Viridiplantae > Streptophyta > Pinopsida > Cupressales > Taxaceae > Taxus > Taxus wallichiana. The sequence continues at coordinate 142,210,523 of CM031240.1, read as the reverse complement.
AGGTTGGAAAGGAGTGGGGTCATAAGACTTAACATGATAGGAAAATATAGGCTCAACTTGGATGGTAAATATAGTACCATATCTAGTTCTTAGGAGCATATGAGACCAATCGAAGACAAATAACCACCCACTTTGGCCGTGAAATCTCTTAATAGGAAAATGGAAAATAAAGGAGGAAAGTAAATGATTGAAACATCTTAAGTTATGGCCGACTTGGAAAAACATCAAGGGTTAACTAAATATCCTTGATCACTCCCAAGATGTTGACAATTGAGTCATCAAGTTATAAACCACCTTTAGAAATAGGGTTGTACCTTAGACCTAGAATATCAACAACCTTTTTAGGCATTACAAAAGTATTATCCCTAATTCAATCTTGAAATTATGAACAAGATGTTTGCCTATAATCAACGTTATATAAAAATGTGGGGTCTTCACCACTTTTTTACTTGTTCCTCCTTTGCTTTGCACAAATTAGCATTAACATGAGTTTTGGGGCTATTGATTAAGATTGGGGAAGGCTGCTTTAGAGCTTCATGCAAGATAATATTATAATGGAATATCCAAGACATCCCACATTGTCACATTTATAGTTTTTAATTCATTTCCTCTAAAATGTTGAAGTAAATACCAATGGATTTATGCATTAGAGGTACAATGTTCCCCCTTGATTTTTTGTTCAATCATGGAAATTATTTTGTTGGCGAAACTTGTGGGTTCCATAGGTCTATAGTATTACGTAGGTTTTGAACATCCCATGAAACTTGTTCACTTTGTAGATTCTAAGTGAACTATGGCACACTCGGATGAGTCTAAAATATTACCCAAATTAGTGGACTAATTAGGATTATCATGTAAGACTAAGGTAGTAGTAGGAGGAGACCTTACATCCATTTACCTTTTCTTTGACCTTGTTTTATCCACCACGTAATCGCACACAATTCATCAACCCAAAAGAACATAATATTAGTCTCTGGGTTGATTTCTTAAGGTTCTTCCATGCTACATTTCAAGCTTCCAATAATGGTTCTTTTTTATTGAAAGAATTTTGAACCATAAGGGCCTAAGCTTGTAATGCATTTGTACAAATATATTGATTATGTGGATTATTAAATAGAAAACACCATTTTGTCTCTTATAACATTATTTTTTTCTGAAACAAGTGTTTTACTAGAGCTAGCAGTGATTGGGTAGGAGCAACTGTTCAAAGAAGAAGATGTGGATTTTGACCTTTCCATATTCCATTTTGTTGATTTTTACCATATCTTTGATTTGGATAATGACTTCTATATTGTTGATAACCATGATTAGAAGATTTTCCTTGGTTAGGATTTAGGTAATTCTTATAAGATTGGGTTTGTTGTTTCTCGAAGGATATAACTTTATTTGACAAATTTCGATCAAGGCTTTCATTTCATCATCATGTTTTTAATTTTGGGGAGAATAGGATGTGGAGGGAGCAGATTGTGAATTTTGTTAGGGAATGGGACCAATGTAAGGATGTAAAGCTTGAGGTAATTCATGAAACAAAGTCGTAGGTAATCTAGGGGCTATCTTTCCACTTGTATCAAATAATTTTCAGCCCTAATGGTTATTGGATATGCATCAGGTAGTTGGATAACACCCATAAATTATATCATTACTACTATATCAAAATTTAATATTCTTAAGAAGTAAAGGAAGGCACCATGTGGAGTTGCTCTTAAGAGAATTGGAATTTTTCCCATGTCTTCTAAAATCTAAAGTTAAAGTCAACCATAAGATCATTGTGAGCATTTGTGATGGTTGTTAGTTTCTCTAACAAGGAGATGTTGGCTTCCTTCTCCTCAAATTGTTGACATAAAGTTATACCAAGTTAATCCTAATTGTGAATGGATGCATGTCTCAAAATTTTGTATCATTGAAGAGATTTTCCTTTAAGTGAAGAAGTAAGGAGTTTGACTGCAACATCATCTTCAATGACTAGATGAACAAAAAATACATTAACAATATCTTGAATATGATTAATTGGGGGAATAATATTATCACCAGTGAAGAAAGGAATACTTTTAAGTGTAGACATTGGTATAACATGTGCATTTAGAGCCAAGGACTACCACCATTAAAACTCAAAAAGGGAAAATTTCATTGTTGTGTCATGAATGGAATGGGTCTTAGGACTCTAACAGACAACAAGAAGGGCCTACCGTGAGGGGGAGTAGAAAGAGTTATGTTTGGAGGAGATGATGATCTTTGAACCGCTCTACCTCTTCTTCTTCTCCTTGGTGACAGATTCTGAAATATTCAAAAGGTTCATAATTAAGCTGTTCTTGATCTTGTATGTATTCTTTTCATGAAAATAAGCACTTTAACTACTAAAAACATTAGATATAAACTTTGGAGTTTCCAAATATGTCGAAACAATCCTCCAAAGGATAAAAATTACTAAGTCACACACCAAAACTTAGCAATGATGTTTGTAAAGTACATTAAACTATCCCATCAAAGTGCAAAAATGTTAGATCTCAAAATTGTACCTTAGATATGACCATGAAGGATCAATAATTATGAGGCAACATGGGATGATCTCTATAATGTGGGTTTTGTAAAAGTGAGATCAACCTCCATAGAAGGTCGAATCCCTCTACCTATTCCTAATGCTAAAACTATTCCTATAATAGAAAGTGAAACTATCTAATCCCAATCTAACAATCCAAGGACCAAGGTTAGAAGGAAATGCATGAAAGGGAAAATGTTATGTTAACAGAGGTGATAACACCGAAGAGGGGGAAGACTCTCTCAAATGAGTGAAAATGGGAGGATGATGAAAGAGGATATGGCAAATTCAAGTGCTACCATCCAAAGTAACATTCAAACTTCCATTTTTATGGATAAAAATAAAAAATGAACCATGCGAGGAGATAAAACATGCACAATAAACCAAAAGTGTAATAAAGATGAAATATTGCAAGTAAAACACATGGTAGGGTAGAGAATAGCCACAAAACATAGATTTTATTGCTTAGGAAGATGCACAGTCCATTCCAATGGAGGAAGAAGACAAAAACACTTTATAGAGGTCCATATATGAGGCATAAAACTCAAAAACACTTAAGAAGCACTCTAAAGGAAGCCCTTGTATCATGAGGGGTCTAGCCTTTACAAATGAGCCCCATTATACAATATATAGAATAATGGGGAAGAGAGAGGTAAACTTGAATTTAAACCTTTAGCCACCAACAACATGCATTGAATATCTAAAAACCATAAAGGGCGCCCTGCAATACTATTCTCCCATGTTAATTTACTTATAGGAGAAGGAAAGAGCACCATACTTCATCGGTTCGGTGGTTGAGCCATCTGCAACTTAATCTTTAATGACCAAATTGTTTTGTCTCTATTTCACCCACTAAAACTCACCAAAATATAAATTTAATGATTCCAAATTGAAGGGCTCGAGGATACCTTTGAAACAAATTGATATTGTGTGATTCGAGCTCTGGAGTGAAAAATATGGCCACTCGAATTTTTACAGGTCAAGAGGACACGTGACATCTTTTGGTTGGCCAGAGGATAAGATTGTTGACCACGAGAGCTACTTAGTTCACCACCATGTGTCATGTGTGTATTGGTGCGGGAATCGGGAAAGAATGCATTCTGTAAGAACATAAAATGATGTAAGGGAAGATTGCGAAGGAATGCGATGGAGCTCGGGAAAAATATGCAAGTGAGCGAGATGCAGAAATGCGAAGGAAGCCCGTAAGACTACAAAGGAAGGTAATGGGGCTCAAGGGTGCGTAACCATGTTGCAGTGGGCATGTCAAGTTTCTAGATGTTGTCGAGCCGCAAAGACATGATAGAAAGGAAAATAAGTTTTCGGGAGATGGGATGCACATTGCGTATTACATATAACTTGCACCGATGCCAAAAAATCCCACCAACCTAAAAAGGAAGATCATGGGGCCAGGCTTTGCCTCACAATTTTGCATCTACACGACCTTTTCTTTTTGTGGTTATTTTCAACATTCTACGGGTTTGACAAAACTCGTAGGAGACTATACTTTTGAAAACCCATGACACTCATATTCTCTTTCTTCTACTAGGGACTTATATTTTTAGTGATGCAAACTAGAAGGAATGCCACGCAACATTGAAACCGATCAATTCTACCTAAATTTTTGTTGTGCTCATTACGAGACACCTAAATATGACTACACAATTTTAATACTAAAATTATACTTCTTATCCTATTTTCTATCATTTCATTATAATTAGTGATTTCTCACTAATTAGCTAACATTTACCTTCACGTAGTCGGTCAATTAACGATAGTCCATTAATTAACTAGCCTTCCCTTCATCTTGGATGCCAATTAATGACACTTTGTTAATTATAATCCTCTTTTAATTAATTAATTAGCTATTATTAGTTAATTAAGCCTTTTAATCTCATATTTAATCAATAAAACTTCTTATTGGTTAAATCCCTTTTCAAATCCTCTAAATTCTACCAATTTCCTTCTAAATCACCTCCAAATGGCTTCTTAAGCTTATCTTGGCCTATTAATTAATCCTAGTTGATTAATTAAATCCTCTCCAACTCCCATGAGTTGTTAATCACTAATTAATTCCTTATAATTATTCTTATCCCTTTTTAATTCTACTTTATATTTTTCCTAAATTCTCTTGGTTTTTAGCTTCTCCCAAATTGGAAAGCTATATAAAGAACCTAGTACCTCCCTTCCAATCTTACACCAGTGTTTCACCTTTACACTATATGCACATGATAAGAGAATTTCTACCTTGAAAATCTTATTGATCTAGCATCCATTTGTTTCACCGTTTTCTTTAAGTTTTTAGATGAAACAAATAAGGGTGTGGGCCAAGGAGGAATACCTGTTGCGATGGTTGGTTTGAAGGTTGTGCGTGCGTTCTGACTTCTCAATCCAATGCTTGACTGTGAGAGCTTCCTTTTGGCTAGGAGGAACTACCTGAAATACACAACAAGACCACAAAAGAGGATTAAATAATATATGTCAGTGGGCTGCCTAGCGTGTGCTAGATCCAGGAAGTGTGATACTTCCTCGGTGGCAGTCAACCCACTGTTAAATACAATTTAATGTAAGAAACAACGTAAGTAAATAGAATCCTACTTTGTAATTGATATGATTTAGGTATCTCATCCAAATACAATAAGCAAGTCTAACATAACAGGCTAGGTTATGATCAGATCTGGAGGTGGGGTAGTTGGTCAGGGTTCTGGTACTGGTTAGGGTCGGGTTCTAGGTCACTTAGGTTGTTTGGGTGAAGATTCTTAGGTTCTGTTATTGATAGGATGGCCAAAACACAGAGACCGGTATCGGTCAGATATAACCGATGATGGTTTAGAGAGAACCGACGATGGTCATGGGTAACCGGCGTCGGTACGGTCGGGATGATAGGAACTCAATAAGACTGATTATGGAAATTGGTCTGAGGTTAGACAGAGATAAAAAGGGGAATGGTGAGGTCTGTGGGGATCTTAGGAACACTCAGAGATGTATAAAGGTCATGTATAGATGATCAAATGGTATGGTGGTGAAAGGTTGAGTTTGCAGGAAAGTGAATGGTGGGGGAATGGAGATGCTAATAGAAAATGATAACAAAGATGACAAAAACCTTTAAAACAAAACAAGGATGGAATGACACAGGTGATAAACACACTTACTGATGTTGCAGGTCCAATGGTCTGGGTGGTGGTGATGATTGATCGGTGGGATGGAGCTTAGTGCCGCAACAGTGCTTCCCCGGAATGCTACCGCGTGAGAGCGATACCTCTGGATCTGTCTTGATGTTAGCTATGGCTGCTTGGATGTGTGAAAGAGCTCTGGTTATTGCTTGCATGCAGATCTCTTTTTGCTCCAAAATTTGAGAATGTGGCCAACCTCTCAAATAAGGTTACCAAAATGGTTATATGGTAACCGACGACGTTCTTGGTTGACCGACGCGTCGGTTTCGGGATGACCAGTGATCTCATTAAGGTGGGATTCCCTAGGTTTACTAAAAATGACAGATCTTGCCAATCATTTGGGCCAGGTCTGTCCATTTATCGTGGATCAAAACAGATGTTATCTTTTAATGAGCGGGAATGTGGTTAGAGGAATAATAGGCATTGATTTTTAGGGTTGAACTAAGTCTTAGTTAGTTATGGTGAGTAGATAGATACTAAAAATAGGTTTATAATGAGGTGTCTAGGTGAGGTGGTGGGGTGAGGTGGAAATTGGTTTAATTAAGATAATTAAATAATGAATAAAGTGAGGATGAGTATTAATTTAATTAATATTAATGTGTGATGTAAGGGTCATGGTTAGGTAAAAGTGTTTAAGTCAGCTGTTCGAAAGGGTACCAAGGGGAGTGTGACCTAATTTTGGTGTCTACACCATTCTATCCTCTACTTGCAAAGAGTAGTAAAGGAAGAACCATACATGACAATTAAGCCATATTGGTGAGATCCTTTCCTCTTCATGGAGATAACATTCCTTTGATCACTCGTAATCACGATTGGTTCAAAAAAAGGAGTAACTAAAATTTAGAAAGCCCATAAAAAATAATAAGGGATGGATTAGTATTTCATGTTTAATCGATGCATTAGTTAGTTTTTCCCTTACATAGCTTTATCATGGTGTTTTTGATAGATTAGCTTAGTTATGGAGGCTACTTGGTGTTAGTTTTCATTAAGTAACTTAGCTTGGTTTATTCAATTGCATATATATGACACGGATAACCAATCAAGGTTTGCATACATATGGCATACCTAGTGGGACACTCTTTTGTCTCATGCACATTTCTTAAGTTTTTGTAGTTAAGTTTCATTTTTGCATACTAACCTCTTTTTAGCACATGTTGATATAATTTGTATTTCTTAACATATTTTGTTGAGTTTTCTTGTGTTGAGTGTTCCTTGTAGGTTTGAAGGAGGTAAAGTGCTACCAAATTTGAAGCTTATCAAAAAAATTGAGCTTTTTGACATTTTTTGGTCATTTTTTACGTGTTCTTGAAGAGACACATGCTCCATGTGCTACCATTAATATTCTCAGTGTCTACGTTACTCTTAATGCACTAAGCATTGTTATCTATTCATTAGAGTTGATCCTCTCTACATTTGTGTGACTTTCTCGTGCGCTAGCATTGCTAATCTTTGCATTACCATTCTCTGGAAGTGTGATACCATTTTTTTGTGTCTTTTATCTTTGTGAAAATGTGCTAGTGTTGTCCTCTCCGAGTTTGCATTACTCTTCGTGCACTAACATTATTAGTGTATGTTAACTTTGATTCTCTTTACGTCTACGTGGTACATGCTATGAGTTATCGTTGTTATTTTACACATGACTATTCTCTGTCTCATGCGCTACCATTCTTTGGAAGTGCGCTATTGTTTGTCATGTTTTTATCCCATGCGAAGTGCATCTGCGTTCACTATCTCGCGTGCTTTAGTGTTACTACTCTTTACGGTACCGTTCTCTTCGGAAGTGTGTTACCATTTATCCATGTCTTTTATCTATGTGAAAATGTGCTAGCGTTGTTCTCTGTGTGTTTGCGTTGTTCTATTTGTGCTAGCATCACCCTTCTGTGTGCTACCATCATCCATTCGTGCGCTAGTGTTAGCCTTCATGCGCTAGCGTTCTATATGTGCGCTCGCTTTTGTGTGGATTTTAGGAACGAATTTAAAAGTTTTCATAATTTGATTTTTGGTATTTTATGTTGTTTTACAGGTTTTCTAACTTTTGTTTTGTAGGTTTTACTTTTAAAATCATTTTCTAACACATTTAAATGCTTTAATGAATGTTGTTTTTCCATTTTACTTAAGTTAGATCAAAGCTTGTGTATGCTCTTCTCTTGCGCCTTTTGACGATCTTGAGAATCAAAAGCAACTTTGGTCTTCATTTCTAACATTTGTGTTACTTGGAAATTTCATCATTTAAATTGTTTAAGGGAATTAATCTTTTGAAGCATTTAATTGGTTATTGATTTAAGTCTTTTCATTTCTATCTAGTTGGATCAATCATTGTGTATGCTCTTCTCTTGCATCTTTTGACGATCTTGAGAATCAAAAACAACTTTGATCCTCTTTAAAACATTGAGGTTTATATGGGAAACTACTAAATATTTTGTGCGCAAGACCTTATGCTTGTCAAAGACTAAATGAAAACAAATACTAACAACATTATGTGTAGGTTGTCAATGGTGTGCTAAACCACATTTTAAATAAAAGATAAAAAAACACACCATTTTATTCAAAACATTGTATTTGTAGGTTCGGATAAGGGTTAAAACCCATCTGTTTTAAACTATGGGAAGTATCTTGGCATAAGCCATAAAACTCATTATGAGGATTACCACAGGAACCCCAAAGTAGTCAACACCTTGAGGGAACTAGTTGACGAAATGGGAAGTGCCCCACTACCTACTTGACTAGAAATACCCGTGAGGAATGCTTCAAGTTGTCCATATGAGGCCTCTTTCATTAATTTGATTGTGGGGTAATGGTCCTTTTTCTAGGAGTTATCTAGTGAAGTGTACCTCTCTTAGACAAGTATTGGTGAGTGTTGAGAACAAAAGCCTAGGTAGCCATTTGGCATTGGGGCCAACTTGTCTTTATCCAATCGTGTTTTAAAGAGCCTTCACAAAGTAAAAACTTCTTTAGAGTCAAAACCTTGTTATTCAAAAAGGGGAGCATCTATTGAAATTTGCGCTACATCTTATTCATCACGAAACTTACAACGCAAAAATTTATCCTAGTTTTTACCTTGTTATCAAACAAGGTGAAACTCTGAAAAAGTTGGGCTACATATTTTTTATCACCACTTGTACTATCTCCCTTGTTCTCTTGTTGAAATTTTTGTTTAAAAAGAACCACGCAAAGGCTAACAAGATCATGTCCACCATTTTTGCACCCACTTACATCACTCCTTATTATGGCATTGATGTAAGTGTTGAAAGTGTGTTGGTACATCTTCATATTTTGGTAGTCTTGTCTTGACATCCATATTGAGACGTCTCATTGTAGAAGGTTATCCTATCTTGATTTCCCTTTGCGTCGTTACGTTGCTTACATTATATCAATACATTTTTATACTTACATCTTGTTTTCTTAAACTTGATATAAGTTTCCAAATTGTATTGTTATGTTGCTCGCATTGTGTCGACTCATTGTTATACTTAGACCTTGTTTTTATTCAAACATTGAATTAAGTTTTGGAAGGTGTTGCGATTACACTCGCTCACATTGTGTCAATCCCTTTTTGATACTAACATATTGTTTTTCCTAAAACTTGATTAAAGTATCTAAATTATATCATTACACTGCTCGCATTTGTAGCCTCCATTTTCAAAACTTGGAATTTTTTGTATTAAACTTGATTTAATTATATACCTTGAATTGTTACGCTGTTAAAATCACTTCAACCTCTTTTATACTTAAATCTTGTTTATCCAGAAACTCAATTTAAATATTGAAATTGTGTTGTCATCTTATCAAAAACAATATTTTAGATAGAATATAGACATGGGGAGTAGGTTCTTTTGTGGTTGACCCTTGTTCGAGAACTTTAAAAGAGTGAATCTATAAAAAGATCGCGCCCGATTTCATTGAACGACTTGGATTAATGTATGGACATCTATCCAAGGATAGTAAAAAAGCATTTAAAAAGGACGTTGATTCAATCTAGTTGAGTTCCCATTCTTTGAGTTATCCTCTAACTCGCGACTCCTTTGCTTAATCTGCTTTCGTTGGACATTGTTTGTTGCCTCTGTTGTTTTTTTAAAGAAATTCTCGCTTGCCATACAACTTCGACCTATTTATTATTGTTTTATTGTGCGCCGTATTTTCGTTAGAGACGTCGGGCGAGCGATGGTGGCCGTATTTTAGTTAGAGACGTTAGGCGAAGCAACATAGATGACCACGATTGAAATGAGGTCGACGATACGGCTTGATAAATGGAGGGCTAAGGTCAAGCCGTGCTCGGTCCTAGTGTTAAAGGGAGCTTGAGCTTTTCCAACATAGTAAACGCATTTGACGTAAAAATTGATAATATTCAATCAAATATATATTTTTAAAATATCCCTTTAACATTAATATAGGGTCATTCCAAATATATATATATTTTTACAAATATTTAACATATTATTAATTGTTTTTAAATTGACAATCATTAATGTTACAACTTCCTTTTCCAAAAATTATGGAAAAAATTAATCTATTAACCACTTTCACCAAATGACAAAAAAAAAAAAACCATATAAAATTAAAATTTTAATATTAAAAAAATAAAATAAAATTCAAACTTTTGCTAAACATTAAAAATAAATAATTGTAATGTTTTTCACATAAACAACTAATAGTAAAGAATGCATTGCTAACCCAATATGGAGGTGGTTGGTATCTCCGTCAAACCCACTCAAAATAATTCAAAACCATTGCATTTGGCACCATGTCAAGGTATACATTATTTTAAATTTTAAGGATAAGAGAAAGGTTCGTGGGTATCTATTTTGAGCCAACACAAGCACATTAAATATTGTGTACTCCAACATTTAGATAATAATAAGGCCCTAACATGGTACCCATGAATAAACAAGTACCGCCATATCATGCCCCCATTAACTCCTCAATTATCGGCCCTCTACTTTTTGTCCACATATTACTCTACCTCTACCATGCATGTACATAATGTGTCTTTTTTTTCCCAACCATCCCCACCAAATTATTATTGAGAAATATGAAGTACTAATGTCTCTATTAGCCAATCAAATTTGTGCCTTTCTAGCCATCCTAATGTCTCTATTAGCCAATCAAATTTGTGCCTTTCAATGCATCCATGCCCATAATACATCTAATGAACATGACATAACCAATCCATTTCAATTGCTTACATTGCAGTTTTTCCTTTTTTTAAAAAATTGGTTCGTGCCAAAAGAAGAAAAAGGAAAAAGGAAGGCAAAGTGGAATGAACAGTGTAAATGTATAAAACACAGAGTGGAGAGGGTCCACAATTTGTATTCAAGAAACATGCCATTTTTTTGGTCAACAAATGGGTTGGCCATCCATTTGGTAGTAAGGTTTTTGTTATTACTTCTTATTATCTCATATTATTCAAATATTTATTTGATTAATCTATTTCTGACATAGATTTAAATGATGAAATCCAACATATCTTACATATTCATCTAATTTCAAAGACTTTAAAAAGTTTGTATTTACCTAATAAATAATTTTTTAAAATGGGGTTTTTATCCTTACATCTAACGATTCTTTTTTTCTACATTTCAAAAATGGGGTTTTAAAAGTCGGAAATCATTGACAAAGCCAAAAAAAAAAAAAAAAAAATTAAACCAAGGGAGTGGAAAGCTAAGGTGGTGGGACTGCATGCTACATACATTTTAGGTCTAAAAGAATGGAAAAAGACACAGTAATGTGATGGATAAAATTGGTGGTGCCACTAAAATAGTGAGATAAAATGATGAAAGTAAGAAGAACAAGTGGGACCTTCGCCTGGTGCAGCTGCGATTGCTTGGCATTGGGCCCGTGCATTGCAATAGGAGGAATCACATGACAAACAACTCACCTTTCTTTCGCCGCTAATTTTGTATGCCAAGGCACGTTACAGCGTACAATACACCTCTCTGCCATTAACCTGCCTGCTTGCTTGTTTTTTTCCTTTACACTTTCAGATTGATTCCGGGTATAGATTCAAAGTGGGCTCTCGAGACATCGCTGTTTCTCGTCATTGGGTGCTCGTTCGTTTCTGTGATTTTTTCCGTCACCCACAAAGGTTTTCTACCGGCAGGCGTTTGTTTCTCCCACCTCCGAATCCTCGTATGCATCGACGATTCAAAACGGGCGCTCGACGAATCGCGGTAGTCGCAATGTTCTCGGGATTGGGTGCCGAGTTCTTCGTTTTTTTGTAACACCCATCAAGGATTTGTTCCCGGTCGCATTTTTGGAGCCCTAAACCCTCGTGTGATACCGCGGGGCTGGACCCTCGTTTGACCAGTGTTATGGAATTGGAGGCTGCTGCTCGTTCACATAATGTTGTTGTTGTTGTTGTTGGCATGAATCTGACGACACCGTTTCGAATCGCAACAGGTCCGTAAAAATGCAGGCTTGCAATGTGGTCTTGTAGGGGATTGTGATAGCAGAGCAATGGGGAAACAGTCTGGTGATGGGGCAGCCGGGGTGAGAGTAATGAAGAACAGAATACTGGGTGTTGTAATGCTTCTAGGGTTTGTAACAGATCGGTTCTCAAAATAGTTATTGCAGTCGTTATTAGTGCGAATCTTCTGCTTGTTGGCGTTTATAACCTTCCCATGCTCAGCAAGCACAATGGCGGGAAATCAGTAGGAAATTCGCAAGGTAAGTTTACTTGATTATAATGGTGGGTTACGTACCTTTATTTGGAAATACTGTTCTTTGAATCCTCCTGAAGGGTAAGGTTTGGCACTGCCGTGATAATGACGAGCTTACAGCTCATACACAAACTATTACATCAGATTGCAATTAAGGCTGAATTCCCTTTGGGCTTCATCCAAGATTCAGATCTGGAACCTGTATTTGGCTTTAAGCCCTATTTTCTCCTTTGCTACTATCTTTCATTAATTTTAGGCTGATATACTTGTTATCGTATTTGATTGAGCTTTTTAGGATTTGCGGCATGTACCTGCAGTTGCCTAAATTAGAAGTAATTATGCCCAAAACACTCAACCAAACATGTAATATCTCCTGTTGTTTATTGAAAAGCCAATCGTAGCAAAAACGCTGAATCAATTTTTTACCAGATCTCGAACTAGCTCAAAATTTAGATTTCTCAATTATCGAAATTTCCCTTAGCAAAATTTTTCCTAGTGAATGTACATTAATTTTGTGCAGTTACCAGTTTTCCTCAAACATTTGAAATGCAACTATTCTTTATTTCAAGAAAAGGAAAATTTTGCAAAAGATAAAATCATTTCCATGTTTTAAAAGTTTACCATGGAAAGTGTTGAACTTACAACAAGCCCTCTTTTAACACCCATTTATAAAGACCGGTTTGCAAGTGATTTCTAAACATTAGCATCTACATTAGTATTATTAGTAATAAATGCTTCATCTCATTGTGAAAGGATGTCTGTCTGTGTCCCCACAGGGGCTTATCTGTGTAAGTGCCTTGCAGCCTTTATAAAGTCTGAGATGCATTTCACAACACAATATTGGAAATGTTAGTTTTGTTTCAGGTTAAATATTTATTGTTTTTAGACTATGTTTCAAGCAAAGGACTCTTAATCTATGTTACCAGAAACAAGAAACGCGATGGAAGGGGGATGGCGGAGGTTGCACAAGAATCAAATTAGAAACAGTTTTCTGTACACATACATATTACGCATACTTACCTAAGTCTCAGAGATATTTCCCAGATTTTGGGGATGGCGGGGACAACTATTAAAATAATAAAATATAATGTTAAATATTTAAACTTTTTCAGTTAAATTTAGGGTTTAAAGTATATTTAACATGTTTTGGGTACTTTAGGGATCAGGCTTCAATGCTTTTCGTAAAAATGATGGTTTTATAAAATTAAAAGCCTTGAAGTCCCCAAGTTCCCAAAATGTTTGGGAAGTGGCCAAAATCCAGGGGACGCATAACACTGATATTACATATATATGGACCATCTTCTCTCCCCAAAAGAAAGGGTGAACTGTGTTGTTGTGTGTGTGTGTACATATAGTCTACCACAAGTTTAGTTTCATTCTCATCCATGCTCATGATACGTATGAGTTTTGTAGTCTTGTCTATATTTGTGTTTATATATGATTTAGCACGATATGTTCTCTGATGCCCTCCCCATCCAGGAAACACCTTAAAAATGCACAACCCACTCCTCTGCCATTTCTGCAATCCTGGAAGCGTGCTCTGGCCCAATCTATGGCCTCTGTACAGTCATCATAGGGTAAGGGGAGGGGGTGCTCTGGTGCCAGCCTTAAATCCAATGACACTATTACCGCACCTGTTGTTTTACATAATGCACGCATGAAGGTGTCAAATTCAGACCAATATGTGGAATTGATGCAGAATCCTCCACTGTGAAAATACAACATAAATGGAGTCCAACGGCCATTTTCCATATTTATGTTGATGTCTTTGGATACAATGCTGTATGCAATGCTAGGTAGCTGGTATGGGTATGGGTATGGGGATCCGGTATGGTGGTACCTCAATTTTGGGGGAAATATAGCCAAATAAGCAAAAATTCAGCCTTATACATGAATAGAGTAAACAAATTATTAAATAAGTGAAATAGCCAAATAACATATTAATAATTCAATGCATTTTGTTGTGATATTCATTGATCAAACTTAGAACAAGTACATTGTTCAAACTCCAAATGTTACAATGTCCAATTATAATCATAAATAATAACAAATCACATAACTGGACTGGAATTCCGGCTATTACCAGCTCCCTTCAAATCTGGCAGTTCAGATTCCTTTGGGGTTTCTCTTATTATTCCTGCATTAGTCTTACTTGCTAGTGGAGATGCTGCCACTACATTTTTTGATCCTACATTACCCAAACTCATCTCAACTGTTGCAGTTTCAGCCATTGTTTTAGGTACTTCTGTGAATGCCCTTGTTTTACCACAGTTGAATCATTTACGTAATCCCATCTATTGACCTTTATTGACCCCCAAAAAAATAAAATAAATAATAATAATTAATTTTTTTGCTGTTTTTACTGTGGGTATGGCCAGGGTACGTCCCAGGAAGTACTCAGACGTACCCGGGTCCTGCTGGATGTACCCTGGCTGTACCCACAGTGTACAGTATCCGTATTGCATACTGGGCATGTACCGTACCTGTACCCATGCCCTGTAGGGTACGTACCGGCTACCTAGATGCAATGTATACAGATGCAGGCATGGTGGGGTGTGGAAAGCACTTGAAATAGCTGTCTGAATAGAAACGGTCTGCCATTTTGGTTGGATGTTGAAACTTTTCTGCACAACCAGAAACGTCCCTACTCGCTTCACAACAGCTGTTGTCCATTGCAGAAACATGAAACGGGACATGGCCGCTATGCTTTCTTGGAACAGAGCTCTTGATATGGCTTAAAGTTTTCAGATAGAACTTGTTCTTTCAGCTGCGTGATATAACTCTTGAAAAAAATGCGTGTTTTGGGATTGCGTCTTAAATGTAGTTATATTTTTGTACAACATTTTGGACCCAAAACTTTCCTGAAATCTAAGTAGCTGGATTCATTACTTTAGGCACTCTTGTACCCTGACGTCTTCTTTAACACAAGTTAACTTCTTTAATACAAGTTAATGAATATTTCTTGTACTTGTATGATCATGTATTTTTGAAAAGAATACCCCTTCTTGAAGCGATGGAAGGTTTGATAGGGGATGATGGTGTTCTTTGAAAACTAAAAGAACACCCCTTTAAGCAACTCTGAACCAAGTTTGGACATCCAAAATGTGTCATGCGTTTTATCTTTTGTCCGATGCACTAGAACAATGAACTAATTTAGGTATGTAGTTGAAAATTTGACCCCAAGAATCACCTAAGCTCCTCCCAAGAGGTCAAGTTGTGGTATATTTAACAGTCAAAGCTTCCTGCAAGATGTTCAAGCTTGATGATTGGGTGAAGGACAAAATAGGGCAGCACACATTGGAACCTTGTCTCATCATGAAGATTTGCAACCCTGGTTAAGATCAAATTGTTCTCTAGACACGATCATAGACACTAGACAGTGAAGGAACCCCCACATATAAATTTGAGGTTTAGTTGTGAATGGATGCATCTTGCCTCTCCAGAATGTTTGGAAAGCCCAAAGTGTCTTACTATTCGACAGAATGGTTCATATATTTATTCCAGGTGAAGAAATATAGCCACAGGTGTCAATAATCACACATTATTAGCAATTTAAATATGAACAGGTTGACACATTTGCAAAAGGACCTTGGAGGTGTTGGATGACACTTGAATTTATATCTAATATGCACCCTACCGCTACAACCTGCCCAATCAACCTAACAAAGTTAGCCTTTTGACAGAAAAGGCGTCCTATTGGAGGTTCTCTAAGATATCGGCCAATAAATCTTGGAAATATGTTCCCAAGGTTCAAGACAAATTCTTAGTGCCCATTATTATTACATTGACCATTTAGTTGATCCCTAGGTTTTTGAAAGGAGATCGTATTAATGCAAACAAAATCCCACCATAGGGATATGCTATTATAATAAACTTGTATAACTAAGCTGGAGGCGTTCTCTCTATGAGAACACACCCATTGGAAAATGCCCATTTTCTGGCATTTTTCCGCAGCGGCCTTTTTGTTGCAGCTTTTCCGGCTGCATTGATACTTTTCCGCTTTCCCATCTACATTGGCAGAACAGAAATGTAAGCCATATTTATTGTGGCGTGCCTGTTATACACCACCAACTGCACTGTCATTGTTGCACTGGATAAGCATGCCTGCACATGTTTTTTTCTTTTGTTTGTATTTTTGATCCAAATTTGCAGTTAGTTCCTGTCTAGTGAGTATGTTCCTATAGCTCATCGTCTGTGCTCTGGCCGGGCCCAAGCAAAAGCAAAAATGAGTAATTAGCATCCTCATGAAGCATTGACACTATTTTACCGAATGCAACCAACAGATGTCCAACCTGATTGGTTCACCTTTGCTAGCATACTCCCTGCCTGTGCCAAAATAGGAAGTTTGAAACGGGGCATGAACATCCACCAATGCATAATAGAGAAGGGACTTTTGTCAGATGTTGTAGTTGCAAGTGCCCTGGTAGATATGTATGAAAAATGTGGAATCATTCATAAGGCATGTGAACCGTTCAACAAAAAATACCTGGAAGAATTGCAGTTTCATGGACTGCAATGATTACAGGATATTCACAAAATGAGTTTGTTGAAAATGCTTTGGAAACTTTCCAAGAAATGCAATTGGCGGTGTAAAGCCAGGCTCCACAACGTTTGCCATAATTCTCCTAGCCCGAGTCAAAATAGTAGCTTTATAACAGGGCATGGACATTCATCATAGCATAACGGGAAGCTTATTTTTGTTAGTTGTTGTTGCAAGTGCCCTAGTAGAAATGAATGCTGAATGTGGAAGCATACAGAAGGCATGTGAACTGCTTGACCAAATGCCTCAAACAGATCTGGTCTCATGGAATGATTGCAGGATATGCACAAAACAGGTTTGTTGAAAATGGCCTCCCAACCTTTCAAGCAAATGAATTTGGGAGATGTAAACCAGACTCCACAACCTTTTTCGGCATATTCCCAGCCTGTGTCAAAATGAGAGCTTTAGAACAGGGTATGGACATCCATCAGAGCATAATGGAAAGTGGATTTTTGTCAAATGTTGTAGTTGCAAATGCCCTAGTAGACATGTATACAAAATGTGGAAGCATACACAAGGCACATGAACTAGTCAACGAAATGAATCAAAGACATGGTCTTATGGAATGTCATGACTGCAGGATATGCACAGAATGGCTTTTGCAAGGATGCTCTCTAACTCTTTGAAGTATTGAACTGCTCTAGGACATACCCTGACCATATAGGCTTCATTCCTATTTCATTGACACGCAACCATGCAAATTTAGTGGATGAGAGCTGTAAATACTAAAATGGAACTAGTGCTATTATAAGCATAGTTACCAGGTTTGGAAATCTGATTAAATTCGGAAGGGTAAAAAAATCCGAAAATCCGAAGTTCTCGAAAAATTCGAAAAAATCCTGTTCAAAATATATATACTTATATCCTTATATATTTATATTATTGTATATAGACAAAAAAGATTAATTAATTAATTTAATTTAAAAACCTTAAGATGAATTAATTAAATTAACCACCAATTTAAAATTAAAAGATCCTAATAATTTAACTAAGATTTAATTAAATATTATTAAAAACCTTTATAGATTTAAATTATATCTAAAAACTAAATTAAGATCTAATAAAAACAAAACTTACCCCCTTTATAAACTCCTAACCATATGTAAAGCCACTGACCTACTTTATTATAAAATCCCACTTTAAATTAAAAGAAACCACCCTCTATTTTAAAAAGCACACCCCACATATTACCTAAACAAACCGACTTAATTAAAAACCCACCCACCGCAATATTAAAAAATCAAATCCACTGCTTTAATAGAATTCAAACCCCACATTTAAAAAAACGACCCCAAGCTTTTAAGAAACTTTGTGGGGAGAAATGCGACCACTTCCACGACTTCGATTTCTGCGACCTTTGTGACCTCTGCGACTCCTGCGACCTCTGAAATGTGGCTTCTGAAATGCTCAGCCAAATCAAAATGAGATGTCAGTGTTTGGGGTTAACATGTTTAGGTTTAGTTTTTTTTTTTTTTTTTAAATATTTGACCGAACCGTACCGGATTTATCCGGGCCCTTCGACAAATTCGGTTTGAACCGGATTTCTGCCAGATCTGGCCGAACCTGGTAACTATGATTATAACATCATGCCCATAATTGATCATTACATCTGCATGCTTGACATTCCAGGTCGTGGTCTGGCTATCTTGAAAAACCTATAAAATCCCATCAAAATGCAAATTAAACCTGTGGTGGTTATGTGGATGTGTTTGCTTGGTGCTTGAGAGAAGGGCTTGCAATCAATCCAATGCTTGGATATGATGGAGAGAGCGTCTCTTGATGGTTCTTTCCACAACCCTTAGCCATTCTTTTATGGTCCTTTTGTCTAGAGTAATCGTATTTTACTGTGGCTATGTTGGTTCTAATATGTTTGTGCACTCAGTCTTTCTTTCAATTTAATTTGATTTCAACACTTAACATTTGCTACAGTCTCAAGAGTATGATTATTGGCAGGCATGCATGTTCTGCCCGCATTTACATTTGAGCACTGCACAAAAAATGAAGGATACTAAATATGTACATTCTAGAAGAGAAGAGTAGATCAGTATTGCTCAACATATGCCTCTCCATTTCCAAAACATGTAACATTTAAACATATTTCCTATCTTCTTTGTTGTGGACATTTTCACCCTATACATTCTTCTCAATACATTGTTTTTCAATTTGCTCCATTGCAATATAAAAAATCAAAATAATTGCACAACTGTCATATCAAAATGAAATTATAAACTAACTTTAATTTAACATCACTTTCGGTGTAGTTTGCAACTCATTTGCAATTGCTAGTAGACATCACATAGACATCAACCATAATCTAGAGAAGTTAGATCAGGCATGGCATCAAAACTATTGATATCTTGATATCGATGCATACCGGATCCAATTAGGGATTGGTTAAAGGACAAAGTCAATTCCTGTATTTACTTCTTCGAAACCTAGGTTAAAGGACAAAGTCAATTCTTGTATTTGCCTATCTTTCTAATCAGCTATTGATACCCGAAGTTTGTTGCTAATCGTGGATTATTGGATTAAATACAAGTTCAAAAAGTCTAGTCCTTCTCTTGAATGTTTGTCGCTAGGTGTTTCTTATAAGTGGTAGGTTGTATGAACTATAGCTTGTCGATCATCTAACTCGGTTAATTTGATATTCTAGGAGCATGACGACCAACCGGGAAAATCAGCAAGTTTGCAAACAAGAAGAAATAGGCAAGTATCAAACAGAGGTTCAATGGATGATCATAGGTATGCAAGTCTTGGGAAAGGAGTTTTGGGGATGGCAAAAACTTTCCCAAATTTTGGGGATGGTAGGGTACAATAAAGGGATGACTATTAAAATAATATATAAAATTCAATAGTTGAATATTTTAACTTTATTTAATGAAATTTAAGGGTTGAAATGTTATTTAATGTTTTTAGGGTACTTTTGGGATTAGGGACCAATGTTTTACGTTTGGGAGGTCGCCAAAATCTATTGACAGGGTAGAGGGATGAGATCTATTATAAAGTAAAAGCATTGAAAAATAATTTTTTTTTTTTGGATGACTGCTCAAGTCCCCAAGTTCCCAAAATGTTTGGGAGGTCACCGAAATCTAGGGATGCATCGTAACACCGAGTCAATTAGTTAAGGAAAATCTCCTCCCCACTCTTCATGATCTAGTGCCTTTAACCATACTCGTGACAAAAGTCAACTGCTGATATGTCGGAGGAAGATAGGGATGATCTATTGATGTGTTCCATCAAGGTTTGGTCATAATGGCATCTACCAAATCTGATTGTTGAAGATGCTTAGTATGATGACAAAATTGATTAGGTAAAGGTGTCTAAGGTAATTGAAAAGAAAAATAAGTGCCCATGAAACAAAGTAAAGACGACATCGCTAACGTAAGAGAAACATGACAAGAAGTGGATAATTGGGTGGAACCAACCACAATGGTGTATAGGAGAGCCATAACAATTTTTGTTCATGTTGTAGAGGATGCATCCCCCACTAGAAGTATTATGGACATCTTGGAGTGGGTGAGCTAGAGAGCTAAAGATGAGCTACCTTAGGGTACACCAATTGACACACTCAATAGGACTATGACTTTCAAGTATTTCATGTGTTTAAACATCTATTAGGGAGAAGGTTGAAAGAGAACGAATTTGAAGCAAAGAGAATTTGCGTCTCCTCAAAATATTGGGACTATAGACTTTGAAAAGTATGGCTGAGAGGCTTTCTATAGTTTACCCATGACACTTGAAGTTGGCGTTAATTAGCAACTAGAACATCAAATGTTTGAGCAAACCTCAAGTGTATTTCTAGTTGATGAATCTCAAAGAAACAATGATCGCATGATGAGTTCAACAAAGAAAGGTGCACGATTAAGTACTTTGAAGGAATATTTGTAAGGATTAAGTTATCAAAGATGAAGCTATTATTGTCTTATTGGGTTTGGATAAGATAGAGGAGCAACAATGAGAAGAAATTCAATTAAAAGAAATTCTCACGGGAGGATTCCCACCACTATTAGAGGGTAGATGCAAAGTGGCATGAAGTCAATTGAATGTATTTATTCCTCCTGATTGTGCAAGTACCAACTCATTTGTCAGACACACATGTTGGGTTGGGCCGACATTGAGCTTCCTGGTGTAGTTTTTATGCTACCTTTTGGAGTTTGATGTAGGAGCATCTGGGTTCACAAGCAATTTTGCATCAACCAAAAACAAGGAGTAGAAGAAATAAGTGTTCCCAACTTTTACTTAGTTGTGGATGCAAGTTTGTGTGCTCGTGTAGACATATGCATAGTATTTCTGATGCAGGAGCATCAAAATGTACATAGATCTAAATTTTGCTTTGGTAAGGCTTAGGTAGGTCTAGGACCCTAGTTTTGATCAATAAGGAGGTGTTAGACTTGGTTTCATCTCCTAATTCCTACTTACTCTCTTGCAATGCATTTTCCCTCCAAAATGCATGGTTTGAAAATTCAAATTTTATTGTATGGTTTTAGGCCTTTTTCTTGACTTAGACTTCATGTGAGAGCTTGAAACTTATGGGGAAGTGTAATGAGGTCTAATTACATGTCTTTCAATGTTGATCACTTATGATCCTTCCTCTTACATGTGTCAAACTTAACCACATACCTCTTAGCAAGGAAAAACATGACTAAAGTTAAGAAGTAACTACTTATATTTGGAGGAGAGAATAGGAAAAGGACTGGGAATTCGATGGAGAGAAAAGAGGAATGTCTGAGAAGGAGAAACAGAGCAGGGTTATAAGGAAAGAAGATAAAAATGGAAGAAAATTTGCTAAAACACAGTCCTGGCTGTCACCTTTCTGTATTGGAGGCATAGAAGACTGAAATTTCACAAATTTGCAGTGTAATCCAGGCATTGGAGAGTATTTTCCATTAATGGCAATGAAATGAAGGAGGTTTTACTTAATAATTTATGCTTGTTTTGTTGGTTAAAGATCTCTTTTCTCTGATTTTCGTGTACAGTCCTGTAGATCACTGTTTTTCTAGCATTTTCTTCTGATTTTTCTTCACTTCCACGCGTGAAATTGCTTGGAGTGACCTGTAAGGTGTTTTGTCAGGTTTCTAAGAAGTGATAACAATTCCTTTTGGTGGAAATCTTATAATAAGTATGTCATTAAAAAATTTGCAAAACCCCCTGCTCACTGTCCTGTGACAGTCAAGAAACCCTCATTTAGGGTTTAGAGGGCTAAAACTTGAATGGTAGGTGCTCAAATTTGTGTCAAAGGTGGAATAAGTTCCATTAAGCATGGAGAAGGTGATCAAAGCCTAAAATTAAGTTTCTTGAGAGTGTAGCATACCAAACTCAGTTTCCATCCCTGTCAACAAGCCTAGAAAACCCAGTTTTGGGTAGAATAGTGGAAGTTTTATATCATTGGAGTCATAAGACTTGTGTGTCATGGTTAAAGTCTGTGTTTGAGTAGTTCAAAGGTGAAAATGATGTTGATAGTCTCAGAGTGGTTTGGAGACTCTATTAACCTATTCCTTTATTGATTCCAAGACCTAGAAACCAGTTAAGAACTCCTTGATTCAACACAATTGAAGGTGAAAAGTCTATGTTTCCTCCTCAAGTGCCCATCAAATAAACTCATGAAAGAAATAGAATTTACATTCTTAGAATAAAGGAGAAAGACTCAAGTTAAAGAGTGTACAGTGGGAAGATAAACATCTTGAGATACAGAGGAGGGAAGAACACCTTGAAACACCTGTCTTTTTGCTTTACAACAGTTTGCCTTGTACTTATACTCATTGGTGAGTGTCTTAAGGAAGGAAGAGAAACATATTAATGTAGAAGAGCGAAGACATCTTTGAGCAGGAGTGATCATTGTGTATCACCTATATTGATCTTGTAACAGTGGGTTTATGCTACTAATCCCAGTTTTTGCAAGTTAACCCTGTTTTTGGCATTGAAAGGTAGAAATCAGAGATCAGAGATGTAGAATTTCCATCAATTTGCACTTTTGAGATACCCTATAAGAACATGTGTGACACTGCACTGTGGAGATCCTAGGAAACTCTGTGATTTCACCATATCTGTGAAATCAATGAGGATTCATGAAGTTTCCCAACACTCCAAGTATCTGTGAGCTGCCGCAAAACACATGTGAATGGGATTTTTACGAAGCTATGCATGTTTAAGTGCAAGTATCGTTTATAAAGGCTATGTGTCTACAAAGACCATGTGAATTTTTGTGAATTATAGTAGAATCTGCGCAATTGGAGAATAATCATTCTACTCAAGCAATAGAATTTGCGGCGATGGGTGACAAATAACGAGGAACAAGTGGATGGCTACTTCTGCGAAGTACCTTCTCCATCCATGTACATGTTATCATACATTTGCCAAGTGCTTGAATGATGCCATGTGTCCATGCAAGGACAGAAGTTAACACTCCTGAATACCCAAACCATGTAACTAACACAAGGGGGAGCTGCCACATCTCCTTGCGGAACCTGAAGCGTTTTCCTATGATAATGCTTTTTGTGTGGACTTCTTAATAAAGGAATGCATTCCTCTCATGAAAGGTTAGGCTATGATGGAGGAAAAGCTTAGAAGCTGGATAGCTTGAACAGGAAGTAAATACAATTCTTCCTAAGGTAATTAGAGTTGGCTTGCAAGGAGGGGCTTGCTAGGAGTGTGCATAAATATTTGTACAAGTTTGTGTAATCTTTGAGTAGATCGAGTCTATAATAGAAGCTAGAAGTGTAGTATTTGAATATTATGTAAATTTGTCATTGAATTCAAAGAAAGATAAAGTTTTGTGATGTTTTATTGCTGCATGAGCAATTGGGTGAGAATGTGAGTCTAGGTTGCATAGTTTAAGGCTTTTGTTCATTCAACTCCCTAACAGTGATTGCATCATTTGGTATCGGAGTCAGTTGTGTCTTGCAAAGTGAAGAACCTTATTTTCCACATTTGCAAGTGTCGGTAAAAACAATGAAGGCATATTCCAACAAGGGGAGTGCTGGGTCGAAGGTGTTGTTGTTAAGAAGGATGGAAATGACACTCAAAGCAGTATTTGCTAAAAGAGTGGGGAGAGCACCAAGAGTTGCAAACTTAGTGGAGATGTTGAGAAGAATCCAGGCTAGGTCGGAGGCTATGAAAATTGTGCAATTCAAAGGAGTTGTTGCAGATGTAAGTGAAGATGAAGTAGAAGAAGCACACGAGGCCTAGGTGGAGGAATTGGAGGATAGATTCTTGAAGGCCATTGCCAAGATGGGAGGCAAGCTGAGGTTGGACATCCTAGTTACTTAGGGAGTTTGTGTTCTTAAGAATTCTTTAACCAGATCACTGAGTTAGAGAAATATTTTAATTATGAGCAGATAGGAGATCCTAAGAAAGTGAAGTTTGCATGCACTAAGTAGAAAGGACATGCATCCTT
This sequence comes from Taxus wallichiana var. yunnanensis, assembly GCA_018340775.1. NCBI lineage: Eukaryota > Viridiplantae > Streptophyta > Pinopsida > Cupressales > Taxaceae > Taxus > Taxus wallichiana. The sequence goes on along the minus strand of CM031240.1, from coordinate 142,186,228 downwards.
ATGTTGGGATCATGTGCAAACAAAACGGTAAATTAGTAATCATGTCTAAGATGGTTGGGAAGTTGAAAGTAAGTTTTTGCCTTTGGATTATTAGTTAAGTTGGTTTGAGAAACTGCAAAACTTGTGACAAAAGGAGATGAGTGTAAAGGATTGTATGGAGGAGTTCTAAAGGATTACTATTAGAGCTGGTCATGTTGAAGCCGGTGAAGATAAGATCTCAAGGTATGAAAATGGCCTTCGTATTTCCATACGAGATGAGTTCCAAATGATGAAATTGCATTTTGTGGAGGAAGCATACCAATGCCTTCAGGGCGGAATAAAAGTTGTCTAAGAGGAAACAAAATGTTGCTAGAGGAACTGGAAACTTATCATGAGGTAGAGGACAAGCAAATGGTGGTAGAGGACATCTCAGAGATCTAGCCATACCTCGAGCTGTAGAGAATATATTTCTAGAGGAAGAGGATATTTTGTTGATGAGGAAGAGGTGGAGGATTCATGGGTACATGTTTTAGATGTGGGGAAACTGGACATATAGCATATGAGTGCCAATGTTTTAAAAATCGGCCAAACTGAAACCCGACCCGACCGGTTCGAAAAGAAGCGCCATAAATCGGTAGAAAAACCGGCGTAGGGGATTGGTTTCATATCGAACTAGTCCAAACTGACCTGTTCTGCTTTAAACCAGTCATGGACAATAATGTTCACTGTTTCATGGCTTTTATGAATGCAGGTGCGTGTCACTATACAACCTTATCACCATACCATGTGCTCATCACCTACTTGCATATGACTATCTATATGAATGAGTTTTTATTCCGTATATTCATATGTTGTATTTGTAGAACCAACATAAGGGGTAGATCAGACATCACAAAAATTTCTTTCTTGCATAGGTATTTTTGTTATGTTATTACAAAATATCATAAATTACATATCGAATAACTGGTGAGTCCCAAAGATGCAGACATGCACAACGTGCATGCATAGTCGAGATATGATGACAGATATAAAATTAGACTTTTTAATGCTCAAAACTTGGTTTCCTCCTAAGTAGCCGATATGTTTTGGATACAGGTACGGATACGACAATTTTTTTTTGGCCGCGGATATGACATTGGATACGGCCGTACAATATATATATATATATATATATATATATATATATAAAATATATATATATATATATTAAAAAATATATAAATTCCAGCCTACTAAATAGGAATTAACCACATATTATGCATATGAAAAACAAAACAAGCTAAATAACCACAACAAACTACTCATACATTCATAATTTCATTTGTCCCTACCATATCTAGTTGAGGTGTTTATTACATTTATGATTTATCTCATACATATTATTTTTATCCATGTTTATGATGGCTTGTATTTAGTACCTTCTGTAGAATAATGGTGTTGTGAAAACTGTAATTTCTACTGTAATGATATATTAAATTTAAACTGTACCTTCTGTAGAATAATGGTGCTGTGAAAACTGTAATTTCTGTTGTAATGATATATTAAATTTAAACTAGAAAAAAAATTAAACTAGAAAAAAAAACATAGTTTTGGGCCTGGAAATGCCAGGATACGGCCTGGATACAGCCAGGTATGTATGCAGACGTACCTGGACCTGCCTGGCCGCTTCCGGGCATGTCAAATGTACTGTACCGCATACGTTTCTGCACCGGTACCATGTGCCCTAGGGGTGCCATATCAGCTACTTAGGTTTCCTTAACTGAAATATATATCTCATTATTTTTTAATAATTAGATGGTACATACAGGATTTCCTAGATATTTCTTGCTATTATTTTGAGTGTTTACGACAATACATAGTGTTATAGATCCGTTATAGGTTTTTTTTTTTAAGCTTTAATGTAAATATAGACTCTTCTTTCTCAGGCTTAGGATATAAACCAAGTGTGATATAGTTTACCAAAATCCATATTAACCAGTAGTACTAATACTAGAAAATTACGTTTTGTATCCATCTTGCAGAATGGAAAATTGTGGATATTTGACACTTGTCAAAATAGAAAATTTCGATGTTTATCTGGAAATTTATACCCAACCTATTGAAATTTAGGGATATAGAAGAAAATATGTTATCTAAAGCCTCATTGTTTATGTATTTTGTTTCGGATATGTATTGCACATGCACTTGGTGCCATTTTGCTATATTACTTTTACATGGTATATATATGAGCAAACTTTGCATGTTTTGTCTCTAATTGTTTGGAATCTTTAAAATATATTGTATTCATTAAAATTTAATATCTTATGTTTTTTAGTAAACCAGTTCATAAATTTTAAACTGTTTTGAGTCTGATCAAACCCTCGTCCTGTTCTTAGTCCGATTCCAACTGTTAAAACATTGATGGGTGCCCGCAAGCACATTGGAAGAGTGATAGAAGGAATGGGGCAATCACATTGTGCAAGCGAATGAGGAGAGTGTTGTATCGCCCAATCACAGAGAGGAACCGAAACAAAAAGGCTCTTATGATTAAGAGAGTGTTGCTGAAACCTGTGAAAAAGGAGAATGAACTAATGCAAAGAAAGATTTTATTTAGAACCATATTCAAGTCTGCAGGTAAGTGCTGTGATCATGGAGGTAAGTGTTGTAAGTCTGGAGGTAAGAGCTGTAAAGTTATCATTGAGATTGGCAGCATTGATCATCTTGTGTTGAATGAGACACCCATATCTGTAGAAGGTGTCTTGGTTACTGAACGGACATTGGATTCTAGTGCATGAACAATGCTTGGTAGCTTGTCAGATTGGGTCTTACAGAGAAAGTTTTGTGTGATGTTATGCCCATGGATGCATGCCATGTGTAGTTTGATAGGAAGGCTCTACATGATGGGAGAGCAAATACCCATACCCTTGTGAAGTATGGTAGGAAGTATATTTTGAGTCCATTTAAGGAAAAAGAGGAGGAAGTGGAAAGCAGTCCAAGGATTACTTTGCTTTCATTTCCAAGCAATTAAAAGTTGGATTATAGAAGGGGCAAATGATTTTCCTAGAAAAGTGACACATTTGTTGGGTGAGTATGAGATCATTTTTATTGATCTACTAAATGGTTTAACACACATGAGGAACATTGGTCATCATATGGATCTGATTCCTAGATCTAGTTTGCCAAACAAGGCAACATATAAGATGACACCTATGGAGATCAAGGTGAATGAACCAAAGTGTAGGAGTTGTTGGAGAAAGGGCCATCCAGAGAGAGTTTGAGCCCATGTGTTGTACCATCAGTATTGACACCAGAGAAGGGAAGAGAATGGCAGATGTGCACGCATTCTATAGCCCTCAACAAGATAATTATCAATTACAAATTTCCATTGCCTAGGATGGATGACATAATGGATGACAAAATGAAGGATGCTTTGTATGTGTGGTTTGTAATGTCATTTGGGTTGACAAATTGATTGAATACGTTTACGAGACCATGAATGAAGTGTTGAAACCATGCCTTGGTAAGTTTGTCATTGTGTATTTGGATGACATTTTGATTTTCATTCAGACAAAGGAAGAGCATTGATGCACACAAGGCAAGTGTTGTAGAGGTTGAGAGAAGAGAAGTTGCCAGTCAACTTTAAGAAATGCAACTTTATGAAGGAGGTTTTGGTTTACTTGGGTTTTGTGATTTTTAAAATGGAATGAGAATGGATTGAGAGAAGGTGAGAGCTATCTTAGAATCATAGTTACATGAACCCGTTCGGCCGGATTTGTATGAAATCGAGTTTGAACCGTATTTTTTGAAGCAACCGAATAAATGCGGTTCGGTTCGCCAATTTGTTTGTAGGAAAAAAAAAAATTCCTTTTTTGTCAAATTTTTTTTTTTGGATTTTTTCGAAAGGAGAGAAAATTTGCCATTTTTGGAAAGGGTCCTGGGAAGATGTAGTAACATAAAAACTTGCATGTGCCATAACTTTCATTCTGTGGCTCCATTTCGTGTAAACGTCTTCTCTAAAAGTGTATATTCTCTCGAGCTCTACGCATTGATGGCAATATTTTTCTTATTTTCATAAAATCCATTTTTGCACCTTTTTGGACCAAGCAACTTCTTAATCTTTTGAAAAAATCATTATGATGATGATGATTATGGTAGATGGATGCTTTTTTGTATGATTTGTCTATATATAATGATATAAGTATACAATAATATAAATTTATAATAATATAAGTATATATATTCCTGAACCGGATTTTCTCAAGATTTTTTCGAATTTTTTCGAGAACTCCGAATTTTCGGATTTTTTTGCCTTCCGAATTTAATCGGATTTCTAAACCTGTAACTATGCTTAGAATACCCATCACCCAAGACTATGGTTGAAGCCCAAAGCTTCCATGGATTAGCGAGATTCTATTTATCGTATCTTATCTTATCTTATCTTATAGGAAAATCATTAGAAACTTCAGTGAGAGATATGTGCATTTATCACAAAGATGTTGAGAGGAGATAGGAAAGAATTCATTTGGATAGTGAAATCAAATCATAGCTTTGAGTTTGAAGAAGAAGGTGACTGAACAGCCAGGACTTAGCATTGCCCGACTTCAACAAGGTGTTTTTGGTTGATCATGATGCTAGGACTTGTGCTTGGAGCCTCGGAGCAATTTTGAGTCGAGAGAGTAAGCCCATGTTTCACTTAAGCGAAAATTGAGTGAAGCCAAGCGGATATATTTAGGTTATGATCAAGAGTTTTATGTCATACTGCAAGCTCTCAAGAAATGGAGTCATTATTTGTTGGCCAAAGAGTTTATGTTATACATAGATTATCAAGCAATACAATTCATTGATAGTCAAGGTAAGCTGAACTCGAGACATATGAAGTGGGTTGAATTCTTGCAAAGTTATTCCATTGTATTGAAACATAGAATTGGTAAATCAAACAAAGTTGTAGACACATTTGGTAGGTGGTGTCTCTTGTTGAATGAGATGCAAGGGGAAGTTGTAGGATTGGTTCCACAAAAGAACTGTATGAGGAAGATGAGGATTTTAGAGATGCACGCAGCTAAAGCATGCAAAGATCCATTACGCATGAATATGACACAATGGTTAGAGTATTTCCTGCAAGAAGAATTGTTATTCATAGGAAGACGATTGTGTATACCTCGAGGATCTATGCGAGAGAACTTGATCAAGTAGAAACCTTGTGGAGGGGTAGCTGGTCACTTTGGCATTGACAAGACATTGGCGCAACTGAGTGAGACTTAATTTTGGCCTAAGATGGGTATGGATTTAAGAAAGTTGGCAGAGGGGAAGAGTCTGAATGCAGGAGTCTATCAACGATTCTAGAGAGAATGGGAATATATTAGCAAGGAGTTTGTTTTAGGACTGTCTAGAATGCATAAAGACCTAGACTGCACGGATACGGGTATGGGTACGGTACGCCGATATGGCAAATTTTTAAAAATCTTGGGTATGGTACGTTTTATATATATATATATATATATATATATATATATTTTATTCATGTATGTAAATATATAAATATGTATATAAATTATAAATTTAAAGAAGCATTTGCATACTTATTGAAATTTAATTCTCATACATTGCATACTTATTGAAATTTATTATTTCTCTATCACAGTTATTTATCTTAGTGACTGTGATAAGATTCAAGGAGTTTTGATTGTTCATGGTGACCTTCCTTGATCCACTCAGCACGATAGTATTGTCTGACATATTTCCCGAAACATCATAACTAAGCAGGAAAAATATGGATCCAAGCTGGCAGGTGGGACGATTAGTCCGAGCACGGGAGAATACTCGCCGAGTTTTGGAAAGCTATCCAGTATTTTTAATTACTAATCTGTCTACAGGCGATCAAAGCTCATGATTCTTTCAGAAGATTGCAAGAAGTTGCTTGGTCCAAAAAGGTGCAAAAATGGATTTTATGAAAATAAGAAAAATATTGCCATCAATGCGTAGAGCTCGAGAAAATATACACTTTTAGAGAAAACGGCACCTGAAACGGAGTCACAGAATGAAAGTTATGGCACATGCAAGTTTTTGCTGCTACATCTTCCTGGACCCTTTCCAAAAATGGCAATTTTTTTCTGTCCTTGTGATTTTTTCACCAAAAATCCAAAAAAGGAAAGAAACGCTGTCTTTGGCAAGTTTTTTTTGGACAGGTACGGCTGGAAACGTACCCACAGGGACAGGGTACGGTCTGGGTAAGCCGTACCCAGACCGTACCCTGTCCCTGTGGGTACGTTTCCAGCTGTATCCACAGTGTATCGTACCACGTACCAGTACCTGGTACGTTTCCAGGCTGGTACGGGGACCCCTAGGGCGTTTCCGTGCAGTCTAGATAAAGACTATTACCCGTTACCGGACCTTACCCTGTCCCTGTGGGTACGTTTCCAGCCGTACCCACAGCGTACCGTACCCTGTACCAGTACCTGGTACGTTTCCAGGCTGGTACGGGGACCCCTAGGGCGTTTCCGTGCAGTCTAGATAAAGACTATTACTCTATTTTTGTGCTTGTAGATAGATTCCCCCAAATGGCTCATTTTGTTGCATGCAAGAAGACTAATGATGCTACACATGCAGTCAGTTTTTTTCAGAGTAGTTCTCAGGTTGCATGGACTGCCTAGGAGCATGGTATCTAATAGAAATACAAAATTTGTTGGGTGTTTCTGGAGGATACTGTGGGAAAAGCCATATACCAAGTTGTAGTTTAGTTTAGCCTACTCTCTAGACGGATGGACAAATAGAGGTAGTCAACAAGAGTTGGTGATATTTTACAATGTTTAGTGAGAGAAAAGCTAGGATTGTGGCATTCAGTCTTGGCGCAGGCTAAATTTTCTTACAATAACTCAGTGAATTGTTAGTAGTGGGAGGACACTATTGCATACTGTGTTGGGAGTAGTCTGAGAGGTGTCACAGAATTGAAAGACATCAGAGATGCAAGTGGAAAGAGTGCAGAAGCAGAAGACTTTTTGAGTATATGCACAACATACATTAGCAAGTGAGATCAGTTAGAAAGAAGCAAAGCGATATACAAGCATCATGCTGGTCTAGAAGAAGAGAGCTGAAATTTCGAGTGAGTGACATGGTTTTGGCTTATTTGAGGAAAAAACAGTTCATGCTGAGGGATTTATAATAAGTTGAAGTGGAAGAAAATTGGACCATGTAAGATTTTGAGGAAATTCGCAGCAAATGCTTACAAGGTATAGCTATTAGATGGGATTGACATTCTGCCTATCCTCAATGTAGCATTTTTGTACCCTTACCACGAAGGACAATCAAGTGATGAGAGTGCGGGTGCTGATTCATTAATCGCGGATTGGAGACAACGGCTTCTTGAAAGTGTAAGGGAAGAGATTGAGACAGTGATACATTCCAGGATCATCAAGAAGACAAGAGGGAAAGAGTACCGAGAGTATTTAGTGTAATGGAAGGAGATAGAAGTCGGAGATGCAACATGGATGAGTGCATCTAAAGCTGCCAAACACAGAAAAGCTATTGACGAGCTCACGGAATGTCCATGAGCTGGAGCTCGTGGTTCATTTCACTTACCCATGGTGTATGATATAAGAGCTTCCAAATTCACAAGCAATCCCACATCAACCAAAAACAAGGAGTGGTAGTAGAAATAAGTGTTCACAACTTTTGCTTGGTTGTATGCAAGTCTATGTGCTCATGCACACATCTGTGTAGTATTGAATTCTGAAATCTGCATTATCCTGCAAGTACAGATGCAATACCTTGCATTGTGGAGATTGTGCAAAACATTGTGATTTCATGTTATTTGTGAAATCACACGCATCTATTTTGGTATGTGAGGATCTGTGAAGTTGACCAACACTCCCAAGTCTGCGAATTGCAGTGAAACATTTGCGGATAGGATTTCTGCAAAGGTCTGCATCTTTAGGTGCAACTACATAATGATCATTCTGTGTAAGCAATGGAGTTTGTGGTGTTGGGCGACAAACAATGAGGAGCATGTGGATGGCTACTTGTGCATCTTCCCCATCATGTACGCTTCATCTTACATTTGCCGAGTGCCCGACTAATGCCTTGTGTCTGCTTAAGGACAAATTGTTAACACCCATGACAAACTGAGCCATGCAACTTACATGAGGGGGAACTGCCACATCTCACTCATAGAAGTTGAAGTGTTTATTTGCGATAATGCTTTCTATGTGGATGTCTTGATTAAGGGATGGATTCTTTTTGAAAAAGGTTAGCTTAAGCTGGAGGAAAATCTTGGAAGCTGGGCAGCTTGCAACATGAAGTAAATCCAGCTCTTCCTGAGGTAATTGTAGTAGTTTGCAAGGAGGGACTTGTCAGGAGCGTGCACAAATCTGCATTGGAGCCTGTGGAATTAAGTCACGTCCAGTTAAGGACTGACTTTGTAATCTCTGCATAGTTTGAGTCTGTAATAGAAGCTTGGAGTGTAGTATATGTATGTTATGGAAATTCTCAACGAGTTCAAGGAAGATAAATTCTGTTATGTTTTATCATTGCATGAATCATTGGATGAGAGTGTGAGTCTAGGTTGCACTGTCTAAGGCTGTTGTCCTAACCATGACTGCATCACAGTTATGTTCTTTTATTTTCTTGTTTGATATTTTTTAGCTAGTACCTGATTATATGAACTTGAAAATTAAGTTGGTATTTGAACGTATGCTTAAGTAATTTTTCTTAAGTTAAACAGATCAAGCTAATCTTTTCAGCAAGCAGTTTGTGTCTCTCATGTGTTATTATAATCTCGGTCAAGAATTGCTTGAGGTTAACTTGGGAGAAAGTGAGGGAGATTTTTATTTCTTTAGTTCTTTATTCTGCACTTAAAAAGAGGAGACTGAAGACTTTACTCCTTCTCCTAGGAGCAGCTTTCTCTATGCACAATATTGAATCTGGGCAATATTTTCTCTCCGCTAAGCATGATGTCCCCTAGGTGGCAGTTAGGATACTGGTTTGATAAAGAATGTAATATGTAGGGTAGACTTTACATCTGAGCTCACTCAACTCTATCAGAGAGTGATTGTTTGTCTTGGTTTCAACTTTCAATGAAGGTTGCATCATTTTTCACTTCTATAGCTGCAATAGGCTAGAATCGCATTTGTAACTATTCCAATTCAATTCTCTGATTCCAATCTCTTTTGGTTTAATCGCTATTTTTTCTCATACTGGATTTGTGGATTTCTCTCTTCTATCTCTCTATAGTAATTTAAAACTTTTCTCTAGGTTCAAAGGAAACTGGCTTCACCTCTTCAAGCGAATCTGGAGGCTGCTTCTCATTTCTGGGCAGCTGTTGGTGGTTCTCAACCGCTAATTTTTGGCTCAACATACCTATAGTTAATTTTTTAAGGCTATGAAAATATGCATGTCAAAGGCTTTGTGAAGGTTTTTCTAAGTTGCAGAACAAATACTTTTTTAGCTTCATATTGCAGCAATGAAATGGTTGACTATTGTACATTCGTACATAGATGCAAGCTCTGTGACTGTTTTATGGGGTTACCTGCCCCTATTGGCGGATGGTTATCCTTAAAGATGTTTTAGACTCCCTTGGCTTATTTATGTTCACAACCTGTTATTTTAAATTTTTGTATGATTCCCAAGAAATGTGACCCTCATTAGCCTTGCGTTAACCTTTCCAATGTAGAAGAAACTTGTGCCTATGATTTGAGGTGGAATTCACTTGGGTTTTTTAACTAATAGGATTGTGTTGGAAGACCTATAAAATATTTGTGTCTATTTGTGTTATTGCCTTTCATCATGCTGACTGTGATGAGTTTTCATTGCTATTCACAGCCCAAGTACAAGCAAGCTTTGTGCTTGAGAGACCATTATCAATAATCAGTGCAAATGTCTGGGAACTGGAATCAGACATATGGGAGGAAATAGGTGTTCCAGATGCTAAGGTATATATTGCAGTTTATTGTAGAATCATTCAGTTTTGCCAATATATTGCAGATTATTTTAGAATCATTCAGTTTGGCCAAGCTTATATCCGTTTTGGCTAATTTTAAATATGTCAAATTCACATAGGTGAAAATTATATCATTAAGGCCACTAGACAAATCCAACAGGACAGACGTGGTGTTTGGAGTTGTTCCAAATCAGGAAAATGCATCGATTTCATCAGCTAGCCTAAGTTTGCTGAGAGAAGCTTTTATAAGCTTAGTCCTGGAGCGGTATAATCTATCTTTAACACATAGTGTGTTTGGGAGAGCTTACTTATTTCAAGTGTTAATGTTCCCGGAGGTATTACGGTTATACCAGAGCAGGCACATTTTCCTTTATTTCATGTGCAAGTGCTTTTCAATTTCACATTGAACAACAGCATTGTTCAAGTTGTCCGAAATCTAGCTCAACTGAAGAAGGAACTAGAGATTGGTTTACGTGTCAAACCTACCGAGGTTCGTAATCTACATACCATTAAGAATAACTGTAAGTAATTTAGGATTCTATTAATATTGATAAGTGTAATGACATCAACTATATTTATGGTGCTTGTAAATGCAGAATTTGTTTGTTCAATTGACAAATTTGGAGGGGTCAACTGTGGAACCTTCAATTATCATTGAGACATCAATCATGCCAGTGATTGGGAGTGGTTTAGCAAAACCGAGACTATTGCAATTAGCTCAAGAAATTACTGGAAAGTATGCTGGGAACTTGGGACTAAATCATACTCTTTTTGGTAAAGTAAAGCAGATTATACTTTCCTCTTATCTGAAAGACCCAAATGCATCACCTTCCCCTGTGCCAAGTCCGGCACCAGCACCATCACAGTCAATGTGCTCATCACCTGTGCAACGCCACTATCAAGTCCTTCTCCTGCACCTTCTGTCCCAGACGCTCACCACCACCATTCTATGGCTCCTTCTGGCCATCATTGCCACCATCATCATTGCAAATGCGGGCATCATCATCATGCAAGGCATGTTCCAGTTCGTGGAGTAAATGGATCACCTTCTCCTGCTCCTAATGCGGAGACCTCTAGAAAAAGCATTGCATTCATCACCATGATGGAGTTGCTCCTATACCTGCTACTATGTTTCCTCCACTGAGTGTTCATCCTTCCCAACCTCATCCTTGTCATAGTCATTTTCCTTCTTCTCCTTTGATGTCTCCATCTTCAGCCCCTTCACATTTTAATAGAGCTCCACCAGTTTCATCTCCAAAACCTTCGCAGGTTTCACCAATAATTTCAAATAATTCTCCACCTCCTGAGGGTATGCAGGCACGTTCTGAGCTTCCGAAGGGAATGCTCCCATTCCGGCTGTGTCATCTTCAGGTGAGTTCTCTTGGATTTATGCACATAACTTTGATGGACTTTACCGGTTTCATTGATATTGAATTTCATTCTCATTGGATCTTTGCCGAGTTAACAAAATTTGATGTCTGTCCTCTGCAGCTTTTCATTTTGTTCCTCCTGTTCTGTTAATCACTTTGTCAGCACTTTTATTGGAAATTGTTTTGACTTATTTCTTGCTGTAAGGCACTGGAAGGCTTCTTGGCTTTAACAATTCAGCCATGAAGTGAATGTGTTCTGACTTCAGCAAAATGTTAATAGCCACACAAATTAAGCAAAAACATGAAGGGCGCTCCATTTTTCTGCCCTTAGCAAGCAATCTAATTTGGTATCTGTATGATATAAGTACAGTGCAAGCCAATTTTGAATGGTTGTTCCTGTAACTGCTAGACTAGCAAAATTTGCCAGGTTACTAAGTTATCATTTACTGGGTCCGTTGGCATGTTGTTGCTTGGGAGCAGAAAGGTTCAGTCTCCGGTATGGGTAGGATATGCTCCTGGATTTTCTCAGATGAATGCATATCCATGTGTATATAAATACACTTTTCTTATTCGCAAAGTGCTTGAAATTATGTAATTTCTGGTCAAAGCCACAAATTTGGCAGGCCATTGATTATATTTAAATATCCAATAATTTGTTGCATTTTCGTTGAAACTATACAACCCAAAGTCGGGTTTGGTTTCATTTTTGTGGTTAGGAGTCAAAGAAAAAGGTTTTTCTTGCAATAAGTTTGAGGTGACCTTCTGGAGGTTGTGGTGATATTTGGCATTTGTCACATTGGCTTTCAGCATATGAAGGATGGATTTATGTTTACTTTTGATTCTGAGATGAAACACTATTCTAATGTTTCATGATTATAGCATTTTTTTACCGAGCTTGTGTTTTGTGGATTGTACGTTGAGATACCTGAAATGGCTTTTTCGGTGAGTTTGTGGCAAATCACAAATGCCACATTATCTGTAAATTTGTAATAACTGACCTTGAAAATCCACACTTATTAATGAGTGGAGTGCAAGATTCAGCATTTGGTTCGATGATATCACTCTATTGTTGAGTAGTTTTTATACATGCCAGGTACTTGGTAGGAACTAGTGTATTATGATCTAACCATAACTAGTGTATATGTCACTTTACCTCTGGGTTTGCATTCATGGTACGGTATTTGTGCCTTTCTGGCAGTTGGAAACAGTATGAGTTGTGATCTGAACTAGTTAAATCTAGTAATTTTGTCTGAGTTTCAAATTGACAAACAGCGGCCATAAATTTTGAGCTTATCCCTTCAAAATCTTGATGGAAATAATCAAATAAATCTGATTTCTACATGACAAAGGATGTCTGTCAAATAGATCCGATTCAATATGATAAAGGATACCTGGCAAATATATCTGATTCAATATGACAAAGGATGCCTGTCTAATCAAATCTGATTTCAATATGACCGAGGATGCCTGCCTAATCAATCTGATTTCAATATGACCAAGGTTGCCTAGTTTCGCAAAAAAATATTTCAGAAATCAATCATTTGAAGGTGATTGCTTATGCCTATTGTTTGTGTGCATATGTGCTGGTTGGGGGCGGGGCACATGCATGGAATCTACACTGAGTTAAAAATGACTATTGTAAACATGCATTTTAAATTTATCATTTGAAAGAATGATTCAACCAATCAAACCAATTTTAATATATCATGAAAGTTGGTAAATCTTAGGCCTTGGTATTATAAATGTTAATAACTCACTCAATGGTATGTTCAGGTTTTATTGTCTTCAGTTGTGAATTCATGTAATAGTCTCTACAAATGAAATACTTTGAATGATGCAGTGGTTGCACACTATTTGGAAATTGTAGATGGTTTAAGATGCCATAATCGTATCTATTATTTTATCGAGTGTGATATTAATCTCTTAAATGCATGTTGACCCCTTTCCATTAAGTGGGATCTATAATTCATACATAAGGCTAATTGAAATCCTTTTGCTTGCGACAACTCCAAGAAGGCCCGACTTAGAAGGACAATTTGAAATCATTGCAATCATGTCTTTGACATTTAAGCCTGCTCGGTCCATATTGATAAAGCTTGGGCAGCTGACTGCCCTTTGGCACTCTTATTCTAACTATAGTACAAACTGTTCAGCCACTTATCAAGCTAGGTGATAGGATGTCTGTCTTTTTTCAGATGTCGGTTACATCAGACACTGTTTCCATGCAGCAGATATGGAAGTCAACTCTGCTAGGATATGTAGATGCAACCAACATAGAAAAAGAATAAAATGACATCAAACTACTGTTGCGAATCTTAGTTTCCCAAGTGTATAGAACCATTGGTGCCCTATGCAACAAAGAACTTGTTAGCATCTACTATTAAAAGGCATTGTCTGCTATCTTCGGAAGGTCAAATCATGCAGGTGATGATCAATTCATTGTGTGAACCTATGGGATGATACCTGTCCCAAAGCATCCAAAGGAGGTCACCATCTTCGAAGTAAAAGCAATCATCCCTCCTAACTTCAATGGAAGTATTTGCTTTTGGGATTGGAAAAGTCGAGGAGTCTTATGGTGGCTTAAAGCCTAAGAGAGGTCAAAAGTTTGGGAAAAAAACCATAGCACTACTACTAACAAATGAAATATATCAAATTTGTTGGGTAAATTGCATTTGAGAGAGCTAAAAATTGTTGAAACTTGAATGGCTAGGAGTAGAAGCAAATCTCAATTGCAATATCAATTATCAAAACTCTAAATGAATCAAGAACAAGATATTGCATAACAATAGAGAGAGTATATGTAACCTATTTATGTTGTACTAAGTTTACACATGATGTCACAACCTATTATGCACGCACCATGAAATATCATGGGATTATTGCACACTTTGTTTCTAAGATTTACCTTAATAGTTGTGAGTGATCTTCTTGAACATGTGAGTGGGTTGCATATGTGATGCCATGCAACATATTGGTATCTCTATATGGAGTGTGGGAGATGATGATTACTCTAGAATATGATGTGGGATAAATAATATGTAGAAAATCCTTTTGTGCTTTACTATGCCATACTCTCCCATAAGAGGTGTATGTAGAGATGTGTAAAAGTTGTGAAGGATTGAAACTATTTTGGAAGATGAAATAGATGCTCTTACATCTATGCCCTTTGTCTGTGAATTGTTATAGGTGAGTGACATCAAGAAGTAATAGTCAATTCCTAGACCACTTGGCATTGTCCCACACCCAACATGGCATCACCCGTTGATTAGAAGACCTTGTTGAATTTTAATGTTGTGTATACAAGTCATAGTATCACCCGCATCAATGCTCCTTCAATGGTAAGTGTCTTGATCACATTGAGTTTTGGAGCCAAATGTAAACAATTCTTTACAATGAATGTACATACTTAGTAAAGAGGATGTAATTTTCTTGTATCTTGTTGTAATCTAGCCATAAATTATTTGAGTTAACTTCTATTATTTGTGAAAATAAATATAAAAAACAAAGATGTAGACTTTAACTAGTCACATAACTCACAAGGATGATGATTCCAACATTGTCTATATTTGTGTCATCTAGAACAACAAAAAATATTAGGATGAGGCATAAACTATATGTGTGTGGGCAGGTTGCTTGGTAGGTTCTATTGTGGAATGTGTTGCATTTATGTGAGAACTTTCTCCAATGTATTTGAGACCATCATTCTTGCGCTTCATTTTTAGTCTTAATGGAGTTAAGATGCCTTGGATTTGTTTTCCTAATTATTTTCCATGGTGGCTAATTGTTTTGCAAATTCTTGGAATTAATTTTTAGGGTGTTCATGTTTGGTAAATAATTTTGACGAAAGGTTAACTTTTTGAAAACCAAGAGCTTACCACATTTTCTTCTATCACCACTTGAGTTGATTGAAGATGCACACAATTCTTTTGCACATGTTCACACTCATCTTGTAACATATGGCTATTTTGTTGAGTTTCTTCACTAGAAGTTTCTTTTTCTACTTGTTCTTGTTGCAATTTCTTTACGGCTTGGTTGCATCTTCCCTTTATTTGATGTAATCCTTTGAGGACATGGGTACCGCATTGGGCACACTTCACTTATAACTATTTGACATTGATGATTTCATCAACTGTCAAAACTTTATTTTGTAATAGTTGGTTCCCATTCTTTCAAGTGTAGGGTCTCTACATAGACTGACTAATGTTTATCTTGGGATGTTGAAATTGGATCCACAACTTGGATTTAGTGCTCTTGGTGGTTTTCCTTCATGCTTACTTCTCTCTTGTCAATTATAGAAAGGTCAAGCGACATATGACAATCCATTGATGTGAGTAATTCACATTGTGTGAATCTCATGAGGACCACTCTAAATTGTTGGAACTTTAGTCGTGTTTTAAGTGAAAGAAAATCATAGTATCAATTGTAGTATAAATAAAATTGCAATAATGAGTTGCAAATGATTGAATAACAATTTATGTAAGAGCAGAGAAAACTATGCATCTATAAATTGTATACACCTTATTTTTCACTTACAAATGATTTCACTTTGTAGGTCATTGGTGTATTAATCCCTTAGAGTGCATGCCTTAAGGGGTGCAATGAGATAGGGTTGGGTTAAGATTATAACACCTCGTGGGATATCATCATGTGACACTTACCTTTCTTATCAAAGATTGTACCACCACCGTATACCCACCTTGTTACCTCCTTATATCACCTTCGATCACATTTCCATGTGTTCCCAGTGTCTTCGACCGACTTTCCCTTCTTTCTCTCTTCCTTCACCTTTTAGTGGCATGTTTGGAGCCAATGTCATTGGCCTCGCATACTCCCTATGTAGGCCGACTTCATTGACCCAACTGATGACATCAACTACGTGTAATTCATGACTTCACGTTATGTCCCCTATTTATAGATGTCATTATTGTTATTTCTCACATATCATCATCAAATAATTTGCTCTACCTTCACTCAAAAACTTCCTTGAAAGGTCTAAGAGGTTTTAGGGTTATTTGAACTTACACTTAGAGATCAACATTGGAGTACCAAGTTATTAAAAGTATCAATAATAGGTGTTGAGCCATCAAAGTCTACCTTAGTCTTTGAATTCCCCAAACTCGATATGCTTAGGTCTTCTTCTTATCCTTCTTGAGATTCACTCACAACAATCTCTCACAAGGTGCTACAAATCAAGGAGGGGGATTAATGTACAAATAATGTCTACTCACATCTAAGTATTAGTATCCCTATACTCTTTTTTTTATTTGGTTTGATTGATTATTTTGATGTATCATGTATTAGACCAGATAGTCTAACACATTCTTGTCTCTTATATTATAGTTCCGTTGTCACTTGAGATTGCACCCTACCGAAGCTAAGCTCAACACCTTAGTGAAACATTGAAAGACCTTCAAAGTATGCGACAATGGCTCCTTCAAGGTTAATCTCCAGGGGAAAAGGTTGGTTTCTTCCACTTCTTCTCAATGCAACTAATCTAACCATCACTATAATCTCACCGCTAACTAGTTACAATGTAAGATTTCTAAGGAACTAGGGTTCAAAAAGATGAAATATCGAATGAAAGATAATGTGTTGCACAAAACTAAAAGTGGAATCTCCTCCGAGATGAAGAATGAGAGAGATAAATACAAAGTTAAGAGGGCACAAACGAGCCACATTCAACTCTATAATTTCTTCAAATTCCGATTCTCTCGTAAGTGACACAAAGGATTGAAATTATGCAAATATAGCTCACACACATCCGTATGCCTAGATATGGATCACTTGTAAGATGGATTAGTTCATATGAAAACCCCAAATCAATGTTACTTAAAAGAGAATGGGCTTGTGATGCCGTTGTGAAGAGAGGAACAATCGTGGTTTCTTTCATTAAGTAAAGTGAGTAAAACTCTTTCGAGATCCGAATCTTGCACACAAGCACACTTGAAAAATGTTAGTTATTTTTGGTGATTAGGGGACTGCTTGACCATATCCCTAACCCTTTTAAGCATATGAACGACATTTTATTGATTAAAACAACAAAATAGTAAATGAAAATGACAAATATACTTGACTCGCATGACAATCATAGTTGCATTTATCCCAAAATCACACAAAGATCACAAGCCAATCGTAGTTACATTTCCCGCCCGTGTTGAGATTTCGCTAGAACAATGTCAGTAACAAGTTAGATCTATCCTTTGTGTTTCGCCTTTCCTTCTTCAAAATCTGCAAGACCGAGATATGCGAGTAAGAGAGAAAGAAAACTAAAGTGTAGCCTTAGTGTATAAAGAGCTAGGGGTTGGAATGAAGGGGGTGAGGGTGCTTTTATAGATTTGGAGTGCAGTGGGGAGCGAGACATCATGGGTGCAAAGATATGGTTCATAGTGCATTGAGCATGCACATGGGTAGGTGGGGTGGGAAAAATTAAATGTAAGTGGGTGGGGTTAGTAAATCAATGGCGAGTTGTCTTTTACCCCCATTTTGTGGGGTTTTATGATTTTTTTAGTTTTTTTGTGTTTTTCGAATAAGGGACCTTATGCGTGAGGTGCGTTTTCTAGAGTCTAAAATTTCCCCCTTTTTGGGCTGCATGTCGCAACAAGCAAGATGCAATGCAAAACCCGAAGATGAAATGAGGGTTGTCTAACCGTATGACGGTGGTTTTCGTAGTTATGAGCTTAAATGGTTGACTGGATAGATATGAACTTGAAAATGCGATCGAATGACCACTTCTTTTGAGTATGTGAAGGGATCAATATGTTGATTTCACGAGGTAAATACTATAGAGTCACCGATTTGATGATTGTTGATTGGGTGTCATAGAATTAGACAAGAAGGGTTGTTCGTGATCCCCCTCAAGCAATAATTTTCGAACTATAGGTTGCCATAACATGACATGGGACAAAAAGTGGTAATTAAATATGAGAGAGAACGAACCTGGTGAAGGCATGATGAGTGAAAGCGAGGATAGTGTTGCCCCAACCATGTGTAGGTGAAAATGTGATGATAAATGTGGACAAGAATGAATGTAAGTTAGAGAGCGCGAGAGTAGTGTTGCCCTAGCCTAAAGTGATAAACAATGATCAGTAAGGTAAATGACATAAAAGTGGTGATAAAGCAAAAGTGTGCAGAAGGCAGCGGATGCCCATGGATGCACATTCCAAATGAGGTGGAATATAATTATGAAAGTGACACGGTTGTAATGATGAAGTGCAAAATATGTGTCGATGTAGGTGCATGGGTTGCAACAAGAGTGTTGGTGAACACGCGATGAGCTAGAAGCCACGAGAAATAAGCTAAAACATGAGCTTGAATAAGGTCTAAACCATACAAAGTGACATACTAACCTTGTGACTCATCGAGATCCTGTGTGTGCGCATGAGAGTTAATTACTGCTTGAAGTGAAGACCTATGAGACAATGAGTAAAAACACAAGCCAACGTGTAGGTGTGAATGCAATATGTGATTGTTGATTTAATGAAAAATGAAAGGAAAGTGTAAGTTGTGCATTGCTCAAATGCTGCCACCAAGCATTCATAGCTCCGAAAGAGATACATTTTCTCTCACACCATGCCGAGACGTCCATAGCCACGAAGGAGATACTGGAAAGGCCCCGAGAGAGAGTGTGTAATACTACTCTTCTTTCATTATGCTTTCTTCTTTTTAATTTTGAATTTTACTTTGGATTGTTTTGATTTGTTTTTCACATGATATTTAACTCTCTCGATTTTCCAAGGGGTTTAGAACCATAAATGGCTTGGTGGAGGGAGTGGAAGTGATTGCGAGAGACATTGACAAATGTTAACAAATAATGCCCTAGGGTCTTCAAGACAAGTTTTTAAGTGCAAGCATGCATGGATCTAAAAAAGGATAGTAGTTCTTAATTCACCAAGTAAGGAGATACCAAGTTCAAGCAACTGTAGTAGAGACTATTGACTCATAAAACATGACAACAAGATGATCAAAGTGTTCACTAAAAGTTGTGAAACAAACTAAAACGTGGAATGTGAATGAATTGTAAATGAAATGTGTAAAGATGTGAATGAGTGGAGAATTGGAATGAAATATGAATGAGTGGAGAAAATGTGGAAGAACATCCATGAGCAAGCATTGTTTATTGTTTTTTTGGAATATATAGATATAGATTTTAGTGATTTTGGAATATATAGATTGGTGTCAAGTCGACTTTTGAGAATAGAGGAAAGTGGCTGTAGAATGCGATAAGTAAGATAAATACAATGGAGTGAATTTTGGGGGAGATTTAGATGAAACTAAAAGCTTTAAGAGAACATAATGAATTCAAAGATGAGGGTGTGTGCGAGAAGGTGATGACATGTGAGGAAAATATGATTGGAGGAAATCATGAACTTGGGAGTGGGATGGTGTGAAATAGTAGGTGGTGGAGGATTAGAAACAAGTGGAAAGGAAGGAGGGACCACCAAGATGGACATATTCGAGGTGTTGTGCCATGTGTACGACCTCATCAAATGTACATAATGGATGAATTTGTAAGTGGTGGGAGATGTGAGGGACATAAATTTCAGAAAATCACTTAATGAGGTCAATGATCTCGATTGTGGGAGGGAAATGAAAGGAGATGAACAAGAGCATGCCAACACGCAACAAAGTCAATGCTGGACTTTTATATGGGATTGTCAAGCATGTGAAGGTCAATGAGTGTGGATTTGGGAGGTGCAATATGGATGGAGAAGTGTGATAAAAATGTGTCATGAGTTGTGTGAAAGTGTAAATGTTATGTTGTGGAAAGTGTGAATACCAATCAAGTGCGTGACCAAAGGAGAGTGAAAGTGGGAAAGTGTGAAGAAGGAGAGTGTCATCATGTTGAATGAGGTGGTATGCATAGTGGAATATATGCAAGTGATGTTGAGGGTCCTTGGTGCCATCAAATTTGTCAAAAATGGGCAATTTGAAATGCAATGGATAGGGATGATGTAATACCATGGGGTGAATAGGATCATTATAAATGGTGTGATGATTCTATTAGGTTGTGGAGCCTATTTTCATGTGTGGAAGAGTCGAAGACTATACATGAGAAAAAGTGGTTTTACTATTCACGGGTTTACTATTCATGGTTTTGGCCAGGTGTTTTTGGACCATGGTTTTACTATTCATGGTTTTGGGCCATAGTTTTTGGACCATGGTTTTGATGTAAAACTACTTCCTAGAATTGCCTATATATATATTTTGTGAGGAGATATGGTAATTATTCATATGTGAATTCAAGTGTGAATTCTGGAGAGTTTTGTTGAGCATAGCTCCAAAACAGATCTGGGTATTGTATTGAGAGAGCGGTGGATTGTAATAAATCTGAGCAAGTTCTTGGTGGACGTAGCCCACATTGGGTGAACCACGTTAAATATTGTCTCTTTGTGTTGTGTTATTTTATTATGCACTTTTATTTGAGATCTGTAATATTTTCTTCATATTAGCTTCTACTGTTGCGATTCTGTGAGGGATTGTTCCACATATTTTATCCCTTATTTCCTAACAATTGGTATCAGAGCTTGGTTAGCTTGGTTATTTTCAGAGCAAGGGTTTGCTTCATGGTTTTGTTAGTGGTTTTACTGACATGTATGAGAGTAGGTTTTGTTTTTCCTGATGTGAAAATCATAGGAAGAGATTCAATCTCAAGTGGGAGCTGGAAGAGTAAGGTTGCTTGAAATTACAGTGACCGGCATTAGTTAAGTGGCAATCGCACTGACATGGTGACCGTGGTTGGTTACAAAGTAACCGTGGTTGGTTACAGGGTGACCATGGTTAGTTACTGGGCAGCCTAGTTATAAACAGATCTAAAGAATTGGAAGATGCATGGAATGTATCTTGTTTGTTGAGGTGTCCCTAGTTCATGGAGGCACAAACATGTTGGTCAGATTGTAGATCCGGTTATTGAGGTATGGTTTTATCTTAGTATTGCAGTGCTTATATTATTTTGGTTGCACATGCATGTTTGGGATTACAGATCTAGATTTGAGAATGAGAAAAGGAGCAGTTATGCATCCTTTGGTGTAGTTAGATGCATGGGATTCATTAGAGAAGCTGAATACATTAGCACAGAACGAAGATGGGGTTTCCATCAGAGAAGCATGTTCTTCGATTAAATATGCGAGTTGAGTATCTTGGTGCTGGTAAGGTGATGTGTTTCATCTTGGTGCAGTTTTTATTGCATGTATGATTGCTTGTTAAGTTTTTGTGCAAGGTTGGGTGCTTCTTGAAATGACTGGCTCAACACAACTATTGGCTTTGGTCGGAGTAGGCACCTGGTTTGGTGACCTATGCCAATTTGTGGTGTTGTGTTAGTTCTAGTAGCACCGATGTTGATCAGGGAACCAACATCAGTCACAGAGGGTAACCGGTATCGGTCAACAAACCGTGGTCGATCTCTGTGACAATGAGTTTACACATGGTTTCTTGCAGCAGGAAAGGGCAGATGGGTTTTTGTCCTGGTTTGGAGGATCGAGTTTCTTGCACAGAGTGTACATGGAAGAGACGGTGTAGATCACTTCATGGTTTGGATCAGAAAGAGGATGGAGTTGGCTCAGTTAGTCCTTTGAGACTTTGAGTCAGGTATCTCTATATGATTCATGTTTATTTCTTTCGTTTGGAGCAACTGATATTATGTTTGGATAGTGTGCACAGATTTACACCATGTTTTTGGTGTTGTTTGAATTTTATTTCCCGGTTGTGTGGAATCTTGAGGACAAGGATTTCTAGTCTAAGGATGAGATCCTCAATGAAAAGTCATGATTAGACATAGTTGTAGGTAACGAGAGATATTGAGTACACATGGATGGAAAGAAGGTGATTCACCTACCTCACAAGAAGTCCAAGCTTCTGTGATGTAGAAGTATTCTCAAAGAAGAAAGGGAATCAATTTTATAGTTCTTTCATCTGGTTTTATTTCTCACTGACATATTAGCTTTTGAGCTTAGTGTTAGAGGCAAGTGCAGGGGATTTAGTGTTCAGTAGGAGCAAGCCATGGTTGTTGGCATTGTAGGATTGGATACATGATGCAGATGTAGAGTGAGAGGAGATTACCACTATTCGAGTGGTAGAAGGCACAAGTTGGTTTTGGAGGGTAGTCATGGTTTTGCAGGTATTTTGAGTTTATTGCTTTGTGATGTCACTTTTAGTTTATTTTGTGGTGCCTGGATATTCCTTAGGGAAGGTAGTTGATGGTTGATTCAGCTGGTTTTAGATGATAGAGAAATTTTCAGAGTTTGAAGGGTGAAAAAGGAGAAAATCACTGCTGAATTCTGAGAGACCGGTGTCGGTTAGGAAACCGTGGTCGGTTTGGTCACAGGTTTGACAAAAGTTTTTATTTACCATTTTCTAAATGGTGCCCTTGTTTTGCTTTCATCTTGGTTGGTTTGCAGTATGTTGATGACATGTATGCTGGTATTTGCACTTGGTATTAGTTGCATGGTTTAGCATGGTTGTTTGTTATTGACATTGATGAGCACATTATTCATATTCGGCTTTGGAGTTAGTTGGTGGTAGACTTGGAGCTTCTGGAGAGTTGGTGATATGGATGGATGTACATGGTGAGTTTGTACACATGGTTAGATTCAGTGTTTTGAGTCTATGATGATGCAGATGTTTTGATTTGCACATGGATGCTTTGAGCATGAGTAGGGGATGTTTTTTATTTCCTCTTGTTACTATGTTACTCCTGGGAGATGTTATCTACAAATGATTGTCTTGGACATGCTAGTTGTTTATGCAGGGTTGGATTTGGATTTGAGTTATGCAGGTTTGTGGATTGATCACCCATTGTTGCAGGTAGAACTCATTTGGGTTGTCTTTACCCAGGATCTTGTTTTGCTTTCACATATTCCAGGTTTGACTTGTCTTGGTCGATTGCATTGGTGGTTAAAGCATGGAGACATGGATAGATGGATGGAGAACATGGTTGGTTTTACAGGTATGGCTACAGATGCGATTGAGGCTCAAATATTTTGGTTTGAGTGGGAGCTCTTGCAGGTGTGTTAGTCATGATGACTTGTTGCATTGGTGGTCACAAGGGAAAAACTGAAGCTGTGTTCAACTTTGGTTGGTCTTCACAAAAACTAGTGAAGGGTTGAGAAGCTTGCTCAGAGGAAAACTAGTCTCCAAGTGGGAGATTGTTAGGTTGTGGAGCCTATTTTCATGTGTGGAAGAGTTGAAGACTATACATGAGAAAAAGTGGTTTTACTATTCACATGTTTACTATTCATGGTTTTGGCCCATGGTTTTGGACCATGGTTTTACTATTCATGGTTTTGGCCCATAGTTTTTGGACCATGGTTTCTTTGAAAACTACTGTAATTGCCTATATATATATCTTTGATGAGGGAGATATGGTAATTATTCAGATGTGAATAATTCAGAAGAGATAATTCAGATGTGAATTCAGGTGTGAATTCAGGAGAGTTTTGTTGAGCATAGCTCCAAAATAGATCTGGGTATTGTATTGAGAGAGCGGTGGATTGTAATAAATCTGAGCAAGTTCTTGGTGGACATAGCCCACATTGGGTGAACCACGTTAAATACTGTCTCTTTGTGTTGTGTTATTTTATTATGCACTTTTATTTGAGATCTGTAATATTTTCTTCATATTAGCTTCTACTGTTGTGATTCTATGAGGGATTATTCTCGCATACTTTATCCCTTATTTCCTAACAAATTCGGTGTAGAGTGAGTTCCCCAAGTGTTGGAACTCAAGCTTTACAATGCGGTCAAGAAGGTGTTGGTGGAACAAATTGGGGTGTGAGTGAGTATGGGGATGAATAGAAGCTATGTGGAATGATTAGGTAGAAGTAGAGGATTAATCGACCGAGGCTTCCGCAAGTCGGTTGAAGGCCATCGAATGACCCCAGGGGTGTGGGCCTAGGGTTTGGGGCGATGACCTAAATTTTTTTGGACCTTTTTTACGTCAAAATGGAGCACTTGCTCACGGTTGTGACTAGCTCTTAGGGGAGAGGACCGATTAAGTTGTAGGCGATCTTTGGTCCGGGGACTTGGATTTTTATTTTTTTAAAGATGAAAAATGGAGTGGGAGCCAACGTAGGTGTGACTAGCCGAGCGAGACCCACGTGGCTATGACTAGAGGTGGTGGGCAATGTGAGGGTTGGGAAGGTAGTGGGGTTACTGGTCCGGTTGTGGTGTGGACCGGGGTGGGGAGGGGTAGCGGTGGGTGGGACAATAGGGGTTATGCGGGTAGAGGGGTTGCGGCTATTCGCGGGTGTGATCGGGTGGGGAGGGGTAGGCGGTGGGTGGGGTAGTAGGGGTTGGGTGGGTAGAGGGATTACGGCTTGAGTCGCAGGTGCGACCGAGCAGGAGTGATAGGGAGGGGTGGCATAATAGGGGTTACGTGGGTAGAGGGGCCACGAATCGATTTCGGTGCGGCTGAGCGGTAGGGGTGGGTAGGGTGGTAGTAGGGTTGGGTGGGTAGAGTGGTTGCTTCTGATCATGGGTGGGACCAGGTGGGGAGGGGTAAAGGGTGGGTGAGGTAGTAGGGGTTACGTGGGTAGAGGGTCACAAACTAATCGTTAGGCGTAACCAGCAGGAGGGGTATGGGTTGGGTTGGGAAATATGTGTTAGACGGGTAGAGGGTTGTGGCCCTGGGCCGCGAGCCAACTAGGCGGGGATGGGTAGGGGGTGGGTGGGGTAGTAGGGGTTGGGCGGGTAGAGGGGTTACGTCCCGGGGTGGGGTGACAATAAGGTCATAAAGATGAGTGGTGAGGTGGGAAAGGAAATGGGCAAAACTAGAGTGGATAGTGGTGAGAGTGGATAGATGGGTGATGACAGGTGTGCGGTGACACGTGGTGTGTTCACGTGTGTGACCTAGAACGAAGGGGGAGGAGAGGGAAGTAGAATGGGTGATGGGAGAGGGTGTGGAGAGGTGAGGAAGCCTCACCACACCGTGTGATTGGGAGGAAAGAAGAGTGGGAGTAGGGTCCAGGTGGTAAGGGGTGTGATAAGCCGGTGAGGGATGAAGAGTAGGCATGAGAGAGAGACCCAATCATAGGGGAAAACATGCGGTGTTTGGTGTGGGTGGAGAGCATAAGTGGGCGAGGTCTAATGAATGGAGTTTGAAAGAGGATTTGGCCTAGTTGTAGGTGCAATCGAGTGGGTGTGAGAAAATAGTGGATGGTAGGCTCGAAGTGAGTGTGTTGAGAAAGGTTGCGGGGTAGTTACATGGTATTTACAGGTGGTAGTTATGTGATGATTGCAAGGTATTCACACCTATGACCAAAACAAAGTGAGGAGATGGAGAAAATGATGGATCGAATGTGTAAGGGGTTGGAGCATGCAAGGAGTAGGATGAAGTGTGTAAGGGGGGAGAAAATATGTGAGACCAAGATGGAAGAAAATGGGAAAAATGATATGACTAAAAAAATTACAAGGTCGGGCCGCATTGCATGATCGTGTCTTGGAAAAATTTGGGATTTAGAACATAATGTGAAAATGAGTGACCTATGTATCCGGAAGTTTACGACTAATCATAGGTGCAACCGGATTTGGAATGAATCAAGAATCAAAACAAAATGCATAATAGATGAGTTGTAGATCCATGTTACTAACATGCGAAAAGTAGCATGGATCTTTCCTATTGGGGTGAAACATGAGCCAATAGGAAAGATCCATGCTACTTTGCATGTTAGTTTGTTTGATAACACGTTCGCTGCAAGGAAACATGAGCCAATAGAAAATCTCCATGTATCCACGCATTCACATTTCATTGGTTGCACCTTTGCAAGGCCAAAAATTTCCATCTTGGGCGGACTTAAAAATTTTTCCTTCATAGAATGTTGCCACATATCCTTCCTTGACCTCCCTAACCACTTGGACCTAACATTTTTATTAAGCTTAGTTTATTTTGCAGAATTGAGGTCCGTAAAATGTGAATTTCTTAGAGACGGCATAATGCTGCCACGTGCTCTATCTTTGACCATTGATCTTCCGTGGCATGGCCCCGCTGATTTTTGGTGTTGAAATTGATGACCAAATGCACGCTAAACAAATTTTAAAACATAACCCACTAATGAATTATCCTTAGTATCCCACGGGTTTTTGAATGCCAATGGATGATGCTTTTGAGAGGTGGAATTTGACGGCATCTGTATGAACATTTTTTTCCTTAAAAATGGATAAGTCCATTTTAACTGAGTTATTCGATCATGCAACTTTATACTTCATGGTCGGGTTGCATGCTTTTGGGCCTTTAGAGCTTCAGATTTTTGGAGCAAATGAATCATTCAGTGTTGATTGTAAGTTCTTTGTGAAATATGTAAAGTATCTCGATCACCTACAAGTCCAAGCTTTTATACCTTGATCAACCCATCCATTAACCAGTCCTACTGAATCCTTTATTTTTACTTTGATAAGGCACATAAATTATTACAAATTGACAATTTTCCCTTACTCAGATTGATCTTCAAAGCATGGGGACAATATGAAGCACACAAATCAGTTACATTTATTGGAAGTCTAGGAGAAAGACCAACTCAATCCAGGGGCCTGGATTGAGCACCAACACTACGAATATGATATTCTATATGAGCTACTCAATAATTTGATAATATATTTGTTACCAACTCATTAATACCATCACTATCATATTACAAAATTTAAAGATCAACCATTTTTTAATTATCATATAATTTATGGACATCAAGACAATGATTGTTATTCTTTACAACAAAAATACAACTTGAGAATAAGGGATTTATTTGATTTTCTACACACCATTCTACTACACATTCATCTCAAGTTTTCAAATCTCAATGGGTTCCTAAAGTTTATTCATATATGTATGGTGAACATAATACAATATCAAATGATGTAAATTCTGCAATATTACAAAAGCCACCTATTCAACAAGAGGATATGAATGCATTACCTCCTTTAGAAGTACCAATCGTACTTGAATACTTACATACTAGTATTGTACCAACTACACATAATTATTACCAATAGAACATGGCCAATTACACATGGCCTCATAGCACATAGAGAGTACAAAGAAAAATATAAAAGTTAGCACCATCTTACCAATACATATCCATTTAAACAAAGATGGTAACAAGGTTGATGATTGGGATCATGATAGAAGCTACGATGAACAAATTGATATGCTAACCAATCCTATTATAGATATATATCCTTCTCCACAACAGACGATAGATTCTAATCCACATATCAATACTAATTACAACAAAAATTCAAATGAATCTACACCTATTACTAACATGGAAGCATATATTACAAATTATCACAAAAATTATTAATGAATTACCTGATGATCTATGGATCTCTACAGAATTGGAAACTATAATATGAATCTTAAGTATGCCTCTTAATTTTCCTCTGAGAGAAACATGCACAATAATTCCTATAAACACCCTCATGAGCGTTTCCACAATATTGAGCCTATTGATGAAGAAGAGGGCACTATTTCACTATAAACTTTACATATTTCTCAACATCTAGCTGTAGAGAGCATAAAGATGCACAAATGGAAAAATATAATACCCCAATGAATCCACCTCCTCATCCTCTTGATAAATACTTATGGTAGAGCCCATGTGTCACTATTCTACATTGCAACCACTTATGCATCTAACATTACATTCTCACTCATGACATGCTATTTGTTACATAGGCCTCCCAATTTTTACTATATATTTGATCTTTTTTCGACATGCACAAATATATGATACCTTCTAGAATAATTGAGGGCATATCTAGATTTCCCTTCCTTCTTTTCCAAGAATAGGTTTCCTTGCATGCCTTTGTATACTTTGGTAAGGGTCACATTTCCAATATGTTTTCCACTCCTATTATATCATACATATTCTATCACAATGCCTTCTATACATATTCCAAAATCAATACCAAGCGATTATAATATTTTCAAAAACAATATTCTACTCACAAATCTCAATTCAAAGTCTTCTACTACACACACTATTCCTAGAGACACTTCACATATTGCTCTTCTATGAGGATCTCTTTGGAACATATTACTACCATTATCAGCATTGACACTTGAGTTAGATTTGTTGACACATCTAAGGCTTGGCCCTCCATCATCTTCTCGTAATAACTTCACATCCTTTGAATGTCCTTACTTGAATAAATTTCATGCTATCCCCTTTCTTGTACATAGCTATGCACTAGAAAATAAAAAAACACCGATATAGTAAAAAAAAGCAAAAACATGTAGATATTTTCAAACATGCAAATATTAAGACCTATTTATTTAGCACACATTGTTAGCACTTGGAATTATACATGTTGTTTATCCCTCTGGTTTGATAGATATCATTTTATTCTTTACACACATGCGTTCACAGGGTATATTGAGCATGATGCAAGACATACAAATAGACAAATGAGCTCCGTAGCCATCATGGTTCCTTACATACTTTTTCCTGGGGACATCCTCTACACAATCAAGGTGCTATTATTTCATTATAGTACCTTTTTCACTTCCTTATCATGATTAACTACATACCTAGTGCATTTTCTATGTTTTGAACTAACATGAGTAACACATGTGTCTTGTTCGGTGTTGATAACTATTGTTTCATGTTATTTTATATATCACTTGTTATGCCATTTCATCACATTATGATACTCTTGTCTTCTATACATGCTTGCTAGTTGTATGTAGTTACTTGTTTGCTACTTTGATTTTGGCCTATGGGCCTTGTTTTTCTTGCAATATCATGGGTGTCCCATGTTTGTGGCATCATGCATTTCTTGTGACACATTACATCTCTTGTTTGTAGGACTAAGGGCCTTGATTATCTTGCGACACTATGGTGTCCCATGTTTGTAGGCGCTAATCCTTTTGTATGACACTCTTTACAATTATTTTACTTACATATACACTACTATTACTGTTGCTATTAGTTCTCTTGTTGAAAATTTTTCTACTATTATTCATATTTCTGTTGTTTCTATTCTTGCATGTCATGGTCTCCACCATGTGCATCCTCTTTGTAGGTACATGTTATTCTTGGTGGCCACCACATCATCCCTTCATGTGTTTTCTATACATATTATTAGAATTATCATACATGGTTACACATCTATTATTTTGAGCCACGTGCTCAAAATATTTATCACATGCGCATCAAAAGAGGGGGCATTCATATGGGTATATTCTACACCTACAAATGGACATAGAAAAATTATGGGCTCTAACATATGTAGGAATATGATAAATGTACTTAGAAATAACATAAAAAAATGAAATATAGAAAATTAAATGTAAGGTTAAAAACTTACAATATGGTCAGACCGTATTAATGTTCATGACCCATTTCTATGGTTTTTTCCTAGGGGAAATTACAACAAATTTCTCAACAGTTTTAGATTTTCATCGATAGGAACATTTTTTTAGCATAGTTTCAGAGCTCATATGACTTAACTTAGATCAGTTTCAAGGGGCATGAAGTATTTCATTCCTTCTTCTCTACAACACTTAGTTTTAGTTTCATTTTTAGGGATATTGGGGGCATGGGTATCCTTTCTCTAGATGCATTTCACCCCTATTAAATTTATACTTAGTTGTGGCACATGGGGAGAGTATGGGGAAATTCATTATCTTTTATATGGTGTTTCCTAATTTAAAAAAGTGGGCCTAGATCCATCTATATCGGTGTGGTCCATGGGGTCATGGAAGGTATTGAAGTTACTAAGTTATTCATAAGTAGTCCTTATCCTTTTACACTTAAAGGGAATATATCAAAGTTTCTCGGTGAATTTGATACATGGTCTTCTTCCTTCATGGGGTGATTTGGATCCTTATTCTTTTTCTCTCTCTTCAACATTCATGTGTTGGGTTTGATACACTCAATACTAAAACATATCCTCCGCACAATTGGTGAATGATCACCCCCAATTATTTAGTAAAGTTCAACAATCCAAATCTCTAAGTACAAGAAAAGAATGAGAAACACTTCCCTTCACAAAATAAATAAGTGCATTCCTTCTACTTTTTACATCTCTTTATTTCACTATTTACGTCTTTACATTTGATTTAAATTTCAATTCTTTATTATGGAAATTGAATACCCTTTATGTCAGCAAGTTTCATCATGGAGCGTGCCAACAATACAATGAGATATTACAAAATAAACATCGAACGAAGACAAAATGTGTCTACACACTTAGGTATCTTTTCCTTTAAGCATGTAATTTCATTTCATACTTAAAGGGGGAAATGTACACTCAAATTTGGTAATTATACTCTTTTACATCGCTATTCTTGACATTTCTCTCTTGCTCTAACAAATTCACTTTACTCAATTTCATCCAATACATCTCTCTAGGTATTTTTTCTAGCTTAATTGATCATACACACTCATATTTCTACAGTTTATGAGATTTGAATGCATAAAATCCATTTAGAAAATCCCTTGTTAGCTTCTAAAATTTACATTTCATATTTTCCCTCTAGGGTTAAAAACATACAACAGGGGTAGGAATGTCCATACGGTCTTGACCCTAGAGGATGGTTTTTTCCTTTCTAATGTTGGTCCCAAAATTTCAATTACAAATTATTCTTTGGATCATTTACTCCTCCTTAGTCAACCTTTGTAACTTAAATTACCTTCAAAAGTATATATAAGAAAATGAAACTCACCTCATTTAGTACCTATCACTCTTATGGGCTCCTATTGCATAATCTAGAAAAAGGCACCCAAAGCTCCCTACACTCTAAAAATACCTATGAAAATTCATTAGGAAACACTATCTACAAGTATGAAGCTTCTAAATAGGTCTAGGGACTACTTACCATATTTTCAAGCACTCAAAGTCATTCACGCAAGTAGATTGGTAGGAGAGAAACTTAGGTAAAGCTTTTTCAAAAGAAGGATGTAAAATTTGATTATACTACAACTAGATATCATATGCTAGGTGGATAACGACCTATGGTTTGAGGCCTCTTCAAAGTAGTTCCAATGTTGGTGGTGCACGAGGGTATACATAACCCAAATAATTATTATTTTACAAGACTTATAATCCATGCTTAGGGTTTGAAATATTGAGAAATGCATTTAGAGATGCTCGTAGTGTGATCAACAATGACCAACATAGAGTGATGAAGAGGTTTAGATAAATGGAAAACCTAGAAAGTTACTGATCCCGAGTTATGAGATGGGTTAAGACCATACAAATAGGTTGATACAGTATGGACATTCTTTCCTCTACTGTATGGTCCTACCCAGGGGAATCTTTAGGTCAAAATTCTAGTTACAAAGAACTTTCATGTCCATATCTCTGTGTTCCATCATCTAGATCACCCAGATCATTCCAGAACCATTTGTAATCAACTAAGTACACTCAATCCCATGTATTTATGAACTTGTATTGTATTGTGTACATTTTTTACAAGTATTAATGTGTTGTTCTGATATTGAATGATTAATGTTGGAAGTTAATTAATCAAAATAACCCCATGTAGCTTCTATTTCATTCCTTTTTGGTTATAGGTGTAAATATTAATCAAACCTAAAAAGGGTGAAACTATGTTCCTTAAAAATGGTCCATTCATTAGCCTCCATCTCATAGATCAACTATAACATATTATTCAAGTTCTTAGCCATTATTTATAGCTTTTGTTAAGGGTTGTACTAGCTTGATAGAGGACCACCCTATGTATAGTGTTTTCTATGAATAGATTAGTTAACAACTATGATATCCAATAGTTTTATCTCTGCATTCTCTTCTCCATGTTTTGAATGTGCAATTTAAAATCATCATTAAAGAATTTGCAATTGAAACTCATCATTAAAGATGAAGTTATCTCCCTCATAAGAAAACTATCATAGTCAACGGATAACCATATAAATTAGTAGGGCTTGGGGCATATATGAAATCTTCATAATAAGGTTCATGTGTATTTTTTTAGGGAGCTTTGGATGAATGGAGATGGAGGATAGTGCTATATATATGAATTCCAGCTAGAGAATGAATCCATGATTGCATAACTTCATGAAAATGAGGAAATAAAAGAATGGAAATGGTTTATAAATGAGAGATATGTTTTTCAATCAGTGGAGTTTCCAGATGTATTTAGATGATTCCTCAAAAGACTATATATCACTAATAAACACACCAATGTTAGTGTAATGAGTTATAAATGACTCAAGATGTCCCACTGGGTGTGCTAAAAACTATTGTAATATTGCACCCTTATTGAATCTAGGCTCACCACCCTAGTAAAACATTGAAATACCTTCAAAATGTGTGACAATGGATCCTTCAAGGTAAATTTCCAAGGGAAAAGGATGTTTCCTTCCACTCTTGTCCAATGCAACTAATTTAACAATCATTATAATATACTTCTAACTTGTTCTAATCTAAGATTTCTAAGGAACCGAGTTTCGAAGGATGAAATATTGAATGAAAGATAAGGTGATGCACCAAAATAAAGTGGATTCTTCCCCTAAGATTAAAAATGAGACGGATAAATGAAAATATAAGAGAGAAAAAAAGTCATACTCAACTCGTAATTTCTTCAAACTCTAATTCTCTCGCATAAGTGACACAAAGGATTAAAATCATGCAAATATAACTCACACACATCATACCATAACAAAATAGGAAGGAAAGAACACAATACCAAAAGTTAAAGAGTAGAGGGAGATCCAAAATAATAATATATCTTTGATTATGGTATGCACAATCTATTATAATAACGACAAAGGCACTAAGTACATTTACATAAAAATAACATAGAGGTATGCAACTTAGAATGCTTGGCCACACAAAAGACAACATAACCTTGCATTCAAGAGAGGATGTTTTTCAATTAAAATGAGTTACATTTATAGAATGAAAATAGGGAGATAAGGAAATCATAAATCAAGAAGATCACCCACTTATTCAATTACTAAGGACTAATAAACATTTAAGCATGCATACCCAACATGGGTGCCGAAAATTTTTGTAGAACCTAGATTTGAAAATAGTTCTATGTAATTTTTCATTTTAAACCAAAAATACACTTTATCATGACCCAAAACTACTATTAATATGTATTTATCCTCGAGACCTTTCCAATGATACCAATTTTGTCTTATTTGGTGACTTGGATTAAAAGATATGACCATTTAAAGATCCCCATGCCATTCCACATAGTTGACAACCATGGGGCCATAAAATTTAACCTTTGGGTCACCATAGCTGATTTTTCAATTCCTCATTGGATCTTAGTGTCTCCTCATTTTTCCATAGCTTTCCTTTCTTTTCTACAACTTTTCTCGCAAAGTTTCACTTTCACACGACTTTTGGCTCATTTACAAAATTTTCAAGTGTAGTGCAGTTTTCTAGTGTTGGACATAAATTCGTGTTTCCATGGAAATGTAGGATTTCATAGAAATGTATGAATCCATGTAAATGTATGTTTCCATGGAAAACTATGGATCTGTGAAAATGTAGGCTTATGTGGAAAAGTAGGGATACTAAAAATGTAGGGAGCCACAAATTTTTAGGCTTTTATGGAATTTTAGGGTGCCACAAATTTTTAGGGTGGCGCGGAATCCTTTGATGTTGGCCTTCATTTGATGTGTGGCCTTCATTTGATCTGTGGATTTTATTTAATGTTCTAAGTTGTCCAAATAAGCATGAGTGCTTATTGACAACAATTTCCTTAAAGGCACATACTTATTGCCAAAAGTTTAGGATTAACTCTTGCTTATTACCCCTAGTAATCTAGTTAGGGCCTAAATATATTTTACTATAGACACCCCCTTTTGGATTCGCTTATGACTCAACCATACGTACATCCCTTTGACAATATATTTCTTGTGGGTTATCTCTAGCAAAGTCTACTTATGTCCTAAATTATAGAGATATGTTTATTATATTGACCATCTTAGCTTAGATACATTTTGGTGAACTCGATGTGAATCTTATTCCACAAATGATTGATTCATATTAAATTTTTTACTTTTATAACTTCTTCTTCATTATCAATTTTCCAAACTTACCTTTATTGAAAAATTTATTTCTCTTTATCTTCAAATCTTATAATCAATCTTCTTAATCATGTCACCACTTAGGGTTTTTATAGAAAGCCTCAACCCATTTAAACTCTTCATGGGTTTCTCCTTTATCCCTTCCTTTTCCACTA